>CM062290.1:464632349-465089693 GCA_031216915.1 Pictodentalium vernedei
TTAACATTGAGAACAAAAATACCTTGAACATGGAAAGAGGATTCAACAGTAAGCTAAGTACTTATTCGAGGCCGTCTCCTGGTAGTTGTATGTTACATTTATAATGGCTGGTACAGAGATGATTTGGTCTGTATAATAAGATAAACATACGCATGAAAATACAATAATAGGTGAGTAGATGGGGTGGGGAGGATAAGGGGAAGAAAAAAGGTGGGAGAAAGGGAGAGAAGGAGAGAGATACCCAGCATAAGTATGTGACCTTAAAACCCCAATAAATAACGCTGAGGCTGTACAGAGCACAGGGTTAGGTTCTTAGTTAAAAATGAACATTTTTAATAACTAGAAAGTGTGACTAACCCTGTGCATTGCACAGGGTTAGTCACACTGTCTGGTTATTTTCCCGTAGAATAGTATAAAAATACAGAGGTTGGCTTTTCACATTTTTTTCCAATATCTGTTTAAAAATAAGAAAACGGCGCTTACATCATCTTTTAATGTTCTGTAACTTTTTAGGTTCATTATATCCACCGTTTGTACATCGTGACATTTTATACAGACATAGTCCTTTCCATTAACATAAACGTTTAGGAGGTAGGATTTGCTCATTTTTTTCTTGGGAAGAATGAAAACTTGCAAAATACTGTTAAAACACACTCGTCAACCAAACAGCAAAGGTGGGCAGTCACTTAGTTGCTTCTAGTTAGCTCGCCATAAAAAGACAAGTTTCCTTTTATAACTTTTAATAAACGAAAACAACAGACAGCTCCGTGAGCTGTCTGTTGCTTTCGTTCATTAAAAGTAAGAAAGGGACACCTGGCTTTATTTTTTTTACTAATGCCATAGAAATTTTCTCAAGAAATGACATGCTTCTTTACTGGACCTCCCTCGTCCCTCTAATAATTACAGGGGAGATAATTTTATGGAAAGTCGATTTTCATGGCGAGATAAGTCAGGGATGCCTGTCCCTGGCTCGACCTCTCTTCCCTGTTCCAAGTGAGACTGACAGTTGAACATACGCGGTATGCCGAGAGAAGAGTCCAGGTGCTACAGTTAAAACTAGAAGTCCTGTCTCGAATAGTGCGCTTATCTGGGCTTAATTACGCGTTGGAATTGCGCGCAATTGCCATATCGAATGGCATCCAAAGCACGGCAGTTTCTCCTGGTTACTCATAGCAAACACATGCAATGTTTCTGCCAATGGACCTCCGGGTTACCCGGAGGTCCATTGGCTGAAACATTGCTTGTGCACAGGCCATAGGTGCAGAATTTGATAGCTTTACATGGGCCAAAACACGTACAATAACGCGCAAATCAGCGTGCTATTTGTGCGCATTTCATGACAGGACTTCTAGTTTTAACTGTAGTGTACAATATATAAACAACATACTCGGTAAGGACATATGCGACCTCTAACCTCCAACTCTCAGGATTCTCCGTTGCTATATCTCTGATTAACGGAGGATCGTGTTCACAGAAACCCATGCCTTCTACAGTTCTGTCGTATGTACCTGTGTGTAAGAGCACACTGTTCACATATCACGCACAGAAGTAGCACACGTCCGGCTATTTTACGCATCCGCGCACCGAGTTCGGTTTTGAAGAATAAACTTCACATTTTATTTTATTTCGACGCAATTATATTGTAAGCAGCGCGAACTTTCGGTTGTAGAATAGCGTACCTGGTATCGTTCAGATGTGACAGACACAATGAAAATAAAATTTGTCATCAAGTTCAAGCAGAACACATGTCATAATGTGTGTCAATATAACCGTATTCGCATCGGGAACGACTTTAACCTTTCCGATCTTGACTGCATATTCTATGCCAGTTCTGTAGGATGAATAGGAAGAGTCTATATTCGTTACTTGGGGAAAGACCAATCAATATTTTCAACGTGCAGCCTTTTGGCTGCACGTTGGAAATCTTGATTTGTCTAGCACACAGTTTCCCTGTGCAACTATCAACTTTATGAATTCAGGTCGTATCGCGAATCTGTATCAGAAAAGAGGCCTTTCTGTTTCAAAGCGTTAACATGAAGAAAGAACATTCACACATTATTTCTGAGCCTGTGTGTCACCCATCGGGGACAATGTCGTCACTACTACCGGCGGAAGAATAAGAAATAAATAGCAAATGAATAAATAAATGATAAAAATTGTACTGAGACATCAGGATAATTAATCTTCAATTAGGAATTTTATCCAATTTCACCCAAAGCTAAACATTAAAGTCCGTGAACGATTTTTCACTTAATGTTACTCTCTCATACTCACCACCGTGTAGACCTTGTTCGGTTAATCAAAATAGCAGAAGGGAATCACCCGAAGAGCTGCGTGCCTTAGAATTTACCTCGTAATTCTATTTATTTGAGATTTTCTGATGACTTTTCGCTACGGGAATATCTCAAACTGCTCATGTTCCTCACAAGCATCATTGTTTGCTCATATTTTGCGTGTATGACTCATTATATTATCGTTCGAAGTAACATGAATGTTGCTAGATGGTCTTGATTCTGTAGTGTTCCCCTCGGAATGGTTCCTTCCAATGAGGGGTCATAGGCTATGATTTTTGACGCAAAAAATAAATTTGAAAAATAGATATTCAACAATTTCGTTTGCAAGTGTCGTCGTCTGTTTTTCATGTTAAGTAAATGGTTAACATATTGTGCATCTCCACGGGACATTCCCATTCCTTCGTTATATGACTGACAACTAGTCCCCTGAGTTCCAATGTGTTCTATATGCCTACTGGCACATAGAACACATTGAAACTCGGGGGACGAACTAGTATTCTCCCCCCACTGCATGTGTAACATACGTCTGTCCAGGGGAAGATAGCAGGGAGAGACAGATGTATTCCACCCCACCCACGTGACGTTATGGTCTCGTTTCCTATTAAAAGGTCATTTCCGAGGTTATTGGATATCCTCAGCCAAATGTATAGTTTTAGTTTATGGTGGTGTGGATTTAGTAAATAATTCTCATTAATGGTGATATGATCAAAATAATCTGTTGATGGTCTTGATTCAAACTGTGTATTGTCAAGTGCATTTCAATTGGGGGTCAAGGTCACATGGAAGTGTTAAATGACTAACCCAGACCTGTTTGGGACCAGACAATTTGCAGTTTACAAATGGGACAATTTTTGTGTAAATTTGCTTTGAGAAAGCCTTCTGAAAAAATGAATAAGAAACCCATATGTTTTTTATTTGTCAGAATGATCATGTTATGCTGTAAAATCCTCAGTGGAGGAATGAGGAATTCCTATAACACAGTTTTATCACTATCGATGTACGAAAATTGGAGATTTATCCCCAAAATGAGAAAATTTTGACCATTTTGAGCCATTTTTTTAACCATCAACTGTGTCATTCGGCTGAGTGTATTTGAGTGATATTGTAAGATTTTTGGTGTGTACAGTTGTCTCCAGAAAGGGCCATATCCAGACCTTCCAGAAACTATATACATTGTGAGTATTGTGAATAGGGGAGGTAATTTAAATGCGAAATATCCTCGGCCGTGTTAATCAGAAGCTGAACATTTCTTGAAAAGCCGACATTTTCACCTGAATAACTGTAACGAGACCTTACATTTATCACGTTATTATGACGTTGTGCATATCGTATCAGTTTCTTGCTACCAACTAATTCATATTGACGTCATCAGAATGCCGTGTGATCAAAGTTTGATGCTCTAAAACTCTTTAAACCCCAAGATGCCACCGTTCCTAATTGATTTCGTGGAAAATACTTTTGGTATATACGTAACTTTTCCATGCTCTTTCCGATGGTGTCATTAGTTTTTCAAAACAACGAATACCAAATGAGTTGATTATATCAGCACGTGACCGCCGATTACTCCTGGCTAACGTAACCGTTGTATGGTGGGGGGGGGGGGGGGGGGGGGGAGAGAAAAATAATCCCTGATGGGTACGGGTGTGGGATGGGAAAATCTCACCCTCGGGACAAGATATTTGGTCCAGACACTCGGCAAGCCTCGTGTCTGGCCCAAATATCTTTCCCTCGGGTGAGATTTTCCCATCCCACACCCGTACCCATCCCATCCCATCCCACACCCGTACCCATCCCATCCCACACCCGTACCCATCCCATCCCATCCCACACCCGTACCCATCCCATCCCACATCCGTACCCATCAGGGATTATAATATTCCAATACGACGGGAAACTTATCTTGCTGATTCACGCTCGGGGACCGGGGGGCAGGGGGGGGGGACAGGCGTCAGAACTTTCGGGGACCTAGGCCTGATTCAAGTGTCCTGGATACCTGGCCCAACCCCGGGTCCCCACACTTCCGAGCCAGGGTTACTACTCCGCCCCTACCCTCTCCAAGGCCCTGATCACCCCCCCCCCCCCGCCCCACCTTCCTTAGGAAAATCTTTCAACTCCTACCTGTAAATTTCCAAGTGATGAAGAAATCTCAATGCACCCTCTCCCCTGAAGTGCGAAATATATGACTTATGATAGGTGCTAAATTGCATTGTGTTTGTCACCCTTTTACTTTCAATTGACTACATGATGTGCACCACGGTGATGAGATGACTTTATAAAAGAAGTTGGCTGTATCAAGAAAATACGTTTTTTTTTACTTTTGACCGGTTTTCTCCCCATGCCGTTCCAAAGTGAACAAAACATTTTATTAAAATATTTTTCGGAGTTTCTATAGAGTTTTTGATTTTGTTCCCATAGTCAGACTAAATTCGGTATTTTTATAGAAAAGAAAATACAAAAAAATAAACATCCCCACCCCCCTTCCCGCACGCCCCCCCCCCTCCCCCCAGGCGTTCGGATAGTTTGATTGGTTGCCACAATGTTTTTTGCAACCTGTCCACAACGTTAAGGTTTCGTTCTACAGTTTCGCAGTATTGACTTATTACATTAGGCCATTTATTGGACAACAGAATTGGACATTTTGGCCACAGAGTTGGAGTCTGAAGCATAGGGGTGGTAAATTACCAGATGAATTATGGAAAACAGTGGCCTCGACAAATTGACAATTTTTAAAAATGGCATTTTTACACGTACTTGTTACCGGGCATGTAACTGAAAAATGAGACGGAAACATGTAATTTTTGCAAATTTTAGAAACAGGGATGATATGCTTTAAGGGTAGGTAGGTGAGGTTTGTGGGAGAATTCTGCTTTTGTGTCTGCTGCATGGCTGAAAATGACTGGTTTCCAAGTTGAAGCTATGCATTTGACAGCACATTATTTCACCAACATTCAGATTGTTTATTTCTACTTTGTCAGATAGTGTTGCATGTTTTTGTGGACTTGGAAAATGCAATATATATTATGGGTTAGATAACTACAACGTGTTCACGACATTAATTAAGATGTTGTTAAATGCTGTAAGATAACTGTGTTACTACAACGTTAGTAGTATAGCACGTATGAATCGTGCCCCATTGCCCGGACTTTGGGGGGAGCAGCTAGTGTTAAATTCCCATAGGAACCGGACTTTTGGGGGAGCAACTTTGGGGGAACAAAAGTACGGCTCCTTGCAGCTAGATCCGCCAAATGGTGTAGGTACTGTATATATAGTATACTATGGTATGTATAGTGATATATGTACGCATGGGGCTATAGGTATATATTATGGGTAAGTGGTGGAAAGATGATGGGAAAATTGGGTTTTCTTGAAAGTTTTTCCCGCGAAACGGTTGACGTTGCTATTGACGTCGTGACGTCATGATACGCGCGCGACGTCATAGAGATGCTGACCACTGTTATTGTCCAGTATACAATCTGACATAACGTTATTCGGGTCAGGGTATGGCGGACTTCTTGTATGGGGTGGCGGCGATATGGTAGTGGTGGTATATATCCATGTAGGTCCCAAGTTAGCCCTAGTACTATTAATCCACCTTATGCTTCATATTATCCTATGTCTGCTATAGCGAAGTCAAGCAGTAGGGTGGGTGGGTGGTAGTGTGGTATTGCGAGATAGTCATTGGTGGTTTAGATTGGCAGTACAGGATGAATGATCTGTTGGTCTATTACCACCCTTAGTACTATTAACCTACCGAATCCTTTGTATTATCTTATGGCTGGTATTGGTAGTTTAGTGTTAGGCCAGGCAGTATTATACTAGGTTGTTTAGAACGGGTGGCATAGAATACATGGTATATACCCCTGTAAGTCCAGTCCTCGATATTATTAACCAGCCGATTGCTTTGTACTATTCAATGACTGGTATAGGGAGTACGTTATGGCAGGTCAAGTGGTATTGTGGGGTGGGGGTGGGGGTAATGCCTGGCAGTATAGAACTGTGGTATAGTATGGACGATATATACCTCTGTGGGCCCCTGCAGGTCCTATGTTAGCCCTTAGTACTATTAATTCACCTGATGCTTCATGTTATCCTATGACTGGTATAGGTAGTATCCAATGCTAGGCATAGGGGTATTGTGGGTAGGGGTACTGCCTGGTAGTTTAGAACGGTACTATAGTATGGGTTGTATATACACCTATAGGCCCCCTGCTAGTGCTTGGTACTATTAACCAACCGATTGCTGCGTTTTATTATATGGCTGGTATATGTAGTACGTTATGATGGATCTAGTGATTTTGTGGGGGTGGGGGTAATGCCTGGCAGAATAGAACAACAGTATAGTATGGACAATATATAGCTCTGTGGGCAGATACTACTAATCGACTTAATGCTTTATGTCACCCCATAACTAATATAGATAGTATGTAATGTGGGGCCAGACGTTATTGTGGGTGGGTGGGTGTAATGTATGGTCGCCTAGTGTGGTAGTGTAGGATGTACGCGTTCTCCCCTACAGGTCCCATGTTAGTCCTTAGTACTATTAATCCGCCTAATGCTTCATGTTATACTATTACTTGTATAGGTAGTATGTAATGCTAGGCCAAGGGGTACTGTGGGTAAGTGTAATGCCTGATGTCAAAACAAGGAATCCAAATTTTACGGACTCGGCTAGGAATCTCAATAACGGAATGCCTTATATATATACAGGGGAAATCTGATTCAATCTTGATCAATGTTATAGTCGAGACTGGGATAGGTATAGCTAGGAAGTAATGGATGAGATATGGTGCAGAATAACATAAGCCAATAGTACTGTAACAAGGCCGCAATGGAACAAGACTGTTGTAGAAGCTAATGATAGGACAGATAGGCCATAGACCTGTAATGGCCTTGGAGCTTTTGCGACAAGATGGAAGCGGTTGGTAAGACTACATTAGACCCATTGAGGGCTTTTACATAGCCTAATGCGACAAAAAAGGGATTCTCCAAAAGGTATCCTCGATAGGTATCCTCAATAGGTATCCTCAAATAATAAAATACCAGGCCATAGGTATCCTCAAATACCCGTATGTGTCTATGTGCTAGGGCACATTGTGTCACATTGTGCTTTTCACATAGGCACATATGGGTAGTTGAGGATACTTGTGGTCTGGTATTGTATTATTTGAGGATACCTATCGAGGATACCTACTGGAGAATCCCTTTTTGTCATATGTGCTTATGTGAAAAGGCACAATGTGACACAATGTGCCCTAGCACAAAGGCACATGCTTTATGTTCCGATATGTGCTTAGGTGAAAAGGCACAATGTGACACAATGTGCCCTATCACATAGGCACATACGGGTATTTGAGGATACCTATGGCCTGGTATTGTATTATTTGAGGATACCTATCGAGGATACCTACTGGAGAATCCCTTTTTGTCATATGTGTACCATACAACCAAGCATAATATTGCATGATCTAGTATTGCTTACTACCCATACCAACTATAGGAGCATATAACGCCATTGGTGGGTTGATAGTAATAAGGGAGAGCAATAGACCAACAGGCGTACAGATCATACATCCAACACTACCATTCTAAAATAACAAGGTCTTCCACGGAATGTCGCATGGTCTAGCATTATGCATTACCTATACTAAGCCCCTAGGGTAAAATGCATTCAATGGGGTAGTAGTAACAGACAAACAGCACTGCACCAGGGGTATAAAGAGTACACCATATACTACCGCACTAGACAACCATGCTTTACCATGCTCCCCCTCCACCCCTTTCTTCCGTATTAAGCCCCGATGGTAAAATACATTCAGTTGGTTAGTAGTACCAGATAAACAACATTGCACCAGGGGTGCCGCACTAGACAACCATGCATTACACCCCCTTCCCACAATACTGCTTGGGCCAGTATTACGTTCTACCTATATCAAACGTAGGACAGTATAACAGTATAACACTATGAGTGAATCAATAGTACTAAGTGCTAATAGTAGATTAACAGGGGTAAAGACCGTACTCACTATACTACCACACTAGACAACAATTCACCACCCCTGCCCCACCCGACAATACCGCTGTCCCTAGCATTACGTTCCATCTATGCCAACTGTTGGACAGTATAAATGTCTTCAGTGGTTCAATAGAACTAAGTGTTACCACTGAACCAGCAGGGGTACAGACCGTACATCCTATATTACGACACTAGACAACCATGCATTACTCCCACCCACCACCTAATACCACCTGGCCCAGCATTACATATTGCCTTTACTAGTCATCGGATAATAAGGCAGATTAGTAGTAACAAGAGCTAACAGGGAACCTGCATGGGTATATACCGCCCGTACTATACTACCGTATCAGTAAAGTACGAAAAACCTGGCACACCCTAACTCGAACAACGTAATGTCCGATTGTACAGTGGATAACAATAGCGGTCAACGTTTTTATGACGTCGCATTGGCATTATGGCCTGTTGGGCCCACCTTGACCATACGACCTGTTGTGACGCATGGTGACCATACGGCCTGTTGGGCCCACTGTGACCATACGGTCTATTGGGGCACATGATGACCATACGGCCTGTTGGGCCCACCATGACCATACGGCATGTTGGGCCCACCATGACCATGCGGCCTGTTGGGCCCACCTTGACGATACGGCCTGTTGGGGCGTATGATGGCCATATGGCCTGTTGGGAACACCTTGATCATACGGCCTGTTGGGGCGCATGATGATATGGCCTGTTGGGCCCACCTTGATCATACGGCCTATTGGGGCACATGATGACCATACGGCCTGTTGGGCCCACCATGACCATACGGCATGTTGGGCCCACCATGACCATGCGGCCTGTTGGAACCACCTTGACGATACGGCCTGTTGGGGCGTATGATGACCATATGGCCTGTTGGGCCCACCTTGATCATACGGCCTGTTGGGGCGCATGATGACCATACAGCCTGTGGGCCCACTATGACCATACGACCTGTTGTGACGCATAGTGACCGTACGGCATGTTGGGCCCACCGTGACCATATGACCTGTTGGGACAACTTGACCATACGGCCTGTTGGGGCTCATGATGGCCATACGGCCTGTTGGGCCCACCTTGACCATACGGCCTGTTGGGTCGCATGATGACCATACGGCCTGTTGGGCCCACCTTGACCATACGGCCTGTTGGGGCGCATGATGACCATGCGGCCTTTTGGGCCCACCTTGACCATACGGTCTGTTGGGGCGCATGATGACCATATGGCCTGTTGGAAGCCCAACATGACCAATCTGGAGTATGATATATGCTATTCATATTTATTTATTTATTGGTGTTTAAGGTCACATACTTCTACACAATGGCTAATCGTGACCACAACATAAATAATAAAGTCAAGTCCAGCCAATCATTTATACTCATGTCGCCCATTTTAGTGGACTTCCACCCCAAGACTGGTGACTGGGTCCTATTTTATCAAAAAAACAGAGCTTGTTTACCACAGTAGACAAGCACTGCTTCACTTCCCGGGGCTCCCATGGGGAGCTATGTATATTAAACATAAAGTTGAGAAGTCCAGACGTCATCTACTAAGACAACTATTACGTGTATTTATCCACAGATACATTTCCAAGAATCCAGGTTTGATTTTTTTTTATAATCCCCACCGATTAATATTCAAACTTTATAAAGGCATGCTTTGGTGATGCAGTTGATGTAGTTGAAATTTTTGATCAGTGGGAACTTGTGCAATTACAGTCTGGAGTAATCAGGTTTAATCACCCCCCCCCCCCCTCTCTCTCTCTACCCTCCATTCGGTCATCTTCGCGACACCCGTGTATATAGATTTAGAAGGAGATCGTCAAGAGTGTACGTGTCTAACAGAGCGGAGAGGCGTCCAGAAGTATAACAGATATCTTATTAACTCTTTTAATCCTTTACCCAACAGAACAAACAAAAACCGGCCAGCGCTATTCACAAAAATCGCCAATTAATTTTTATTATGTTTTTCATGTTTCTCTCAAAAACATAGGTTATGACCCCTCTTTGGAACGAGCTCGTCGAGCTCGTTCCAATGAGGGGTCATAACCTATGTTTTTGAGACAAAAAATGAAAAAAATTAGTTATTCAAGAATTTTGTTTGCAAGTGTCGTCTGCTTTTCATTTTAGGTAAAGGTTAACCAACACAAAGGATATCAAGCATTTATTATTTTGTATAAAAACAAACGTAGGGACTCACAGCTCGAATCAGAAAAAGGGTTAACTGTCGTGAAAACGTTATTGTTATAACAAGGAAAATAAATATTTAATATTTCGTCCGCTGTCTGTCTGTTCTAATTAGAGGTCACATGATAAGGTTTTGTTGAATTTTTTTGAAAAATATCTCTTTTTCAACTGATTAATTTGAAACTTTCTTGGGTGGCTGTGACCGGTTCATTGCGAAAAGGGTTAATACAACAGATTGTTGAGAGACACGAACAGTCTCTTGAGAAGACAGGCAAGTCGATGGGTGGACGTAAAGACAAACGTAGGCACTCACAGCGGAGAAGGGGTGGATGAACAGACAAACAACGGACGAGATATTAAATATTTATTTTCCTTGTGATAACAATAACGTTTTCACGACAGTTAAATCTTTTTCTGATTTGAACTGTATTTGTGTGGGTTTTTTTTTCTCTCTCTCTCTCTCTCTCTCTCTCTCTCTCTCTCTCTCTCTCTCTCTCTCTCTCTCTCATGAGCTCATCCATAGGTTACATTCTTTTTTTTACTGTTTACTGATGGAAGAACTTTGATTTGTTGTTTGGAATTATCTCTCTCTCTCTCTCTCTCTCTTTCTCTCTCTCTCTCTCTCTCTCTCTCTCTCTCTCTCTCTCTCTCTCTCTCTCTCTCTCGAGAGAGAGAGAGAGAGAGAGAGAGAGAGAGAGAGAGAGAGAGAGAGAGAGTCAATTAGATAGACAGAGACGTAGAAACAGACAAAAAGGGCTCGAATCGTCAGTGGTGACAGAGATAGGGTTAAGGAAAATATCTCTGTCCCCAGCAGCTTTTGATGGTTAAGGGTCATTGGATATCGTGTACCTGAACACGTCGCACACTATCAACACAATATGGAAATCTCGGTTGCACGGGTTTTGTTACACAATATTCGAGACACATTCCTATTTGGAACACAATGTACACAATACAGGGGTTCACATTGAGTTTTAAATTGTAATTGTTAATCGCCGTGTGATGCCACATTATTATAACACGCGGCTTTTTGTTGTTAGATTCAACAGTCCGTAAAAAAGAAAAGCCCGACTAGGAATTCACATTCCGTTTCTGAACCTCAATAAAATGGGAACAACACATTTGAACCAAAAGGGGGGAATATGACCAACAAAAATCACCCTTTTCACTTTGAAGCCATTTTGGCTTGAATGATGGTTAGAAAAGGGGAGGAAGGGAGGGCGTGGCTGCCTAAGTCAACCTTTATTATCCCGAGATCAGGCAAGTAATCAACCAATTGTAGAATTCTGACCTAATGTCGATAAATGTGTTATTAAATCACTCAAAATAAATTCGGCCCAATAACTATGTCGTTATCAGTTCCTCTGTGTGTCTATCTGTCTGTCTGGTAGACTGTCAGAGGCCGACCACAAATTAAACAGCCGAGTCAATCGTAGATTTCCGATATGTCGATTTGACTTTTATTTGATTTCACTCTTTCCTCAAAATCACCTCAGCACCATACAACTGTGTCTGTCTGTACGTCTGTCTATCTGTGAGGCCGTCAATAAATTAAACAGCCGAGTCAATCGTAGATTTCCGATATGTCGATTTGCCTTTTGTGTTATTTAACTCTTTCCTCAAAATTACCTCAGCACCATTCAACTCTGTCTGTTGTCCGTCCGTCCGTCCGTCCGTCCGTCCGTCCGTCCGTCCGTCCGTCCGTCCGTCCGTCCGTCTCGCGCTAAAACTAACATTCTATTTCTTATCGGTTATCACCCACATATTCTCTGTGGATCATGCACGAGTACGTTAAAGTTTATTGTGACCAAGAATGGAACCTATGTAATATTTCGCTTTCCATGATGGAACATGGCTGAAAATTTTCGTCATTGGAAGAGATTTGCAGGATAATTCCCTTAAGCTCCCCTTAATTTCCCCAAAGCTCTCGGTAACATACAATTAGAACTGGAAGTCTTGTCATGAAATGCGCACAAATAGCACGTCAATCTGCGCGTTAACCAACGCGTTATGGCCATACAAAGGCTATCAAACTCTGTACATATGGCCTGTGCACAAGCAATGTTTCAGCCAATGGACCTCCGGGTAACCCGGAGGTCCATTGGCAGAAATATTGCCTGCGTTTGCTATGAGTAACTAGGAGATCCTGCCGTGCTTTGGATGTCATTCGATATGGCAATTGCGCGCAATTTCTACGCGCAATTAAGCCTAGATAGCGCACAGTTCATCACAAGACTCCTAGTTTTAACTGTAACACTGAGAGCGTGAAAGTTTCATATAAAATTTGAAATTTCAAAACATTCATTCAGTTTATTGTAGAGTAATATAAACATTGTGACTTTTTTACAATTTCTTCTCAATCAGTTCCAACGTTTCACTGTTATTCTCTGTTAAAACACATTTGAAAATAAGAAAACGGCGTTTTCACCATCTTTTGGTTTGTTTCTCTCTGTTTATTATATACACTTCATGTACATCGTGACATATAATACAGACACTGTCCTTTCCATTAATATAAAACTATAGTAGACAATGTAGACAGTTTATTAGTGCTTAGTACAGTTAAAACTAGAAGTCTTGTCATGAAATGCGCACAAATAATGCACGTTAATCTACGCGTTATAACCATAGTAAGGCTTTCAAATTCTGTACATATAGTCTGTGCGCAAGCAATGTTTCAGCCAATGGACCTCCGGGTAACCCGGAGGTCCATTGGCAGAAACATTGCCTGTGTTTGCTATGAGTAACCAGGAGAACCTACCGTGCTTTGGATGTCATTCGATATGGCAGTTGCGCGCAATTCCTACGCGCAATTAAGCCAAGATAAGCGCACAAATCATGACAGGACGTCTAGTTTTAACTGTACGTGTGAAACAGATGGATATACTTAATGGCAGATATATTTAACGTAGTTGCTTCTAATTTACTAGCCATGAAAAGCCAAGTTTACTTTTTGCAACTTTTAACCCTTTACCTAACATGAAAAGCAGACAATTGCAAAGAAAATTCTTGAATAACTATTTTTTTTCATTTTTCTCTCACAAACATAGGTTATGACCCCTCATTGGAACGAGCTCGACGAGTTCGTTCCAAAGATGGGTCATAACTTATGTTTTCTAGCCAAAAAATGAAGAAAAATAATGAAAATTAATTGGTGATTTTTGAGAATAGCGCTGGCCGATCGTGGCGGTAACGTTGGTTAAAGGGTCAATACTGTTTTCGTTAATTGAAAGTAACAGAAGGAAACATGGCTTTATTTTGTACTGCTGTCATAGGTATTTTCTCAACTATTAATTGCTTCTTAATTGGACCTTCCTCGCTCGTCGAATAATTTCAAGGGCGATAACTTATCAAAGTCGGTTTTTGTGACGATGTAAGTCAGGGATATGTAAACATTCTGTTTCAGAGATGTTGACTATAATTTGGGTGAGAATTCATAAATACACAGAGATGTCGACTATAATTTGGGTGAGAGTTCATAAATACACAGCGATGTCGACTATAATTTGGGTGAGTGTTCATAAATACACAGAGATGTCGACTATAATTTGGGTGAGAGTTCATAAATACACAGAGATGTCGACTATAATTTGGGTGAGAGTTCAAAAATACACAAATATGTCGACTATAATGTGGGTTAGAGTTCATAAATACACAGAGATGTCGACTATAATTTGGGTGAGAATTCATAAATACACAGAGATGTCGACTATAATTTGGGTGAGAGTTCATAAATACACAGAGATGTCGACTATAATTTGGGTGAGACTTCATAAATACACAGAGATGTCGACTATAATTTGGGTGAGAGTTCAAAAATACACAAATATGTCGACTATAATTTGGGAGAGAGTTCATAAATACACAGAGATGTCGACTATAATTTGGGTGAGAGTTCATAAATACACAAAGATGTCGACTATAATTTGGGTGAGTGTTCATAAATACACAGAGATGTCGATTATAATTTGGGTGAGAGTTCATAAATACACAGCGATGTCGACTATAATTTGGGTGAGTGTTCATAAATACACAGAGATGTCGACTATAATTTGGGTGAGAGTTCATAAATACACAGAGATGTCGACTATAATTTGGGTGAGAGTTCAAAAATACACAAATATGTCGACTATAATGTGGGTTAGAGTTCATAAATACACAGAGATGTCGACTATAATTTGGGTGAGAGGTCATAAATACACAAAGATGTCGACTATAATTTGGGTGAGAGTTCATAAATACGCAGAGATGTCGACTATAATTTGGGTGAGAGTTCATAAATACACAGAGATGTCGACTATAATTTGTGTGAGAGTTCATAAATACACAAAGATGTCGACTATAATTTGGGTGAGAGTTCATAAATACACAGAGATGTCGATTATAATTTGGGTGAGAGTTCATAAATACACAGATATGTCGACTATAATTTACACACAGAGATGTCGACTATAATTTGTGTGAGAGTTCATAAATACACAAAGATGTCGACTATAATTTGGCTGAGAGTTCATAAATACACAGAGATGTCGACTATAATTTGTGTGAGAGTTCATAAATACACAAAGATGTCGACTATAATTTGGGTTAGAGTTCATAAATACACAGAGATGTCGACTATAATTTGGGTGAGAGTTCATAAATACACAGAGATGTCGACTATAATTTACACACAGAGATGTCGACTATAATTTGGGTGAGAGTTTCATAAATACACATAGATGTCGACTATAAGTTGGGTGAGAGTTTCATAAATACACAGAGATGTCGACTATAATTTGGGTGAGAGTTTCATAAATACACAGAGATGTCGACAATATTTTGGGTGAGAGTTCATAAATACACAGAGATGTCGACTACATTTTGGGTGAGAGTCCATAAATACACAGAGATGTCGACTATAATTTGGGTGAGAGTTTCATAAATACACAGAGATGTCGACTATAATTTGGGTGAGAGTTTCATAAATACACAGAGAGTTCGACTATAATTTGGGTGGGAGTTTCATAAATACACAGACATGTCGACTATAATTTGGATGAGAGTTCATAAATACACAGAGATGTCGACTATAATTTGGATGAGAATTCATAAATACACAAAGATGTCGACTATAATTTGGGTGAGAGTTCATAAATACACAAATATGTCGACTATAATTTGGGAGAGAGTTCATAAATACACAGAGATGTCGCCTATAATTTGGGTGAGAGTTCATAAATACACAGAGATGGCGACTATAATTTGGGTGAGGGTTTCATAAATACACAGAGATGTCGACTATCATTTGGGTGAGAGTTTCATAAAGACACAGAGATGTCAACTATAAATTTGGTGAGAGTTGCATAAATACACAGACATATCGACTACGATTTGGATGAGAGTTTCATAAATACACAGAGATGTCGACTATAATTTGGGTGAGTGTTTCATAAATACGCAGACACATCGACTATAATTTGGGTGAGAGTTCATCAATACACAGAGATGTCGACTATAAGTTGGATGAGAGTTTCCTAAATACACAGAAATGTCGACTATAATTTGGGTGAGAGTTTCATAAATACGCAGACATATCGACTATGATTTGGGTGAGAGTTCATAAATACACAGAGATGTCGACTATATTCGGGGTTAGAGTTCATAAATACTCAGAGATGTCGACTACGATTTGGATGAGAGTTTCATAAATACACAGAGATGTCGACTATAATTTGGGTGAGTGTTTCATAAATACGCAGACACATCGACTATAATTTGGGTGAGAGTTCATAAATACACAGAGATGTCGACTATATTCTGGGTGAGAGTTCATAAATACACAGAGATGTCGACTATAATTTGGGTGAGAGTTCATAAATACACAGAGATGTCGACTATAATTTGGGTGACAGTTCATAAATACACAGAGATGTCGACTATGATTTGGGTGAGAGTTTCATAAATACACAGAGATGTCGACTATAATTTGGGTGGGAGTTTCATAAATACACAGACAGGTCGACTATAATTTGGGTGAGAGTTCATAAATACACAGAGATGTCGACTATAATTTGGGTGACAGTTCATAAATACACAGAGATGTCGACTATAATGTGGGTGAGAGTTTCATAAATACACAGAGATGTCGACTATAATTTGGGTGGTAGTTTCATAAATACACAGAGATGTCGACTATAATTTGGGTGAGAGTTTCATAAATACGCAGACATATCGACTATATTTTGGGCGAGAGTTCATAAATACACAGCGATGTCGACTATAATTTGGGTGACAGTTCATAAATACACAGAGATGTCGACTATGATTTGGGTGAGAGTTTCACAAATACACAGAGATGTCGACTATAATTTGGGTGGGAGTTTCATAAATACACAGACAGGTCGACTATAATTTGGGTGATAGTTCATAAATACACAGAGATGTCAACTATAATTTGGGTGAGAGTTGCATAAATACACAGAGATGTCGACTATAATTTGGGTGGTAGGTTCACAAATACACAGAGATGTGGACTATAATGTGGGTGAGAGTTTCATAAATAGACAGAGATGTCGACTATAATTTGGGTGGTAGTTTCATAAATACACAGAGATGTCGACTATAATTTGGGCGAGAGTTTCATAAATACGCAGACATATCGACTATATTTTGGGTGAGAGTTCATAAATACACAGAGATGTCGACTATAATTTGGGTGAGAGTTTCATAAATACACGGAGATGTCGACTATATTTTGGGTGAGAGTTCATAAATACACAGAGATGTCGATTATAATTTGGGGGGGAGTTCATAAATACGCAGAGATGTCGACTATAATTTGGGTGAGAGTTTCATAAATACACTGAGATGTCGACTATATTTTGGGTGAGAGTTCATAAATGCACAGAGATGTCGACTATAATGTGGGTTAGAGTTAATAAATACACAGAGATGTCGACTATAATTTGGGTGAGAGTTCATAAATACACAGAGATGTTGATTATAATTCGGGTGAGAGTTCATAAATACACAGAGATGTCGACTATAATTTGGATGAGAGTTTCATAAATACACAGAGACGTTGATTATAATATGGGGGAGAGTTCATAAAAACACAGAGATGTCGTTTATAATTTGGGGGAGAGTTCATAAATACACAGAACGACACGAGTGTGTGAATGTGTTAATCGATATGGCACGAGTGCCAGCGCGAAAGAATAGAACGAGAGGCCGGAGGCCTCGAGTTTTATCCTTCCGCGATGGCACAAGTGCCATATCGATTAATCCATTCACACACTCGTGACGTTCAGTATTTATTACACGCTTTCACGTCTATAAAAAGAATTATTAGGAGGACATTCAGCAATTCATTTGACAACTATCAACATAAAGAACACATTTTATATTCATCCAAATTTGCGAGGGGAACCCGTGTTACTGTTTCGTCTCCTGAGTTCCAATGTGCTCCGTGTGCCTATTGGCACATAGAACACATTGGAACTCAGGGGACGATTTTTAGCTATCGCTAGATTCAAATTGCAATTGCGTTGCACGGTTTGTAGAACATTCCAGTGAAAGTTCGCTTCTTTTTAAAAATAGTCCGTCAACGATTTCCGTTCCGCACATATGTGCGGAACGGATTTTCATTTCCGCATGGTTTAGGACACAACAAAGTCACAAAGTTACCTTTTACCCAACTCACAAGATTTTATTTATTTATTTTTTTTTAATTTTTCAGAAAAAATCTACAAAACCATATAATGTGACAAATTATTGGAGCAAGCTCAACTAGCTCGTTCCAATGAGGTGGATGTGTGTATGTGTGTGTGTGTGGGGGGGGGGGGGGGCGCTCACATGGTGTGGTGTTGTTGAAATATGTTTTTGGTCAACGGCTCAATTTGTAAATTACGCGCGCGGATGCGCCTGATACGTTAAATAAGTGGGTCGCATGGTGTGTTTTTTTTGAGGTGCTATATCGTTTTACCCATTCACACGCGCCTGTCGTTCTATGTTTATTAGACGCCTTCACATTTTTAAAAACAATTAATAGAAGAACACTCAGCATCACTATCAACAAGAAAAACGCATTTTATCGCCAACCACATTTGCGACGGAAATCCGTGTTACTAATTTTAGCTATCGCTAGAGATTCAAATTGTAATTGCGGTGCACGATTTGTAGAAAATTCTAGTGAAATTTCGCTTCTGTTTAAAAATAGTCCGTCAACGATTTCCGTTCCGCACATTTTCCGCATGGTTTACTGTTGCTGTAGATAGGGATTACATAGAACAGGCGTGTAATAAAAAAGGCAACTGGTCTATTCGACGAAATAGAGTCTATATGCAGTTCGACGGAAAGACAATTCGACCAAAGATTAAATCGACGGAAATCGAAAGATAATTTTAAACATTAAAAATACAAATTACTAACCTAATTCTGGCTCTCTCTGTGATTTTTGTGGACAATGTTGCAGTTATGTATTTTGTTTGGATTAATCTGGGTGTTGAACATCTTCTCATTGCGTAACTGATTGATTTACTTTTCAAATAGTGTTATAAAAACACAAGTATATGAGTATCAATTACTGTCATGGATCAGGGATGTGACGACAGGGGGTGGGGGTGGGGGGTCTCCCCCCCTCCCCCAGCCAGGAGTATTTTTTTTCAATAGTTGGAAATTCCGCCGTCAAAAATCAAATAGTTGGAAATTCAATAAATTAACATTGTTCATGAAAAATATTAAAATGATGAGAAATTTTGATCTTTTGTTTCCAACTGGAAACTTGAGTTTCAAATTTCCTACTCTAAAATTGACATGGCCTCAAAATTTCAACTCTGACATCAGTCTGGTAAATTTTCTGACCCAGACACATTATAAATGATGCTTTTTCCGTTTCAGGACTAGTGAAAATTTTCAGAAGGGTTCATAAGCATGTGTATATATATATATATATATAATCACTTTAACCCTTTACCCAACGCTGACGTTTTCAAAATTCATTATTTTAAATATCATTTTTTAAATTTTTAAAAAAAAATTCAACAAAACCATATCATGTGACCCCTCTTTGGAACGAGCTCGACGAGTTCGTTCCAAAGAGGGGTCACATGATATGGTTTTGTTGAAATTTTTCGAAAAATGATATTTTTTCAGCAGCTGTATAAATTTGCATATTACGCGGGCGGATGCGGGCGATTCTTTGGTTAAAGGGTTAAAAGATATCACCCAGCGCTGCAGTGCAACCACCTATCGAAACAACTCACAGTTGGAATTTAGACCGGTGGCTCCCCCTCCCCCTCCCAGCTGAAACCCTCTAGCTACATCCCTGTCATAGATATCTTTGGGTGTAGGCGGGGGTGGGGTGGGGGTAATGATGGTAATGCGACCCCCCCCCCCCCCCGCCCTTCCAATACCAAAAATCGAAAAGGTCAACTCATGGTGGGCGTTAGGTTAAGATCCCCTAGAAATACTAAAGAAAACCAGCTGGATTTTTTTTTCAGTCAAAAAAATATGACTGGAATAAATGCAGTGATGTCTGTGACAGTATGACTACTGCGTCGTTTGGCTTGTTCTAAATACCTTTTACCGAATTAATATGGCGAGATACGGGAATAAAATTAAAAGTACATATATTGGTGTCGGGAGAGCAGGGAAAACTCCAATTTTGTCAATAAAATCATACAAACATGGATATGTAAATGGAACCAGATCAATTTGTCTGTTTCAGTTACATCTACATTTGTATTTCTTTGTTGACAAATATTTATTTATCGATTTTGGGATTACCCACTAAAATTCTGAGGATCATATCATCATTTCTAACTGCCCGTAAAATCAAGGTGAGGGTTTACCGCGAGGTAGCAGAGGAAGTAATACTCGAAGCGACAGGGATCGGTTCTAAGCCCGCTTCATTTCATAAAATAAGTGAATGACAAAGAAAAAGTAAGGAAAAACTATATTGACCTATCGCAGTTCTCAGACGACAAAGGCATGTGGACGGTCAGTTAGTCCCGAAACATAATTAAAAAATCGCTTGTAAGATACCATTCGCGATCTTGAGAGCTGACGCGCCTCATGGCGCATCAAGCGCAATGCCACGACAACTCAAAGAGTTAAGTTCTTCAAGAAAGAAAGACAAAAAACAGACCCCAGTATTGATCTCCAGTTATACGACCACAAACTGGAGATCAATACTGGGGACTGACAAGCAACGAATATTTATACTGGATAGTAATCTGAGTCTAAACAGTCACGTCAACTCCATTTCGGTTAGAGCTACTAAACGTATCAATTTTTGAAGATGACCAGAGGTAAAAATTGGGGAGCAAAACAAAGATGTACTTCTCAAGATTTACAAATCATTTGTACTAGAATATGGTGCCATAATAACAAGTGACCCGAGCAAAACCAACATTCAGAGGCACCAGCGAGTTCAAACTCATGCCCTGCGCGTAGCACTGTAGATCTTATGTGGACACCGACAAAGCAACTTCATGATCTAGAAAAAATAGAAACTATTGAAACACGATTAGAAGACCTACAAAACAAAACCTTCAACAGACTCCAAGAGAGTGAGTGAATTGATGTTAGAGCTAAATGAGCACTGAACCCTTAATAGAAAAACAAAATAAGTCACAGAAAATTAAAATTATACAATAGGATTATGATGCGTGAAGTCAGTGAGGTTTGCCTCGCAACTCATTGAGAACTGTAGGATTGAGTCTGTGAGGACTGCCTCGCAACTCATTGAGAACTTTAGGATTGAGTCTGTGAGGACTGCCTCGCAACTTTGCGTGTGGGGAGTTGGCCACGAAGAAATCCGCCCCTCGCACCATCAATGGCAACGATCACAATATGCACTGGATTTCTATCTCTCTCTCTATCTAGAACTCTTCTAACTGAACACTAACATTTTCTTCAATCATTCAAACCAAGATGACACCAAGAAAAAGTAGACGAAGCGCAGAAGGGACTAATACAAGTTTTTTGCTAAAATTGTAACAGAAGGAGAGATACGTGCGGGAGCCGGGGTTCGAACCGTCGACCTCTAGCACACAAAGCGACCGATTTACCACGAGACTAAGAGATCCGGTCCAACCAGGCTGGTTGGTAAATGGCCTTTATACTTTGACCGCTACACTACTCTCCCCTTCTTTTGAGATTCTCCACATGTGAATCTCACCCAAGTTCCTCCCTCAGAGCGGTCGAAACACCCGCAGTGCCACCTACTGCTGAGGATCGGACGAGCCCCCAAATGTAACAGGAGGAGAGATAATTGCGGGAGCCGGGGTTCGAACCGTCGACCTTTAGCACACAAAGCGACCGATTTACCACGAGACTAAGAGATCTGGACCAACCAGGCTGGTTGGTAAAAGGCCTTTATACCTCGACCGCTACAAAATACACAGGAAACCAAACACCAAGCAAGGATTGAAACAAGCTTGCCTTGCTGAGACAAGTGTACATTCCTTTCTGTAACCGATATGGATAATATACTGGGGTTACACCCAACCCACCGACTGTTTGGGTTTCTTTTTCATTTTTCTAAAACAAACGGTTTCAATATTACCATAAATATGTCCACGCTTCTAAGTAAAACACAGAATAGAATTCTTGTAGTTACGCCCAATTCCTAGTCAACCTCCTGTTTGAGGTTCTCGGGGGTCTGACCCCAGTACCCTACTGCCAGTGCGCATACTCAAACCAAATAAGATTATTGGCCAGCGCTTCCAGCTCTCGGGGAATTCAAATCCAACATCGCGCCTGGGCGCCTTGAAACTTTTCATTCATCTTTGAGGTAATGAGAACAAGAAGTCAGAAACCAGGTGAACAGTAAGGTTAAAATGTGATGATTGGGATCTACGATCATATGAATCGAGGAAAATCATGACTAGATAATTAATTTGTCGTGGATTTTCAAGTGGGCACGGAGTAAGCCCGATCAATACTCGAGTAGATAACCCATTGAACTCGTGCGGCCGCTGTTTCGTCCAGGAGCATGATATGTCATAACGTCATTTTTAGGATGGCTGTTCAGTAAATGTGTGGGGTAGACCAGTCAATACTTTCAACGTGCAGCCCCGAGGCTGCACGTTGAAAATATTAATTGGTCTGCCCCAAATAATGAATATGGACTCTTCTAATGGCTGCCATTGAACTGACATGGAAAATACCATTCAAAAGGTGAATTCTTCTGTAGAAGGGAAGTGGGTTATTATTAGTGCCCAATTAGAAATGGGTGCGCAGTAGATTTATTTATGTTTCGGGGTAATACTGAGTGAAAGCCCGGAAATAGCTAATACATAATTAAATAACTAATTGGATGAGTAAATGAGGAAGGAAATGAGAAAATAAATAATGAATACGGTAAAAAATAATAATAATTACTTCATGATGTCACGCCTTTGTCCAACGGATGCTATTTGAGAAGAGGTGTAGATTTAATATCTACTATGTCGTTTATTTAATCCACATTAGGATTAGAATGATTGATCACCATGGAGACTGTTTATGTGTGTATAACTGTTGATAAATATAAAATTGTTGACATTCGATCGGTCTCGTTTTTCATTATTCAGCCCAAGAGTATTTCCCCATCTCGCAATTTTTTTCTCAGGGCCCTGCGTATACTTGTTCCCTTCAGCTGAAAGTTATTGATTCGTCACAAGGCATCACGATGTCTCAACTGTCTGATCAATCGCAATCAGATGGAGTGAGCTCGTAGTCATTTAGTGATAATTGTACTAGGTATAGGATCAGACCCCCACCCATCCCCCGATTATAATCATGAGTACACTGGTTCTCTTCAGCTGAAAGTTATTGATTCGTCTCGAGGCATCGCGACGTGTCAACGGTCTGATCAATCACAATCAGCTGGAGTGATCTGGTAGTCATTATAATTAGTGATAATTGCACTGGGTATAAGATCAGGATTCCCCTATTGTAATTTACAGCAGTACAATGTATTAATTATATATATATTATAATATATATATATATATATATATATATATATAGAGAGAGAGAGAGAGAGAGAGAGAGAGAGAGAGAGAGAGAGAGAGAGAGAGAGAGAGAGAGAGAGATCTCGGTTATTTGATCGTGGATAACTGACCCAGTTACTCCCATGGGTGAAAACAGGATGATAGTTTCTGAATCTCGGGTCATGGGGGCAGTTTGTGCTTTCGGCTCAATCCTGTTGATGAAGTCAGCGCACATACTATGATACCCCTACAGGCGATGATTAAATTTCTTGGCAGTTGTTTATATGTCAGTGTTGAAAACAAGTTTGCAGGGTATATGTTCCTCTTCTGAATCATGAATTGTGATGAGAGTACTCTGGTGTTGATAGAAGGAACATAATACAAACTTCCCAATATATATCTCATTAAAATGTCGTACTTTCCGGTCTGAAAGTTTTGCAGACAACGTTGCAAACTTTTTAACCCTTTCAACCTTAATGCATGTTGTTTGCTTCTTGAAACATGAGCAAGCAAGGAAATAAATACCAAATAGAGAAGGAGAGACAGTAATAGTCGAGCCCTGCAGACTCGCTCCTTTCCCTGTCAACAGTAGTTCATCAGACGATTTCATTCAGGGCATCAGGGATGAAAGGTCAAGTACGCCATAAATACAGAAATATTTTCGGCAGATTGTTCAACTTGCGTAATATTGAAACCTGTGTTGTATATAAAACAGCAGAATGGAAACGAGAAGTAATAACGAGTAGCACATATTATTAGATCCAGTATAAAAGGCTTCGTTTTTTTTTTTAATTTTTGACTTTTTTTCTTTCCTCGATCAACTGAACCGACATGATTAAATTTTGTATTTAAATACGTCAGTAATAGTTCCAGTGTAAGCGTGCGTACTCGAGCTAAAATGATATAAAGCTCACGTATAGTTTACTGTCTTATATTATATTTTCTAGATATATAAATAATCACTCGTCATGCATACCATATCAGGAAGTAAATTTTTTCTTGACGTGCTTGTGTCATGTTTTATCAGCAATCTCGTGAGTACCCGTAATCAGGATGTTAAAGAGGTATTTGTTAAATACTATTTCAAATAATATGATGTGCTTAAGATTAAACCCTCATTGACCGAACTCGCAGCAATAAAACAAATGTATCTTACAACTAGAGAAACTGAATTTACTGCATCCAGTAAATTCACGTATGTGTAAAAAAGGGTTAAAGTATCAGGAAAAAAACTATATAGAAAAAGAATTTATTGAGGCTTATTTTCGGGGGTAAAATAGTTTTTAATAAATCAAAAATGGGTTTTCGTTAACAGTATTTATAGATATTCACACAGAATCAGAACAATTTTTCTAAGAAACCAGAAAATGCATGTATGTGCACACCATTTATAGGGTTCGATCAAACAATCGGAAACTGACATTACTGCCTCTGCCATTCATTTGAGTGATGAGATACATGTATAATCTTCAGAACTGCTTTAGTTGGTACGGTATAAAATGTAATTCCTAATAGGTCGAAAAAATATGCTCTTAGTGACCTCTGTTGGCCGCATTGAGGTGGACACATTTCGAACCTCCAGCAAGTTTCAACTCATTCGGTGTAGGTTCCATGTCTATAGGTCATACCAAGGTTGAAGTATGAGCATAAACTATTTTACAAATATTGGCTCCACCAACTCCGGATCTGCCATATTTGTAGATGATGGCAAATATCCATATTAGCTAGAAAATGTTAAGGTGCATAGTACCTATGGAAAATATATCGCAGGTAAAAGAGTTCAGTAACGTTGGAATATAGACGTAAAAAGGATTTAACCCTTTACCTAACGTAACGACCAAAATCGGCCAGCGCTGTTCTCAAAAATCGCCAACTAATTTTCATTATTTTTTTTCATTTTTAGTCTCAAAAGCATAGGTTATGACCCCTCGTTGGAACGAGCTCGTTCCAACGAGGGGTCATAACCTATGTTTTTGAGACAAAAAATGAAAAAAATTAGCTATTCAAGAATTATTTTTTCAAGTGTCGTCTGCTTTTCAGGTTAGGTAAAGGGTTAAAGGCCCCCAAGAGCATATCTGAAGACTTATTGGCATTGGCAAAATACCGAGGTCCCATCTATGCCCATGTGAGTTCACAACAACATTGTGAGAATGGAAAGGGTTTTCATTATTTTCGATTTTGCATAAAATAAAATTTTGGAGACCCATATTAAGATCTTGAGAGGTTAAAATAGTCCCTTTAAATACTCCATTTTAATCCTTTAAAAGGGGGCACAGTGGCTCAGTTGGCAGAGGTGCAGGCTACAAGCCGAGAGGTCCTTGGTTCGAAACCCACCTGCGGCATCCGCGCTGTGTCCTTGGGCAAGACACTTCAGCCCATTGCCCACGTGGGGCACAGTGATGTTGTGGTGCTGTGTACTAGGGTGTACTGCACATCGATGGTGCACCTGCCTTCAACCAATGCTAGCCCTGCTTGTGTGGAGTTGGTATGTTGTGGAGCTGACAGTTCCTCGCTGTTGCCCGGTGGTTCTCTCCGGGTACCCCGGCTTCCTGCACCCGTTAAACTGTTGTGGTCACGATTACCCATTGTGCAGAAATATGTGACCTTAAACGCCAATAAATAAATAATCCTTTAAAAAATGAGCTCATTCCAATGAGGGGTCATAAGCTATGTTTCTCAAGCAAAAATGAAAAAATAATTAAAACTAAATAGACATTTCTGTGAATAACGCTGACCAGTTTTCGCAATTATGTTGGGTAAAGGGTTAATAATGCCTTGCTTTGGAAGGCACACTGAAAAGGTATCCCATTCCACATAGAATTAAATGTTACAGAAAAGAAAGCGAAAGGCATTCTGTAGCCACGAGTTATATTAAAGGTGTTTGTACTCACATTGAGACCATTCAAATATTCCATTTCATTACTTTATAACTGTGACAGGCGTTTTGAGAAAGCTACACACCACTCCATCCCAAAACCTGTCGATCTTGAATTATGATTGAGAATAAATAAATCTTAAAAATGCTTTGAAAAATGAAGGGTTCGTTTTTGTTCAACATGATTTGAGAGTGGAGTTTGTAACATGATACAAAATATATATACAATGCTATTCCATGCAACAGTTACAGGTTTCTCTCTGACCCTTTGCTATGAGAGATTCCCTTCTGTTTTAGATAATGGCTAATGCCTCAGCGAACCCATTAGTCTGTGTGCAACACACCGACTACTGTTTTTGTACGGTTTCTTTTTCTTTTTTCTTCTTCTTCTTCTTCTTTCTTCTTCTTCTTCTTCTTCTTCTTCTTCTTCTTCTTCTTCTTCTGTTTTTGGAATCCCTTTGTGGAATTCTTTTTTTGAAAACGCCTATGGCTATGGAATCCTTTTTTTCTGAAATGAGTCTAAGAGTCGTTCGAGGAGTCACTCGAACGAGCAAATGTTCTTTGGCTCATTTGCTCGATGGGATTCGAGTCGTTCGAGCAATAGTTGTGAGTCACTCGACATAAGACAGAATCCCACTTTTGGAATCCCTTTTTGGAATCCGATTTGTGGAATTCCTTTTTTGAAAACGCCTATGGCTATGGAATCCCTTTTTTCTGAAATGAGTCTAAGAGTCGTTCGAGGAGTCACTCGAACGAGCAAATGCTCATTGGCTCATTTGGCTGGTAATTATAAGACCTTGGACGAGAGAACCAGAGATAGTTTGGACTGGATAGACTGTTAGTGATAGAGAAATATATGCAATAGGCATTAAAAATGGGATTCTGGGAAAATCAGGCCCTGTACTCCTATTCAATAGAGCATACCCCCTATACCCCTTGGTACTATAGCGTAACATGTTATTTTTATATGCCCAAAATGGGCTTCACGTGTCCGTTTGGGTGGTTTGGTGGAGATTATGGTGGTTTGTAAGAGTGGTCGGGTCTATTTGGGTAATTAGGTATACTCTAGTTCAATCAAACACACCCCCCAGGGGACCTCTTGGTACTATAGCACTACGTGCTACTATTATAAACCAAAAGAATGGCGGTCCTAAATAGGGTTCTGACAGAATTCGAAATAGTAAAACTTGTCGGGTTGTTTGTGGTAATTAGATTTACTCCGATTCAATCGAACATACCCTCCGAACATACCCCTGTCCTATTGTAGGACTTTGGGTCACATAGCATCCACGTGCTACCATAGAAACCAAGATGGCGGCCTCCAGTATACAAAATGGACGACGGAAACACGTATCACCCTAACAACACGCGCTGCGCATGCGCACTCACACCACGTATCACTATAGGGATGACGTCACAACATGGCCGCTAACGTGGGTTACCATGACAACACAATATGGCGCCGCTGGGTCACGTGACTATGACGTCACATGAGATCCCCCGATGAGATCCCCCAACCTCTCCCTGTAGGGGAACATACACTACTACTGCTAAAGCAATAGCCATTATCTAAAACAGAATGGAATCTCTTATAATCAAAGAGCCAGAGAGAAAGCTTAGATATAATTTCTTTGTTACATGGAACAGCATTGTATATTTATTTAGTATCTTGTTACAAACTTCATTTTCAAATCATTGAAGAGAGAACCCTTCATTTTTCAAAGCATTTTTATTCTCAGTCATAACTCAGGATTGACAGGTTTTGGGTTGAAGGGTTGTGTGGCTTTTTCGAAACACCTATCACAATTGTAAAGTAATGAAATGGAATATTTGAATGGTCAGATCTTAACCCCATCTTAATACTTCGATCTGAGTACAAACACCTTTAATATATCTCATGGCTACAGAATGTTTTTCGCTTTCTTTTCTGTAACATTTAATTCTATGTGGAATGGGACACCTTTTCAGTGTGCCTTCCAAAGTAAGCCATTCTAAAAATCCTTTACCCAACATAACGGCGAAAACCGGTCAGCTTTATTCACAGAAATGTCTATTTAGTTTCAAGTACTTTCTTATTTTTGACTGAAAAACATAGCTTATGCCCTCTCATTGGAATGAGCTAATTTTTTAAATGATTATTTATTTATTGGTATTAAAGGTCACATATTTCTGCACAATGGCTAGTCATGACCACGACCGTTTTACGGGTGGAGGAAGCTGGAATACCCGGGGAGAACCAGCGGGCAACAGCGAGCAACTGTCAGCTCCCCCACATACTAATTCCACACAGGCTGAGTTAGCAATGGTTGAAGACAGGTGCACCTTAGTACACAGCACCGCCACATCCCCGTGACCCACATGGGCAATGGGGGGAATTGTCTTGCCCAAGGACACAGCGTGGATGACGCAGGTGGGATTCGAACCGGGAACCTCTCGGCTTGCAGCCTGTACCTCTGCCAACTGAGCCACTGCGCTCCCATTTAAAGGATTAAGATGGAGTATTTAAACCCTCTCAAGATCCTTAATATGGGTCCCAAAAATTGAATTTTATGCAAAATCGAGAATAATGAAAAACCTTTCCATTCTCACAATTTTGTTCTGAACACACATGGGCATAGATGGGACCTCGGTATTTAGCCAATGCAAATAAGTCTTCGGGTAGGATCTTGGGGGCATTTAAGGCCTTTCGACGTCTATATTCCAACATTACTGAGCTCTTTAACTCGTAAAATATTTTCCATAGGTACCATGCACTTTGACATTTTCTAGCTAATATGAATATTTGCCATCATCTACAAACATGGCAGATCCGGAGTTGGTGGAGCCATTATTTATAAAATAGTTTATGCTCCTACTTCAGGCTTGGTATGACTTATAGACATGGAGTCTACACCAAATGAGTTGAAACTTGCTGGAGGTTCAAAATGTGGTCCATCTCAATGCGGTCAACAGAGGTCATTAAGAGCATATTTTCCCGACCTATTAGGAATTGCATTTTATACCAACTAATGCACTTCTGAAGATTATACATGTATCTCATCATTCAAATGAATGTCAGAGCCAGTAATGTCAATTTCTGATTCCTTGATCAAACCCTACAAATGGTGTGCACATATATGCCTTTTCTGATTTCTAAGAAAAATTATTTTGATTCCTGCATGAATATCTGTAAATACTGTTAACGAAAACCCATTTCTGATTTGTTAAAAACTATTTTACTCCCGAAAATATTAGCCTCCATAAATTATTTTTCTCTAAAGTTTTTTTCCTGATAGTTTAACCCTTTTCACACAAACTTGAGTTTATTGGTGGCAGTAAATTCTGTTTCTCAAGTTTGTCAGTATATGTTGTAAACATATTTTAACCTTTAGAACCCCAAGGCCCCACATGCCTCCAAATCATAGATGACCGAGTAATAATGGCCGGCAGTTATCAGTATATCAAAAACATTGAAATAGGATTGATTGTATTCGGGTTATCGCGTTGAAAGTGCTTAGAAGACAGAAATACTACAACTACAACACCAAGGCATGCCTTCTATGAATGTTATTTATTTATTGGGTTTAATGACACTTTTGACAGCCACTGTCACCTTGTGTCGGACAGTGTTATGGGTGGGGTAAGCCGGAATACCCTGAGAGAACTATCGAGCAACAGCGAGCAACTGTCAGGCTCCCCAACAGACTGACTACACACGAGCACAGTTAGCAGTTATTAGTATACCAAAAACATTGAGATAGGATTGATTGTATTTGGGTTATCGTGTTGACAAACAGTGCATAGAAGACATAAGTAATCCAACTACACCATGCCTTCTATGAATGTTATTTATTTATTTATTGGGGTTTAACGAAACTTTCGAATGCCAGGGTCACCTTGTGTCGAACAGTTCAACGGATGGAGGAAGACAGAGAACCCGGAGAGAACTATCGAGCAACGGTGAGCAACTGTCAGGCTCCCCATCATACTAACTCCACACAAGCAGGGTTAGTGCAAATGCATCATCGACGTGCAGTATGCCTTAGTACACAACGAACAACGTCACCAAGTTCTCGCGTGGGTAATGGGGTGAAGTGTTTTGCCCAAAGACACAAGGCAGTTGCCACAGGTAGGATTCGAACTGAGGACCTCTCGGCTTGCAGCCTGCACCTCTGACTACTGAGCCACCGGCCCCTCTATGAATATAATGGGAATACTTTGGAGGCTTATTTCCGGGATAAAATAGTTTTTAAGAAACCAGAAATAGGTTTTCGTTAACAGTATTTAAAGATATTAATTCAGGAATCAGATAATTTTTTCCAAGAAACCAGAAAAATGGCATATATATGTACAGCATTCAAAGGGTCCGATCAAGGGAATGCACTAGGGGGTCAAAAAATGTGATTTCCAACAATTCTGTAAAATGTACTCAGTGACCCCTGGGTAACCTCAGTGACCTTGACCCATATTTTAAACCTCCATCTTGTTTCGACTAGTTTGGTTTTGGTCCCAGGTCCGTGCGTCATACCATATTTGAGATATGAGCGTGACCCACTTACAAAATTTTTGGCCACGCCCACCTTTTTCATTTTTTTCATGCAAAAATGAGATTTCCAGCAATTCTAAAAAATGCACTCAATGACAACTGGGTGACCTGTGACCTTGACCCATATTTTGAATCTCCATCGAGTGTCGACTCATTTGGTGTTGGCCACAGGTCCATATATCATACCATGCCTCAGATATGGGCGTGGCCCACTTTCAAACCACCCCTACGGCCACCCCTAATGACCCAGGAATCTGAAAAACATAGGTGGCCGAGAATTTGTAACTGTCTATCAGTCTGCCAAAAATCAGCGAGATAGGACAATTCGTTTTCGGGTTATCTTGCAGGCAATAAAGTGCATAGAAGACAGAAGACAGGAGATGAAGAAGAAGAAGAAGAAGAAGAAGAAGAAGAAGAAGAAGAAGAAAGAAGAAGAAGAAGAAGAAGAAGAAGAAGAAGAAGAAAAACAAGAAAAAAAACAAAGAACAAGAAACAATAGTCTGTGTGTTTCACACAGACTAACCAGAAAGTATCATTTAACTGTGGCTACGTTTCTATATGGGAATTTCGTCAAAGTATCTCTTAATTATTTCGACACGAGGTGATCCTGGCTGATGAAAGTGCCGTTAAATCCCAATAAAAATCTCTTAATTATAAATACCTTTTGATAGCATTAACTAATATTATGATGACGTCTTTCAACCCCATTGCCTACGCGGGGGCACGGTGACGCTGTGTACTAAGGCGTACTGCACGTCGATGGTGCACCTGTCTTCCACCAATGCTAACCCTGCTTGTGTGGAGTTAGTATGTTGGGGAGCTGACAGTTGCTCGCCGTTGCTCGGTGGTTCTCTCCGGGTACTCCGGCTTTCTCCACCCGTAAAACTGTCGTGGTCATGATTAGCCATTGTGCAGAAATATGTGCCCTTAAACACCAATAAATATAAATATAAATATATATGATGATGTCTGTACAAACCACCACTTTATATACGCCCCGGAAAAGTGATAAAAGTTGCTATGAATCATCACTTGAGCGGAACAAAGCGTCAGTCGGAATGCTAAAGTATTGCGGCTTGCGCCTTGTTCCACCTAATGGACGAAATAGCAAAGCGTATATTTTCTTAAAACAATAAGACTTTATCTTGTTTTATTGTGAAGGATTCTAAACAATTGTAACTGGGATAATGGATTAGTCAACTGCGTTTCCTCCTGTGCGGGATTTCGGCTTTCTTTTATTTTTATTTATTGGTGTTTAAGGTCATATACTTATGCACAATGGCTAATCGTGACCGTGACAGAAGCCAGATTACCCGGAGAGAACCACCGAGCATCGACGATCAACTGTGAGCTCCTCAACATTCTAACTCTGTTGAAGCTCCACTCAACCAGGGTTACGATGATTAAAGACATGTGCACCATCGACCTGCAGTACGCATTAGTACATGGCGTCATCGTGCCCCAGTGAAGGCAACCGGGATAAAGTGCCTTGCCCAATGACACAACGTGGGTCGTCCCGGGAGCCTCTCTCTCGGGACCTCTAGCATAGAAGTCCAACGGTCTACCACTTCTGATCATCCCGACGTGTGATTTACTGAATCCGAAGGGAAAACTGTTTTAAGATTGTGTTCCGACCTTAAAGTACAGATCAAGTACGTCAACATTTAAGCACAAAGGAATATAAATTTTCACCTTCTTTTAAAATTCTGATAAACACAGGTATGATTGTGTTTGCAACATTCATACTCAATTTGCAATTCCATTGTTCAGTTGACAGTGGTCTCAATGTACAAAGTCAAGTGAACGAGAGAACTTGAAGTTTGCAGTTGTGCAAGTCATCTCCTGTTCAGTCAATTTAAAACTAAGGCAAGTTCTGGTGTGTGCTAAATAATACATGTGCTGAATGTTGGGTGTGGACTAAATAACATTTCTGAAGTTGTTGGAACTTTTTGTGGATTCCATAGCAAATGATCAAACTATTCAAATAAAAACTAACTTGGTTTCATATCCTCACGGATGCGGCGTTACCGCCTAAACTGGAATTTCAGCCATCAGTGATACATAGAACATTTATTTATTTTATGTATTTATTTTCGACTCTTTGTAACTTCAAGCCATCACCCCCCCCCCCCCCCCCCTCTCCTGCAGTGCTGCCTGCCTGCGCCTGCCTGCGCCTGCCTGCCTGCCTGTCTGCTTCTCTCTCTCTCTCCCTCTCTCGCTCTCTCTCTCTCTCTCTCTCTCTCTGGCTATCCGATAAGTACCAGAATTTAACTGGAAAGAGCTGAAGAAGACAGGAGTAACAGAAACACGGCAACAACGTAGAAAGCCAGATACAGAAGGAAAAAAGAACCCCAGAGAAAAAGCACAAGAATGGAAGATCACAAGACGAGAGAAATGTATCGAGAGACAGTGTGTCCGAGATAAAGAAAGAAAGACGCAGCGGAGAGACCAGCTCAAGTAGTATCGGGAACAGCCACGAGGTTTAAAAGGATGGAAACTCAGATTTCAGTGAGGAAGAGACCAGAGTCACCAAGGAAAGCGATACTTTGAATGTAGCAAAAACGCCCACAATCTTATATCTGTCTTGTCCCCCGTCACCATTTTGACCAGAGTCCGCAGACTCGGGCCGTAACTAACAGAAATGTATGCGGGTTTTGGACGTTGGTGCTCGACGGCTCGGACATGTCGCCCAACTATTTGGAGCATGCCTAATTGCTTTTACCAAAGACTAAAACGCAACAAATATACTTTCCTTTGATAAAATACTTCCACGGCAGGGAATTTATTAGAGTTTTATGGCAGTGGTGTCAGTTGCACACTAGCCAGATAGAGATACCCGACCATTTGTGGGTACTTTCGAAAGGTCAGGGTCAAAACAATCTTTTGTTATTGGTTACTTTCTCCCGGGATGTGGTATTCTACCAGTATACGAAGTCGGACATCTATTGAACTTTTTAAAATGTGTATACCTTTGTCGGGCAAGAAAGAGATTTTGCCCAACTGAGTTCTCCAAAGCATGTTATATTTTCGTCAGGCAAGTAAGGACGTCCGCACAACTTGGTATTTCATAATTTCTTGGTCAACCTCTGCCCGACAAAACCCATGATTATTTATTTATTTATTGGTGTTTAAGGTCACATACTTATGCACAATGGCTAATCATGACCGTGACAGTTTTACGGGTGGAGGAAGCCGGACTATCCGGAGAGAACCACCGAGCAACGACGAGCAGCTGCCAGCTCCCCAACATCGTAACTCAGCACTGTAGCACAGGCAAGGCTAGATTGGTTGAAGACAATCGCACCATGTGGACAATCGGGGCAAAACCCATGATTGGGAGATTTTAATTTATTTTTATTTTTATTATCCCCGCATTTTCAAAAATGCGGGGATATAGTCATGATCTCAGTACGTCCGTCTGTCCGTCCGTCCGTACGTCACAACCTGAATAGCTCCTATGGTATTTAATTCGAAACGTTTATACTATTCTAACGTGTTCAGGTAACATCTCTAGATGTGCATGAAGGTTTCGGAATTTTGATTTGGTCCCAGGTGGTTCCAATGGAACCACTTTTATCGTTGAAAAATCAGTTTTCATCGAAAGGCCCCTCGGGTATTTAATTCGAAACGTTTAAACTATGCTAATGTGTTCAGGTAACATCTCTAGATGTGCACGAAGCTTTCGGAATTTTGATTTGGCCCCAGGTGGTTCCAGCGGAACCACTTTTATCATTAGAAAATTAGTTTTCATCGAAAGGTTCATAGGATATTTAATTCGCAACATTTAAACTATGCTAAGGTGTTCAGGTAACATCTCTACATGTACATGAAGGTTTCGGAATTTTGATTTGGCCCCAGGTGGTTCCAGTAAAACCACTTTTATCGTTAGAAAATCTGTTTTCATCGAAAGGCTCCTAGGGTATTTAATTCGAAACTTTTAAACTATGCTAAGGTGTTCAGGTAACATCTCTAGATGTGCACGAAGGTTTCGGAATTTTGATTTGGCCCCAGGTGGTTCCAGTGGAACCACTTTAATCGTTAGAAAATTAGTTTTCATCGAAAGGCTCCTAGGGTATTTAATTTGAAACGTTTAAACTATGCTAATGTTTTCAGGTAACATCTCTAGATGTGCACGAAGGTTTCGGAATTTTGATTTGGCCCCAGGTGGTTCCAGTGGAACCACTTTAATCGTTAGAAAATTAGTTTTCATCAAAAGACTCCTAGGGTATTTAATTCGAAACGTTTAAACTATGCTAAGGTGTTCAGGTAGCATCACTAAATGTGCATGAAGGTTTTGGAATTTTTATTTGGCCCCAAGTGGTTCCCGTGCAAACACTTTTATCATTAGAAAATCAGTTTTCATCGAAAGGCTCCTAGGGTATTTAATTCGAAATGTTTAAACTAGGCTAATGTGTTCAGGTATCATCTCCAGATGTGCATGAAGGTTTCGGAATTTTGATTCGGCCCCAGGTGGTTCCAGTGGAACCACTTTTATCGTTAGAAAATCAGTTTTCATCGAAAGGCTCCTAGGGTATTTAATTTGAAACATTTAAATTATGCTAATGTGTTCAGGTAGCATGTCAAGATGTGCATGAAGGCTTTGGAATTTTGATTTGGCCCCAAGTGGCTCCGGTGGAACCACTTTTATTGTTGGAAAATTAGTTTTCATTGAAAGGCTCCTAGGGTATTTAATTCAAAACATTTAAACTATGCTAAGGTGGTGTTCAGGTAACATCTCTAGAGGTGCATAAAGGTTTCGGAATTTTGATTTGGCCCCAAGTGGCTCCAGCGGGACCATTTTTATCATTGGAAAATTAGTTTTCATCAAAAGGCTCCTAGGGTATTTAATTCGAAACATTTAAACTATGGTAATGTGTTCAGGTAACATCTCTAGATGTACATGAAGGTTTCGGAATTTTGATTTGGCCCCAGGTGGTTCCAGTGGAACCATTTTTATCGTTGGAAAATCAGTTCTCATCGAAAGGCTCTTGGGGTATTTAATTCGAAACGTTTATACTATGCTGAGGTGTTCACGTAACATCTCTAGATGTGCATAAAGCCTTCAGAATTTTGATTTGGCCCCAAGTAGCTCCAGTGAAACCACTTTTATCGTTAGAAAATCAGTTTTCATCGAAAGGCTCCTAGGGTATTTAATTCGAAACGTTTAAATTGTGCTAATGTGTTCAGGTAACATCTCTAGATGTGCATAAAGGTTTTGAAATTTTGATTTGGCCCCAAGTAGCTCCAGTGGAACCACTTTTATCGTTGGAAAATCAGTTTTCATCGAAAGGCTCCTTTGGTATTTAATTTGAAACGTTAGAACTATGCTAAGTTTTTGCTAAGGAAATGAGGGGATACACCATTGTGTACACAAATAACTCTATCTAGCTTTTCTAGTTGGGATATTTTGTAGTTGTTCAGTATGAGGAAGTTCGTGCTATACCCAGGTGGCGGTAGCGGTGACGTGGTAACGTGGCATCACACATCGTACATTCTCCTCGGGGCGTAGATAACGCGGCGTGTTTATGTTAATATTTATCCACATAACGCATTCTCGTGTGGGTGGGGACTAAAATAAAAAGTGTAGACACGGTCTGGATCCAGAATAAGGTGAAGATGGTAGCTGGATGCGTTTTTTCTTCTTCGTTGTTTGGGTAAATATTGGTTGGCGAATTTCTATATACAGACAGAAGCATGGATAAATAACAGATATTTGTAGAAATTGTATATGTAACATGTAACACTTACCAAATTCAATAGCTCACCACATGATTTATAATTTAATTATGATTTATTTACAGATGATCTATTTACATGATGGAAGACTGTCTTCAACTGAGAACCCAACTCTCTCACCCCTTCCTCACTTCCTTTTTTTACCTGCCCGACCTATTTCATTCCTTTTTCCAGGAGAGAACCTGTACTTAATCTATTATTACATTTGCCACTGTTCTAATAATCTCGGTCCAATCTGTCAATCTCGCATACCTCTCCATACACACAATCTTCAAAGGGTACACATATAGAAGTAGATAGAAGTAGGGATAAATAACAGATATTCGTAGAAATTTTATATACAGATAGATCTCTCACTTTCTTGTATTTGGGTGCCAACGTTTTGGTGAACGGTTGACTACAGATATGACATTCTGTGGTTCTTTTATAGTATTTCATTAGCTCGTCTGTGATAATCATCTTCTCGGGAGTTTTAAATTGCTCGTATAATTTTTGGATTTCAGATTCCAAATCTTCCACGAATTTTTGTGCCATGTCATCATCATCTGACCGTTTCGTCTAGGTGTATGGACCTGAAGAATATTGATTGTCGAATGAACTTTTTATGTAAAAACAATAACCAGATGGTCTGTGATTCTGATATTTTAGGTGTAACTCTGATGATCGTTGGGCTGACATGAACTCATTTTCATTATGAAACATTGGAAATTGGCATATCGTCGGTTGAGTGCTAGAATGTTCTATGTCCCCTCTTGCACTCAACCGACGATATCACGAAAGGCACTTTAGTTTTCTCTTGTGATGTACGAATTTAATTTAAGTGTGTGTTTTGGGCATGTCGTATTGATTTCACTTGCAATACTCCTCCTGAAATTCCAGTGATTCTTTGCTTGGTTCTATGTGCAAGACTGTCTCTGCCCAAATTCTCATCATGTCGTGTTTGCTGGTCATATTTAATACTGACATGAAACGCATGATAATTGCATCTTCATATTCCTTGTCTTGACAGTTGGGACCATAGTCCCATCGAAACTTGCAACCAGAAAATTTTTCCTTCAACACACTGGGGGTGTTTTCTTTCATGAGATGGGCAAACGTTCTGTAAAACACATCTTGGAGAAATTCGTGACACTCTTCTTCTTTTCGTTTTTTTCATTTCATCTATCCATTTTTTTTATTTTTAAAATATATATATATATTTTATTTCCTATTTATATATTTGAATTTTTTTTTCAAGTCCAAAGGCAGGCTTTGTCCTTGACTCTTGATTATCGTCTTCCATCATTCTAACACCTCGACCCTCAAGCTTGTCCAACACCGATGCAAAACACAGGCCTATGACGTCTTTGTGTTGTGTGGTGTAACAGGTGTGCACCTCGATCGATCCCTCCGACATGCAACCTGGACATCTCTCGTTCATCGCTCTGGGAATGGTTAAATCCTCGAGATCGGCACGTGCTCTCTAGAAGACATCTCTTAGACAAAACAAATAAATGTGGTTATATCCCCCACCCAAGTGCCGAATCGTCCAAGACTCCGGTGCCGAATCGTCTCGGTGCCGAATCATCCAGACACCTGTTGAAGAGGGTTCCTACTAAACAGCCAAGAAAAATAAGTAAGTAGCATCAATTAGGAACAAATATGCAATGAGCGATCGAGAAACATGTTTATTCGAGGAAAATAGAACAACGAGAAGAGAGAGGTGGATACAGAACATGGAACTGTGAAAACATAACAACTAGCAATGTGGCGCAGTTGATTAGGAACAAATATGCAATGAGCGATCGAGAAACATGTTTATTCGAGGAAAATAGAACAAAGGAAAGAGAGAGGTGGACACAGAACATGGAACTGAGAAAACATAACAACTAGCATTGTGGCGCAGTTGATTCCTTGTCTCTAATATCCATAACATCTTGATAGTGGCCGTAAGCAATGATATCGGTGAAATATAAAATTACATGTCATAGGGAAAGTCATAAGAAGAGTAATAAAATAAAAGATGCAAAGAAATATCACAAGTGAACAATACACAGGGCAATCATTCTTCCTACTTACTGACATAATTTCCCCACAGGAACCCGGGAAGTGAAGCAGTGCCTGTTCACTGTGGTAAACAGGCTCTGTTTTACTGGTAAAATAGGACCCAGTGACCAATGCTGGGGAGGTGCAAACCCTCTCTAAAATGGGCAACATAGATTATTAACGCTCACCCCTAGACTTGAGTTGATACTCATGTTGTGGTCATGATTAGCCACCAATAAATAAATAATAATATTGACATAATCAGGCCTGAAAATAAGTAGTCTGACATTTGCAAAATGAGGTCCCCAGCGCGTGAATTTGATGATATTATCCCATACAGTGGGCCAATTTATCCTCTGGGTACCTCTTTCTGTTTAGTTTTGATACCCTGATTCAGTCTGAGGTTCACAGAGGATAAATTTAGTGATGCTACCCTGCTAGGCAGGGTAGCATCACTAAATGCACCCTCTGGGGACCTCATTTTACAGATGACAGTCTGCTTATTTTCTGGCTTGGACATAATTATGTTCATGTAATACAGTTTGTGTTAACCATAAGATAAGTCCCAGTCATCAGAAGTCTGCCATTGCGGTGGCCGACGTCTGCGTGATGATTGACGGAGGCCTATGTCATTTTCAGCAGGGGAACTGTGGCTGGGAGAATGAACAGGCGATTGTTGCACCGATGGGCTCTGTACATGGCACGGCACGTTAGGTTGTGCGTGATCGTTATCAGTTGAGGATGCATGTAGTGGTTTATCGGAGTCAGACAAGGAGTAGGGGTCATTCTGCGGTTCTAATCTAAAGGAATTGTGAAAGCCAGCACATGGAACTCGGTACATGTCTGTATGTTTAATGCGATACTCTTTGGAATGAAGCTGCGACCCTCTCAGTTTCTTTAAGTGAACAAATCGGGTATCTAGAGATGTGACGATATATAGATCCCGTGGTGTGTGTTTATCTCCATCTCCCTTAATGAACTTAAAATCACCTGGTTTGACAAGTTCTGCTGTAGCGGTTCTTTCACGAGGAGCTTTTGATTTAGCACTGGGAAGATGATTTTGTAAAAAGATCTCATGTTGTTGATTAGCCGAAAGAGCGTCAGCAAAATTTAGCTGTTGGTGTATCATGTGATCCCTTTGGAACAAAATCTCTCGTGCACTCAGACAACAGTTCCTCACATGACTACTGAGAGCCGCGACGACTGTGGGTGGTAGATGTTATTGGGCCACCTTCTGGGGAGTGCTTTTTTAATTCTATTTCTAACTCTTCTGACTATTTCGGTTTAGAATGTTATCTCACTGTAGTCTTTGGAAAGCGGATACCCCATCAACTCCAATGACAGACCCACCTGGGAAACTTTAGTTCGGCAGTAGTTTCTAAAACTGCATTACGAGGAGTGTCTTTCTGCTCATTGGGTATGAGCTGAGCTGAAGTAAAGGAAGATAAACAGTCTTTCATAACAAAGATTTTCTGTCTAGCACGGCAAGGAATGTCGCAGGCAAAAGCAGCTCCTTGTACAGTCGGGGGAACAGATGTGGTGAATTCAACAAATTCACGCGGTAGTTGCGCCAAAGACGCTCACAGCGAACAACAACTGGAAACATCAGCAATGTCTCTATCATCATCAAGGGCATAGAAATATCGATGGAACACTTTCTGAAGTTGAGTTTTGCTAGGGTGTCTCAAACACAAGTGAAGAGCTATGAGTAAACCAGGTAAGACAAAACGAGGAACAATGGTAAGGTGCCGTTTGGGCTTGAACGGACTGGTGTGCTGGACAATAAGTAAATTATTGTTCCCGATACTCGCCACTTTGAGAACACCCTTTACATCATGTTTGGTGTTCTGACTGCAACATGTAAGAACCCCAGTGGTTAACAGATGAACTTATGGCGAAAGCTTCAACCCCATATGGTAGCCATTTCGCCTGACGAGGTTTCAGTTTAGCAGAGAAATACCCACCAAGTAAAATTCTGCCATTTCTTATAGGTACAGGATGGAGATCTTATCATGGGATTCTTTCCCTGCACAAACATTTTCCAGTAGGGAAAGTAACATTGAGTACTGTAAAATGCAAGATTTTAGGTGTTTGAAAGAACCAATCCAGGAGCAGAGAGAGTTAACTGTTGATGGCAGTTTACATGTGATCAATGGGTTAAATTTGTGGGGTGATGCACTAATACTCCCACCAGACCAAATCCATCCCAAGGTTGTAGTAGTGATCGAGCATATGGAAGGTTTTCTTTTTGCAGACAGGCGTAGATTGTTGGCCTGGAATTGTTTCAGGACCCTTTCCCAGGAGGAACGCAATGGTGGCAGAGAGTCACCAACTATGTACAGATCATCAGCAATTTTCATGTCTAAACCATCATGAATTAAATTAACTAAAATCCTAAACATTAATTCATCCAGCTGCTCGGTCGATCTGGGCATGCCCATTGCAGCTCTAGCATATGCGCGAGTGCCTTTTAATAGAGTGATGACCCCAAGGTATTTCATGGATGATTTCTGTACAAGTAATTGAAAGAATTGCTTTGTTATGTCAGTTTTAATGATATATTTGGAAGAGGCCAAGAAGTGTAATACATCATCAGAGGTTGTTACGCGAGATGGAGTGGGCTTTGCATAACTAGCAATGTTGTTAAACGCAGTAACAAGTCTGTTTCCACCCCAGTCTTTTTACAAGAAAACTTGGCGAGACGTACTCAACGGAACGCCAACATCATCGGGATGAGCAAGAACACCAAGTTCTTCAAGCTCATCCATTTTCTTCTGTAGCGCATCTAGATTTTTGCGGTCATAAACAGGAATTCTGCCTTTCTGCGGAGGAGGGTCTACAGGGCCCATGTTAATATATGCTCGTAATTTTCCAGCAGTGTCATTGTATTTCCCAATTACTGGGTTGAAAACAGTATCATAGGTCTGATGGAGATCAATGAATGCTTGTCTCTCTAGAGCTGTCAGCTGGCCATCGGGATCTATAGAGAGATCAGAAGAGAAGGGGCCAACTGCTGATGTGAGATATGTGTTGCTCTGTAATGCGACATCTGGCGACAAGGGAAGATTCGTTTTGTCAATTTCGTAAGTGTACCTAATCTGTGCAACATGTTTATGTTTTTAGGACCACAGGATCATCTAACAAATTTGGGATCCGAATTGTTCCGCCAATAGTATTAGTGATTGCGGTTGCCTGTCAGGAGGGTGTTAGAGAATCACACCTCAGCTCGATTGAAATGTCTATATTGTCCTGCATTGGGATAGGGTTCCACAAATTCCCCGGGGAGGACAATGGTAAATTTGTCAGAGCACAGCAGGAATGACTGAGAACGGCGAACATGTGAAGTGTCCGCGACAGTACTGGGGGAATGTATGAATGTGAGAACATGTATGTTACCTACAATTATACGATCGTTTGGCATATCGAGGACAATCTGATTTTCTTTCATGAAGGGCACGCCAGCCAATATATCACAATCCAATTTCTTCACAACAACGGCATTTGAAGCAAATTTCAAGGAACCGTGACACAATGTTATATGAACCTCCCCACAAGCTTGAAGGTGTGTCTTACCATCGGCTTGACTAGCTGGGTGTGTGGTTGTCTGAATGTTAACTGCAAATGAATGCTTGATTAAAGAAGTTGCGCCAGAATCGCATGTCACAATGATGAGATGATGATTGAAAAATACATGAAATGAAGGTGAACTAGCTGTTTGGACCCTACTGATAGAATGTGGAATTATCTCGGGGTCGGGGTCGGGGTCTCGGCCTAGTCCGGAACTCTCATGTATGGTCTCACTGATGTAACAATCCTCCATTTCTTTCCTGACTGTCATTCTGATCGTCAGTCCCGGGTAAGTCTGAATCTACACGAAATGTGCGAACCATTTGGCGTTTTTCAGCTCGAGACAGATAGTCACAGTCAGTTAAACAATGGGCAAGAAAATGTCGCCCTTCCGTCTTGCATAATCTACTTTCTTTTGGCGTACGAGATGTGAATGGAAGTTGACGCTGAGACACTGATGTACGAGGAAATATCAGTTTGTTTTGTTGATGCCGACGAAATTTCTGTTGAAAGTCAGGTAGTTGGATGCGAGACGCTTTTATATCATCATTATTGAGTTCTTCAAGGAATCCATCAAGGGCATCCACAATTTGTGGTTGGAGATCTTTTAATGTCATGCGATGTAAGTCATATGCAAACGTTCTTTATACCAGGGATGGCAATTGAGGGTGTATTAATTCCATCCAGCTGACTACTGCGAGGCGTTCCACAGTTGGGCTCATTTCTTCATCCTTTGATACCTTTTGCCCGTCATGGAGTAATTTGCTATCCTTCATGAGTAAATTGCCCTGGAGATGGCAGAGGACGTGTTGATAAAGACGTTCTGGTCTTTCGCCAGTGTCCCAAGTGATGGTAGAAAACTTCATGAAGTTGGATTCACTTTGTTGAAATCCATAATATTTACGAATGAAGTTCCATATGCTACTAAGGCATGTATTATTGTTGACAATGTCTGTACTAAGGTAGTGGAGAACCCACTGTGAAATCAATCCCAACATTTGATTGAGCTTAGCTGCTTTCTGAGTAGTGATTGTTCAGTTTCATTATCCACATCATTGGTAAAGCCTCTGTGTTGTATTGCATTTGCTTCTTTTTTTTCAAATAACACCTTCTTCCAAAAATGGTCTGATACTAGAGTCCTGACTGAGAGTGTAGCCAAGATTGTGCTGCCATGGAGTGAATGAAGAGAACGATTTTTCTTCTTTTAATTTCCACTGTTTGGTACACGTGAATACATACTTAAGGTTCTTGTATGTTTCCATAGATAAGAAAAACAAAATGCAATGATGCCGACCTCATATCTGATCGCAATACAAAGTTTTGCTTTTATTGACAATACACGACTTTATTTCCCCAATTTGTGATTTTTGCAAACATTACTGCTACCACATTAATTAGGAACAAATATGTGATGTATTTTGCATAAACAATGAGCGATCGAGAAACATGTTTATTCGAGGAAAATAGAACAACAAGAAAAGAGAGGTGAATACAGAACAAGGAAATGAGCAAACATAGCAATTAGCAATGTGATGTAGGGGTCATTTAAAAGGTTTAAATATATGTGCAGACATATAATTTAGTCCTTTGAAGCAATATATGTGACATAACTGTTGGTTTATTCAAGTAAATTCAAGATATATAGAAGAACCTTTGCAGAAAACTGTCCCGCGATATTTAGTTAGTAGCTTGGTAATTAATAGGCTACCTTGGTGAGTGGATGAAGCGCGTAAGTGCTAACTGGAAATCAATATTTCATAAAAATAAAACTCCCATCAGCTTTTATCCGGGCTTTGGGCCGGCAGAACTTTGCTGTTCTGGCAGCGCTAAAGTTTGTTTTTTTCATTTTTTTTTTGTCTTACTGTAACAGGACCACGACTGGTCACCTGTATTTACAGGTTCTTTTATCTTATTATCATGGACAAGAAACAGCAATACTTAAATATCTTTGAATGCTGTTTATCTAGTGAAGTATGATGGGCAGCTGTGCTGAATTCCCTTTAAAATAAATACAATTGGGCCGAGTTGTGATGGGTCAAATTTACTAGGGGAGAATTTATTTGACTATAAAAAAATTTAAAAACTCAACTTTTGTCTTTTATAAAAAGTGGGCCGAAAATGGATGGTGCGAATTTAATTGGGACGTTTTGCTATGATCCGAAAAATATAATATCAAATCTGCAAATAATAGTAAAATAAAATAAAAATAAAGGAGAGGGCGAAATTTACTAGGCAAATTTGCTTTGGGAGGAAAATTTTTATATTCCCTCGGGAATTTGCAACAAAGATTTGCTAGGAAGAAAACTAAGCAGCAATCTTTGAAGTTGGTGACATGTCTCACCTGTTTGAGAATGTGTGAATTCTGGCTATCACGGGGAATTTACAGCTTATACAGGGACAGTGTAGGCAACCAACCTTGAGTTCAACTGCAAACCATCTGTGGTGCGCGGACTCCGTTTGAACTACTTTTGAAGTAAAACTCAAAGTTCCAGATTTTACAAAGAACTAAACGTTTGCACAAGGGAAGAAAAATATTACCTAAAATAGGAAACTAAATGGGGTATTTAGTATTAAATTAATTATTAAATGTTATTTAAAACTTAACAATGGAATTTGGAAGCTAAATTTAGATCTAGAATAAAAATAGAGGAATCTCCACACAGCATCCCATCACACTCCCCCCTCCTTTGACTAAATTTACAAGATTTTCATTTTCGTTTTACAATAAGATTAAAAAAAAAATTAAAAATTATGTTTCCCTCTTCAGTGGCTGTTCTCCAGTTAGGCTTCTGACACTGTAGTTGACCATCAACAAACACCATCTCATGATCTCTTGGTAATGTTGCTGTCGACTCACATGGAAATGAAACTGCCATTTTTGCTATATTCTTTCGTTCCTGTTGTGCTTTCTTCTTTTCCTCAAGTGCCCTCTTCCCACTTACGGTACAATGGCAAGGTTACACCATCTCCCTGGGATCAATAAAGAGTTTCTTACTAATGGGTTTTCCAGAAATGTCCTTAAGATGATCTTTTGCACTTTCCTTTGAAAATGTATGTCTCTGTTGAAGATGACGAGGCAGTTCATTTCTACTAGAAAAAGTCAACACACATCTCTTCTCTGACAACATCTGTAAATAACAGTCTGAGAATTATGATACTTTTTCCAATGGTTTCCAAATACAGTGCTATACACACTGTAGAAACGGGAAGGTCCCTTCCCTTTACACTCAGGTATGGGGCAATGCATGCCATCCTCTGGCCACGGGGGATGGTACAAAAAAACAGGTATAATGCTAGCATCTTCTACGATTCTTATGTCATTATCCGATGATGCAACTTCTCTTTCACTGACCCTGATCTCAAAGGAATCCATTTTTGTCTCTATCAATAAAAAGAAAGAAAATTAAGAAATCCGAGAATTAATCTAGAAATTATACCAATTCCGAGGTCATAACTGCAAACGCGCAGAAGCCATATAGGCTCCCCCCAGAAACCTCCCAGAAATGTCTTAAACTTCTCAACTCTACTACAGTATTTTTGGCTGTACACCAGTCATCAGTTAGATACTACGTTTGGGCATAACTGATGAGAAACCCCCGAATGATTTCCCCCTTTTATATTACATTCCTCCCTCCAAGACAAATCAAGGCTGAATTATCAGACATTATTATTGAAACATCTACAGCAGAAAAACCACAAAACAAACATCTCCAAAGATTTATCTCAAATTTTACTGGAATGGTATTAAAATTGCAATTTTATTTTAGATCCTGGACTTCGGCAGAAATACCCACATCTCTTTAAAACACATTAAATATCTCATCACTGATACATTCTCAACAAAAACTTGATTCATTTTTTGTGTCACCATTTGACATGGCTCAGAGAAAAAGGTTAGAAATCAGTAAGATAAATCCAAATATTTATCGAAACTCCCTTGTCCCTTCATGCAAATTGAATAGCCATCTATTTCTAAAAATTTGGACAAATGAATTCAATTTGATCAAAAGTTCTCCATCAACTACACTATTCTGAACCAATGCCCCTCTACAAAACAACACTCTACGATTTTTATTTTAGAAAAAATATTATGGGGAATATTTTACTGGGGGTTTTACTGCATGCCCTCCTCTAGTTCTTTTATATGCTACAGGTGAGACGTTAACCTCAATCCCCAAATTGTAATCCTGTGACACCCCATCAAATTCATCATCAGCCAAATGTATATCATCAGTTGGACTGTGCCAGCTTTCAGTATCAGTTAAAGTATTCCAACTTCCATCACTCCTTGGTCCCTGATATGGCTTTAGGTCATCAACATGGATTACTGCATCCCTATCATTAAGCCTTAATTTATATATTAATACTGTATTTTTTTAAACCAAAAATGGGCCAATCTATCCTTTGAACAAGGGGCAATTAGCTTATAACTGTCATTTTCCAACTCATCCACCAAACAAAGAATCCCACTTACAACCTTCAATGATTGCCATCTCGCTCCTAAAGATTTTGAACCAGGCAAAAGATGAACTATGTCGCCGTGTGTGGGCGTGCTGGTGAAGACTTCAGAAAGTTCAAAATGGGTCTTATTATTGGATCTTGTTTTTGCCAAATTTAAATTTCATTACTTCTCCAGGTTTCAATCCAGTTATTGAAATCTTCTGAGATGTTTTCAATCGATGAAACTGGGGCAATTGTAGATTCTTTAACATCTTTACTTTTTGTTAATTTAATGCACTTGGAAGGGCAGTCAAACCTTTTACAATATCTGTAAGGTATGCGAGACAAACCATCAGCATTTTTATCCTGATACCTTTTTCTATGCTGGATTTCAAAATCAAATGTATTCAAAATAGTTATCCACCTAGCTAGCATACCATCTGCTTCCTTGAAGCACTTTAACCAAACCAAAGAAGCATGGTCTGTTCTTATGAGAAATTTCCTACCCCACAAGTAATGTTGGAAGTGTCTGACAAAATATATATATGGGCATATAATTCCCTATATGTGGTACAGTAATTCTGTTGGTTTTTGTTTAATGTTTTATTTCCATATGCAATTACTTTTTCTATGCCATTTTGTTTCTATGAAAGAACAGCTCCAATTCCACCCAAACTTTCATCAGTATCCAAAATAAATTGGCCATCAATTTGTGGGTAAGAAAGAATAGGTGCAGAGATGAATGCCTCTTTAATTTTATTGAAGGCAACTTCACATTCTTTACTTCAACAAAATTTGACCTTTCTATGAGTGAGTGAGTTGGGTTAATGGACAAGCTAAACTTGAAAAGTTAGAAATAAATCTTCTATAATACCCATCAAACCCCAGGAAGCTTCGTATTTCAGTTTTACTGGTTGGACTTGGCCATTCAGTCACAGAACTGATTTTCTTGGGGTCATGCTTAACCCCTTCATTGGAAATAACATGACCCAAAAGAGCAACTTGTCTTTGAAATAAAGAACACTTTTTGGGCTTCAGTTTTAACCCTGTTTTTCTAAGTCTGTTAAATACTCCTCTCAAATTTGTTAAACTTTCGGAAAATGTTTTTCCAGAAACTATAATATCATCCACATAACACAAAGATCGTTCCCATTGCATTCCTGAGAGCATAATTTCCATTTGGCGCTCAAATACGGCAGTATCATTTGATAATCCAAATTGGAGAAACTGAGAAAGCCCCTTGTGTGCAACAAAAACAGTTTGGGGCCGATCAGACTCTTTAATTTCACATTGCCAATACCCACTAGCCAAATCGAGAGTAGAAAACCAACTTGTCTCACCTTTAAAATCTAAGCATTCGTCTATGCGGGGAGTGGGTAAGCATCTTTCCTAATGACCTCATTGGCCTTTCTGTAGTCAGCACAGACCCTAATAGTTCTGTCTGGCTTATTAACTAAAAGAATTGGAGATGACCATGGACGTGAACTTGGTTCAATTATGTCATCTTCTAGCATTTTATGAATTTCTTGTTCCACAATTTCTTTCTTTAAAAGGGGTATCCCTCTAGGGGTTGGTTAATTGGCTTACTGTCCCCAGTGTATATAGCGTGTTTTACTAAACCTGTGCATCCCAAATTACCATGATGTCCCATACAAACATTTTGGAACTCTAGTAAAAGAGTCTTAAATTGTTCCAACTCATCCCATGTTAAATCTTGAGAACAGTTATCTATAATAGATTGAAGGTGATCAGGAAAATCATTTCCTTTGATGTCAGTGATATAATCACTGATTATATTATCCTGAGAGAGAAAAAGATTGAATTTTTCCTAACAGAGTACGTCGTGGAAGTCGAATGGGATTCTCTGTAACATTAATAACTGATATATTAATTAATTTGGGATTTTTGGAAACTACAGCTCTTGGAATAAGAAGACCTTTAGATGTAACATGAGTAAAAGACTCAAACATTAACCAAAAGAGACTTGTCCTTAATATAAGTACTAATTTTGGTCTCTGAGTGGGCAGGATATTTATGCTGTTATTTACTGCTATGTGTGCACAAGAATCACTAAATTTTTGAGAGAGTTTCACTTGGGTAATAAAAATCTATACCATGTACACCAGCTAAACCCTGAATATTTGCAACAATAAAATAGTGCTCAAATGAAACACCAGCCATTTTAAAGAAAAGTGGGACTTTTTCTAAAACTTCTAAAGCCCTGCCATCTGCAGTGTTATAATTCACTTTTACATTCCTCAGGGTAGTGTTATCAAGATTCAGTCTAGAAAAAAATTCAAACCTCAAAACACTACAGGACGCTCCAGTATCAATCAACATTTCTGTTTCCTAATTTTGAAAAAGAGTTTTGGCGTATAAACAAGAATGACTGATTTGGGTAATTAGTTTTCCATTTTTGGCCGAAATTCCAGCCATAAGTTCAGCCATATCTAGTTTTATTTGCTGGTCAATAGACTGTTTGTTTGATTTTTTATTTGGACAGTTAATTTTTTTTTGTCTTCTTTCTGAGCAAGAAAAACAAACAATGTTTGAACATGATCTTGCTAAATGGTTAGGCCGGTGACAATGCCAACACCTAACTTCTGGCTTTTCATCCGGTATAGATTTTATGTGTGGATTGTTCTGTTCCCTTAATATTTTGAGTTTTAAAACGGTTTTACTTCCAGTGAAGGCTTCATACTCTTCTGCAAGTGATATGGTTGAATCCAGAGAATGTGGATGGTGAAATTTCATATGTTATTTTAATTCACAAACCCATCAATGAATTGGTCAATTACTTATGTGTCTCCTCTGTACCTGGGTGGTAATTCAGGGTACTCCAAAGATCCTAACCTACGTAGGGCATAACCATAATCAGCAATGTTTTCAAATTGTTTCCTATGCCTACTTCTAAATTCTGTTCTGTACACTGACTCTCGTTCAAGGGGGTTGAATCTAATAATATTTAGAGTGTCATGATCTGTGAGTTCTATTTGAGTCAAGTCTCCCAACATCTGTTGTGTTTTACCCCTCAAAGCCATTATGAGTTATTGAGCTTTTTGAATATCGCTCCATCCATTCCATGCAGCCAACAATTCAAACTGGACAACAAAGTTCTTCCAGTCTACTGTTTTTCCATCAAATTTATCAGGTAACATTACTTTATGTGTGGGATTCATACTTATTAAATGGTGTACTGGTTTCCTTTATTTGGAAGGATCACCAAAAAATGTATTTGTGCCCAAAAAGGGTTTGGGGTTTAAAATTGGTTTAAAATCTAAGTTCTGCAATCCTTTCACTAAAGTTTCAGTTTCTGACCTTTTAATTCTAGTCACATAATCATAACCATATTCAGTTCTAGATAATGGAGTCCATTTAGGAATTGTTTCAGACTCATTACCGCTGTTAGTAGTTTTATCAACCTTTTTGAAGAATGGGTCAAATTCTCCGGGGAAATCCTTGTATTTGTCCATGATGTTTTAGTTTTACTGAGATCCTCTCAGCGACTCCAAAATGTAACAGGACCACGACTGGTCACCTGTATTTACAGGTTCTTTTATCTCATTATCATGGGCAAGAAAAAACAATACTTAAATATCTTTGAATGTTGTTTATCTAGAAGTAAATGGCGATAGTCTGAAAAGAGTGAAGTATGATGGGTGGCTGTGCTGAATTCCATTTAAAATAAATAAAATTGGGCCGAGTTGTGATGGGTCGAATTTACTAGGGGAGAAATTATTTGACTACAAAAAAAAATGAACTTAAGTTTTGTCTTTTATAAAAAAAGTGGGCCGAAAATTGATGGTGCGAATTTAATTGGGACGTTTTGCTCTGGTCTAAAAAAATAATATCAATTCTGTAAATAATCGTCAAAAAAAAAATTAAAGGTCGGGACGAAATTTACAGGGCGAATTTGCTTTGAGAGTTAAATTTTATATTCTCTCGAAAAATTGCAACAGATTTGCTAGGAAGAAAACTAACCAGCTTTTTACGAGGTTGGTGATGAGTCTCACCTGTATGAGAATATGTGATTTCTGACCAGCAAGGGAAATTTACGGCTTATATAGGGACAATGTGGGCAACCAACCTTGAGTTCAAATGCAAACCATCCGTGATGCACAGACTACGTTGGAACAACGTTTGAAGTAAAACACAAAGTTACAGATTTTACAAAGAACTAAACTTTTGTACAAGGGTCGAGAAATATTACCTAAAATAGGAAACTAAATGGGGTATTTAGTATTAAATGTTATTTAAAACTTAACAACGGAATTTGGAACCTAAATTTTTGGCATTATATCGTTATTTGTCTTTTGTGACGTACAGTGATAATTATCGCTCGGCTGTGCTCAGCTTGTATTTAGTATATGTATGTTAGCCTGTGAATTATCGCAAATTATATAAAAGATATTTCTCAATATCCATCGACTCGATGGATATCGAGGAATATCCCTCAGTAGCTTCCAAAATGACCTCACGCTACGCCGGATCACGTCGCCTTGAAAGAACGAGCAGCTGATCTTTGTTATTGTTTTGAACCGTACGCAATTTGGGGTCTAATTGGGCTGAATACTGTGCAACAAAATGGCTCGTAGCATATAATAAAGAATAATATTTTCAGGTCCACGCGATGTATTTTTCAGTAGCTTCCTGAGTGACGTTACGCTTCGGCGCATGACGTCGCTTTGAATGTCGCCTTCAAGGAACGATCAGCAGCATTTTGTTATTGTCTTGAAACTTTTTGCAGTCGAAATGGGCTGAACAGAATAGAATAGAATAAAACTTTATTGCAATAAATCTGGGGCAGATTGCATGTATAATAGTACAATATTAATTGGTCGCTTAATATTAATATAATTAAGAACATTTGATACAGCATCATCAGCAATAGAATATCCTGTCATGTCTCAATATAGTCCATTTATAATATATAATGAGAAATATATAGAGGATATTCACGAAAATTTGACGAATACCGAAAATATCTCGTGAGTGGCTACAAAGAAATATGAGGATCTTAACGAGCGACGCAGTCGCGAGTGAAGATCCTCATATTTCTTGTAGCCACGAACGAGATATTTTCGGTATTCATCAAATTTTCGTGAATTTTCTTTTTATTTAATGCTCTACGACTACAAACTCTCCAATTTGTGGCCTTTATTTGCCATTAAGGCGCCAAATTTATGTGCCGAACCGGCGTCCATACAAAAATTACAACAACCAAACTCCAACCATTGGAATGTGTGAATATCCGCACAAAAAGTAGTCCCGTCTTATTTCTCCCCTAACTTTACGATTTACCAAGGCTGGCGAATTGAAATAATCGCAATGTGTTTCGAAGAAATAGAACAATAACAAAAAACACCACTTTCTTATTTTCAATAACAAGACACGTCATTTTATTTTTTTTGAACTCAATGCACTGAAGACGTGTGAAGTTGAACTGAAGAAATTTGAAAGTGATTTCGGCTTTTCGCTGGAAGGTGAATGAGAAAGTCAAACTTTGAAACCGCTGATTTAATGAATTGATTTAGTCACTGTCACTATCAATTATTCGAATTCGTTTGTATTTGGGACTCTGGAATTCATTACTGATGTGCTGACTCGTTTAAAGTACATGTGATTCGTCATCCGAACCTACGATGAAATATCGATTTCTAAATATCATTTTGATATTTCGTTTTGCCGACCGACAGGGGAATATGACTTAATTTTTCAGCGTGAATTGATGCCTGAGCATTAAATATATAATGATATTTTATACACATACACACATATTCATACACACACAATTCAAGTGATAAGGTAAATTTCAATGAGGCTTGTTCTACTCTATTTGGTGCCCTCAAATCGAGAGGGTACTCACTGCGCCTTTTGCGTAGCCTGAAATCCCAAACTCTGAAAAAGCTCGAAAGTCCAGCTGAAACTACTGATTTCGAACCACTGAAGATGAACACAACAGACCGTTGCAGAATGGTAGTGGCGCAGTATTTAATTGCAAAAAGCCTCGTTGTAGATTGCATACTTTTATGCCTGATCAGAAAGAGGAATTTCCCTCCGAACAAACGAAAAATCATTATCAGATCCGTAACCCCCTCCATTGTGATTCACCAAACATTATTTACCTTATCACATGTAAGCACTGTCGGAAACAGTATGTTGGTCAAAGTCAAAATCCTTTCCGAGAACGTGCTACTAGACACAAACAGGATATAAAACATAATGCTGATGCCCCAGTAGCACAACATTTTAACCTTCCTGGCCATTCTTTGGACGATTTCGAAATCCATCCTATTGAACAACCACCAATTAAAGACACATTAGAAGAAACGGATGAATTTAGAAAAAAAAACGTGAAGCTTTTTGGATCAATAAGCTTCAAACCCTCTGGCCATTTGGTATGAACATATCAGAGGGAGAATGCGAAAGGAGGTCCACCATTCCTTTCACTTTAACATTACAACAGAATGAATATCGAAATATCAAAAACGTTAAAAGATGAATTCAATTTTACCAGTGCTAAATTAAATGAACCTTTGAATCTTCGACCTGTCATCGCCTATAAGAAAACAAAAGCCTGCGTAATATCCTTGTAAGGACTAAATTAGAGCCCATCAATGAATAACATCAATTATTGCCAGTCAGTTTAACCAGTTCCTAAGCACATCACTTAGTTTAAATCAATTTTATGTAATTGTTTGTCATTTTTGAAACCCATTAGGGTTCAGTAAATGAAAACAATTTTTCGGAGGCATATTAAAAGAAAAAAACGTTTCAGTAGGAAATGTCTGTGCCAATGCGATTTTTTAACCTCAAACACACACACAAGTAGTAGTGCATGTACCCGAACGGCCTCCATTGGCAGGATCTCATTGCAGGATCTCATGTGACGTCATAGTCACGTGACTTGGTGACGTCATGTTGTGTTGTCATGGTAACCCGCGTGAGCGGCCATCTTGTGACGTCATCTCCATAGTGATACGTGGTGTGAGTGCGCATGCGCAGCGCGTGTTGTTAGGGTGATACGTGTTTCCGTCGTCCATTTTGTATACTGGAGGCCGCCATCTTTGTTTCTATAGTAGCACGTGGTTGCTATGTGACCCAAAACCTACTAACTAGACGGGGTATGTTCCTTTGTAGAAGAGTAAATCTAATTACCCAAATGAACCCGACAATCCCTCCAAATCACCAAAATCTACCCAAAATCACCGAAATTGACTTTATTTCCCCATTTTATCGGTGTAGTGCTATAGTACCAATGGGGTACAAGGGGTGCGTTCCTTTGTAGAAGAGTAATTTCTCCCAGAATCCTCATTTAATTACCCAAATAAACCCGTCAAGTTGTACTATTTCGAATTCTTTAAGAATCCCTTTTTTTGGATCCCATGACGTGTTATTTCCCTATTAAGAGTAACACATAGTGCTATAGTACCAAGGGGATACAAGGGGGTGCGTTCCTTTGTAGAAGAGTAATTGTCTGGTTTTGTATTTGCCCCATTTTATCTGTATAGCACGTAGTGCTATAGTACCGAGAGGGTCCCGTGGGTACGTTCCTTTGGACTAGAGTAATGTTTTTTTCTCCCAATAAATTGTATAAGAGTAGTGCTATAGGACAAATTTACCCAGAATCCATAATGTTTTTTATATATAGTTTCTATTTTTAGTAACATCCTTAAATGACCTCTATCACTATTTTAATAAGTTTTTAATAACTTTATTTTTTTTTAATGTGAGGATCAAGATTCCTTTTTCGATCTCCAAACTGACCAATGAAGTAACAGAATTATCGACCAACCAGATTTCTGGATTCCCATTGTGTTTCTTTCCCATTACTTTCTATACTAATTTTCTAAATTTCCCAACTTTAACCTATAATCCTATAGGAAACAAACACAAACGCCCATCGAGAATGAAAATATCGATGAAAAAACGTTGTGACGTCGTGACGTTTTCAAAAACGCCCGTCACGTCTAAATAAATACAGCGACTTTGTGGAGTCGGCTTCATTCCATTTTCATCTCTTGACGGAAAAGGATCATCTCTGTGTACTCAGATTATTCAATTGTTTTGTGCTATTTTTGTGCATTCATTATTCTAAGGATTATGGAGACTTCTGGATTTTCATGTGAGGATTGTGGGAAAATATTCACTGCCAGGACCAATCGGGATCGACATAGGAGGACAGCTCACAGACAAGGTAAGACATTTGACTGTAACAACTGCTATAAAACATTTACTAGGAAAGAATATTTAGACAACCATAAAAAAACCTGCTTAGATGTATATACATGTTTGGAATGTGGACAGGAATTTAAACAACTTTTACATTTTAATAGGCATAAAAACACTGCTCATCTCCCTGTTACTCTCCCCAAGAAACGGAATTCTGAACGACCGGCAACAACCCTGAAAAAAACCCGTACTGTTTTGGACATTGACTCCATTGAATTTGATCAAGAACTTTTGGCAGAAACAAGTGATGAAATTTCAGAAATTTATTGTAGAAATTGGAATACTATTCGGACCCATCACATAACTAATAGGAAAATACAGGACATTTTTAATTACAGGCTAGATACAACTGATTTATCCACCATGAATTATGAACTGAATAAAACAATCTTTCAATCTCAAAAAATTAAATTCAAAATTAATTTAAGCTACGGCTTCATTTTACGAAATAATGAAACAGAAGAACTAAAATTTTATCACCCATCACAAAATAATGCCCGGGTTCTTGATAGGCCACCTCTTATTGAAAATACTGTAGATTTTGGGAATTTTCTTGAAGACTTTGAACAGGAAGATATTTTGGAATGGGCTAGGCAGCAAAGACCCAACTCTTAATGGATCGTCCATCAATTAACCAATGTAACTTTTTATGTAAACAAAATTAAAAATCATCCAATTGGTAGGGTCCCTGAAAATCTTCCCAAGTATATTATGGAAAATCATTCGATTGTTGCCCTTGTCAGTGATGAGCACCACCATTTTGTTTATAATGACAATCTCTGTTTATTCCGGTGTTTAGCCCTGTGGAGCGGAAGTGAGCGCCATTCCTTGAATACTACTACTCAGACCCTGTATAGTAAATACACAAATGAACCAAAAGATAACTTTCCTGGTGTGAAATTAGATGAACTGCCCAAAATAGAAAAAGTATTTGAAGTGAATATTGAAGTATTTGAACTCTTATTGGAAGATGAGGAAGTTTTGGCTAAAATTGTAGGTAGGTCTAATGGAAATTTTGAGAATACCATGTATGTCAATTTGTATGAGAACCATTTTAGTTATATCACTGACATTAATCAATATTCTAAATCCTTTGCTTGTCGTAAATGTGGTAAATTGTGGAAATCGGTGAAAGCACTCCATCGCCATGAGCTCTCTTGTACTGATGATGTGTCTTATAAGTATGTTGGTGGTATGTATCACACCCCAAAGACCATTTTTGAAAAGTTACTTGAAGAAGGTATTGTTATTCCAGAACACTTACGATCATATCCCTATAGGGCTACATTTGATTTTGAATGTTATTTTGATAAACCTTCTCTCCCCACTTCAACTGATACTCTTGTCTGGGAAGCTCAACACAAACCCCTCAGTGTTAGTGTATGTAGTAATGTCCCGGGTTTTGTTAATCCCAAATGTTTTATTACTGATGGTGACACACAGACATTGGTTGAAAATATGATGAATTATTTAATGGAAATTTCTCAGAAAAGTTACTCTCTCATGCAAGAGATTCACAGGGCCACCATATTATCCCTCAGGCAAATAATTCAAGATGCTTTGACACAGGAAGGTACAGATAATTCTAAACCCCACCCATTTGAAAAAATAGCTGCCGAATTTGATTGTTACATGAAGGAAATGCCCGTCTTAGGTTTTAATTCTGGAAAATATGATGTGAACGTGATTAAACGAGAACTGATGGAGTATCTGAAAAAGTATGACCCACTGTCTTTTGTTGTGAAAAAAAGTAACAACTTTATAGTTTTGAAAACAGATCATTTGAAATTTTTAGATATTTGCAATTACTTAGCCCCTGGATTTAGTTATGATAAATTTCTCAAGGCCTTTGGATGTTCCATTACTAAAGGATTTTTTCCCTACGAATGGATTGACTGTATTGATAAATTGGACACTACTGAATTACCTCCCCATGTTTCCTTTTATAGCTCTTTAAAAAAGGAAAACATTACCGAAGAAGAATATGCTTACTGCCAGCAAGTTTGGGGGGGGGGGGGGAAATGGGATGAGGACATTTAGGGACTTCCTGATTTGGTATAATAATAGAGATGTCCAGCCATTCTTAGAGGCTATTGAGAAACAATCACAATTTTACTTGGAAAGGGGGATCGATATGTTTAAGGATGGTATTAGCGTTCCAGGCCTGACGCTAAAATATTTATTCAGTACCGTCGACGAAGGTATATCCCTCGAGAACATCAACGAGAAGAACAAGGATCTACACCATCTCATCAAGGACAAAATTGTAGGGGGGGGGGGGGGGGGCCTTCTATTATATTCAATCGTTATCACGAGAAGAATATTACCAACATAAGCGAATTTAAGTATGGCGCATAAGCAAAGGGATGTGGGGGTGATGTAGGTTATGATGCCAATGCCTTGTACTTATGGTCATTAATGCAGGAAATGCCAACAGGTTGCTACATTAGACGCAAGGAAGAGACAGGCTTTAAACCAGAATATTTCCATAAGTACGGTAGGATGGCCCATCAGTGGTTGGAATATATGTCTACCAGGGACGGTGTCCACATCCGACACGAATACAATGATACTGAAAAAAAGATTGGTAGACGTCAAGTGCCCGTAGATGGTTGGTGTAAAGACACCAAAACTGTTTATCAGTTTCACGGATGTTTCTGGCACAGTCATGAATGTTATCTGAATATGAAGGACGGTACATTGGCCACTCACAATGCAGTTCGGGGTAAGTCCATGTCTGAGCTTAGGGAAAACACCAAGGGGACCACCCAGTACCTACAGAGCCTTGGGTATGATGTTATAGAAATCTGGGAATGTGAGTGGCATCAGCAGAAGAAGACCGATGCAGACTTAAAGACCTTTCTCCGGGAAAAGTTTGGGACTTCGGTGGATGGTTCAATGACATCCAGCGAACTTCTCGAGAAGATCCACACAGGCAATATCTTTGGCCTAGTGGAGTGCGACATTTCTGTACCCGACCAACTGAAGCCCTATTTTGAAGAAATGACACCAATCTTCAAAAATACAAATATTTCTCGGGAAGATATCGGGCCACACATGAAGGCTTACTCTGAAGCCAACAACATTATGCGCCAACCTCACCGTAGTCTCATTGGTAGCTACTTTGGGGAAAAAATCTTGCTGGCTACACCATTATTGCAATGGTATTTGGAGCACGGACTGGTAGTCAGTCGGGTGTATCAAGTCATCCAGTACCAGCCCAAGGCGTGCTTCCAAACATTTGGTGATCAAGTATCAGAGGCCCGACGGGAAGGGGACTCTGACCCAAGTAAAGCCGTCGTAGCCGACACGATGAAGCTATTAGGTAATTCGGGCTATGGGAAGACAGTCACTAATAAGGCAAAACATAGAAACGTAGTGTATTGTGATGAAGATAATGTGTCCAACCTCATCAATAATCTGGCCTTTCGGAAATTGAACACCCTCACTGAAGAACTTTATGAAATTGAAATGAATAAAAGCAGAATCAAACTTGACTTGCCCCACCACATTGGTTTTTTCGTGTATCAATATGCCAAGTTACGTATGGTCCAGTTCTACTCTGGTTTTTTGGATTTTTTTGTTGATCGTAAGGATTTTGAACTTTGTGAATCGGACACAGACAGCTTATACATAGCCCTTTCTGGATCTTCCCTTGAAGAAGTAATCAGACCAGAGAAAAAAGAATCATTCTATCACCAAGTCCATAAATGGTTACCCTCAGAAGCCTGTGATGCCCATATGGAAGATTATGTAAACACTAAATTAAGGGGAGATAACTGGATACCATCTCAATGCTGCAGGGACAGGAAAGCTTTTGATAAAAGAACCCCAGGTCTTTTTAAAATTGAATGGGAGGGAGAGGGGGTTATTGGATTGTGCAGCAAAACTTACTATTGTTTCGGCCCATCAAACAAACTGAGTTGTAAAGGAATAAATAAAAGACAAAATGATTTAACAAAAGAAACATATTTAAAAGTGATCAAAAACAAACAAACAGGAACAGGAAAAAATAAAGGCTTTAGACTTAATGGAAATGACATGTTTACTTACGTACAGACGAAAGACGGCTTATCTTATTTTATCCAAAACGACTAGTTCAAGATGACGGTGTATCGACTTTACCATTGACAATATAATTTTTTCTACAACCAGTGAATATTCTTCCACAATCTTTACAGAAATCCAGAGGTAAGCATAATTCTTATATTCAAATTATCCCAATCAATATTATTTTTTTATATTTACAGAGATGGTTATCCAAGATGAAAATTTTCTTTTTTCTCATGGGGTTGGGTGAAAATAATTACTTGTACATATTTGTAAATAGTTTATGGAAGGAAATTTATTCTTCAACAATTATCATTCATGTTGTACACTCCTCGTGTAGGCTAAGTATAACCAAAAAAAAATATTTTTTTGTTTCAAAAGTTGGTTCCTGGTATCCTTTAGGTTACCCCTATTGAAACCGGATGATATCTAATTATATTTATTTTCAAAATACTCAAAAACATTTATGTTTAGTTTCATTCCATTTATTTATTTTTTTTAAAGTTGATTCCTGGTATCCTTTAGGTTACCCCTATTGGAACTGGATGATATGCAATTATTTTCAAAATACTCAAAACATTTATGTTTAGTTTCATTCCATTTATTTTTTTTTTTATTGTTGATTCTTGGTATCCTTGGTATTGGAACCGGATGATACCCAATTATATTTAGTTAAAAAAAATGTTTTAGGTTATCCCTACCAATGGAGTAATTCATGTTGTCAATTCATCATCATCATCATCATCATCATTTTCTGTTGAATAAATTTCCTTCTACCTTTTTTATAAAAAAAAATTTAAAAAAAAAAAAAAAAAATAAAAATTTAAAAAAAAAAAAAAAAAAAAAAAAAATTTCCTGTTGTGGGGTGATAATGCTCTCAAGTTATTTGATGTTTATCTTCTTGACAAATATCAGACAAACTTGACCTGTTTCAAGTTCAGTGCAAAATGCAGAGGGACACTTCTTACAGGATTGAAATAGAAAAAAAAAAGTATGAACTGTAAGGGGGTGGGAATGAACTCAAGCTATTTGACTTATCTCCATAGGACAGAGGTTTGTAGCTTGACCTGTCCCAAGCCAGTATAAAATGCAGAAGGCCATATCCTACAGTTTAAGGATCAAGATTGCAGTTTGATCGTCAAACTGACCAATCAGATCAAAGTTAATCAACCAATCAGATTAATGTATTCCTATTGTGTTTCTTTCCCATTACTTTCTATACTAATTTTCTAATTTTTCTAACTTTAACCTATAATCCTATAGGAAACAAACACAAACCACAACCAAGAATCAAAAACTCAATCAAAATTTGCTGAACTGGTGTGATGTTTTCAATCACGTCCGTCAAAGATATATAAGATTAGACGAAGAATGGACTTGGCATCATTCACGATCGAACCATTGTCCAGAGAAGATGTTCCGACTTGGTAGCAAGCAGACTTACACTAATGTCACCCAGTACCAGGGTGAACTGAAGATACATGTTCAAAGATACTTTGAGGGTAAAGACCAGAAACCTTATCCAACGAAGACTGGGATTGCACTATCTTTAGAAGAATGGAATGCCTTGAAATCCCAAATAGATGAAATAGATGCAGCCATCAACACCCAACACAGAGCTTTAACTGAAGACACTAAACCTACTAACCATGAAGACTTCAAAAAACCAAATCAAGAACCACCTTTGAAGAAGAAGAAGAAGATCACAGTGAGAATAACCCAACCACGACCATTGATCATTGATGAAATTGATAGTGAACTCAGGCAAGTTCGCTTGCAGCATGAACTTTGCTTGGAATATGCTCATTATGTCGAAGAGAACATTGACGCTGTAATGAAAGAAAAATGCTATGGATGTACAGTCGATCAACCAAGTCAGATTCAGCATAATGTATGCCTAATGATGTCTGAAGAAGAGAAGATTATAACATGTTTTAGTGACGCACTTGAAAGAGTTAACAAGAATGATGTTCATCTACTGTGGCACCATAATACTTCTGGAATGAATCCACCACCAGTATAGAAAGAATATGAAGATATGTTCGAGAAACCTCTCACAAATGAACAGAGACGTTGTATTATGGATTTGGTGATTGAATTTATGACCATCAAGAAACCTGTTACAATTGGATTCTAATTGAAGATGTAAATAGATGTTGTAAATAGATGATTTTTATAAAAAATGAAAAAAAAGAAGAAAAAAAAGTATAAAATGAAGAAACAAGAAAAAAAAAGGTGGTAATGACGCTTAAGTTATTTGATGTTTATCTTCTTGACAAATATCAAACAAACTTAAACTGTCCCCAGCCAGTAAGTCAGAGGGCCACCAATTTTAAATATTTTTTGGATGACAGTTCATATTGACCACCTCTCCAAAAGGTATAAAAGGGGGAGTAGTCCCCACGTTCAGTGGGGGCCACCTCCCCAAAAGGTATAAAAGGGAAGTAGTACCCACATAGAACAACAAAGATGGATCCTCGTTGGAAGCATCCATTCACCTGTTTATTGTGTGGTCCCACGGGTAGTGGTAAATCATCCTTTGTAAATCGGGTTATTCAAAACATTCAAAATATTATATCACCTGTCCCAAGTCACATCATTTGGTGTTATAGTGAATGGCAACCACTATACAATACTTTACCCCAAGTAGAATTCGTAGAGGGTCTTCCTCAAGAATTAAAATCTGATAGTTTAGTTATATTGGATGATCTGCTGCTCGATGCAGATGTTCGAGTGTCTAGATTATTTACTAAAGGTAGTCATCACCGTAACATTAGTGTGATCTATATTGTTCAAAATTTATTCGATAAAAATAAAGTCCATAGGACTATAGCTCTCAATAGTCATTACATGATCTTGTTTAAAAATCCTAGGGATCGTTCTCAGATCTCACACTTGGCAGCACAGATGTATCCTGGTCATTCCAAGTTTCTGAGAGAAGTTTTCGAAGATGCCACTTCGACACCATATGGTTACCTTTTAATAGATCTCAAACAAGATACTCCTGAACACATGAGATTAAGAAGTCAATTTTTTCCTGGGGAAACCCAATATGTGTACCTCCGAAAAGTATAAAAGGGGAGCAACAAGTCTGACTTGAGTCAGAAGCATGTCTGACCGTCTCAGGCGTAACATCGCTCTTCTCAAGGTTCTTATTAAATCGAAACCCGCACTCGTCAAATCCATACTAAAACATGCAGACAAAGAATTGATAACTTGTTTGTGTGACTGTGCCTCGAATATACTGAAGGGAGCAGTACCTCTGACCAAAGCTCAGAGAACCAAACTCGTTCGTCAGAAAGAACTAGTGAGGATAGTGGCAAACAAAGGTACCTCTGACAAAAAGAGGAGACAAATCTTGCAGAAAGGGGGATTCTTGGGGGCATTGCTACCTCCTGTACTATTGGGTGCTGTTAAAGGTATATTTGGATGATGGAATATGCAAAGAAGATGGCTTTGGTAGAACCAAGGTTATTGGAACGTCTATAAGAGACTCCAAGACAACCGAATGAACTGGCTGTTTCATCACTGGATAGAGAAATGAGAGATATTCTCGATGCCCCTTTTCTTTCGGCTGATGAAAAGATGACTCAATATAATCAAATTTTACAAAGATACTTGACATTTCAACAAAAGGTAATGGCTCCTCGACCAATTAAAGTCGAATTCGAGAAAGATAATAAAGACAAAGACATTCTCGATTCTGTACCTGTGACAATGAAGAGAAAGGGCAAGTTGTTGTTGAATCGTATTAGAAGTGACCCAAATATATCTTGGAATGAGAAGGGTGAATTAGTCTACAAAGATCAAACAGTGGTAGGGTCGAATGTAACAGATCTTCTAAACGATTTACTTAGAAGACGAAAATCTTTCCAACCAAAGGGATGGGAAATGTTGGCCGAAGCTTTGAGAGATAGTAACATACCCCAAGAATTAATTGGTCATAAAGAACGTTGGGATTTTATGAAACAGGCACCGATAAAGTCGGAACCAAAACAACCAAAGAAAACAGAAACGCCAAAGTGGACCGAAAAAGGTATAAATAGAGTTGACACTTGAACAAGGCAGTCATGGAAGCATGTACTATGATTCTGAAGTGCCTGGTAGTTTTGGTGGTGTAGACGCTCTTCGTAGAGCGTCCAAGAAAAAAACCAAACAAGTTGTAAAATGGTCAGAGACTCAAGACACATACACTCTTCACAAACCTGTTCGTCGTACATTTCCTAGAAGAAAAGTAATAGTTAGTGGTATAGATGCACAATGGCAAGCTGACTTGGTAGATGTTTCAAACATAAGTAAATTCAACAAAAACATAAAATTTTTGTTGACATGTATAGATGTGTTTAGTAAATATCCTTGGGTGATACCATTACAAAACAAACTTGGTGATTCCATCGTGAAAGCTTTTAGTAACATTTTCAAACAAGGTCGTAAACCAGAAAAATTACAAACTGATCAAGGCAAAGAATTTCTAAACAGAAAATTTCAGAATTTTCTCAAAGATCACAAAGTCGACTTTTTCACAACACAAAATGTGGAAACAAAATGTTCCATAGTAGAAAGATTCAATAGAACTTTGAAAACCAAAATGTGGAAATATTTTACCAAGAACAATACACTAACTTTTCCACTTCAAAACTTGGTGAAATCATATAATCATTCTCATCACCGCAGTATAGGTATGGCCCCCATTGCCGTGAACTTTGAAAATCAAGAAGAGTTTTGGCAAAGGTTGTATGGGCAACCCATAAAACACAAGACACCAAAGTACAAAGTAGGAGACAGAGTGCGAATCAATAAAGTTAAGAAAACTTTTGAGAAAGGTTATTTGCCCAATTGGACCAAAGAGTTATTCACAGTAGTAGCCATCAAGAAAGGACATCCAGTCACATACATGTTACAAGATGATAATGGAGAAATATTGAAAGGGTCATTCTACACTGAAGAGCTTCAGCGAGTTTCACACAAAACTATTTACAAAATCGAACACGTACTCAAGAAACGTGGTCGAGGTAAGAAAAGGGAATTGTTCGTAAAGTGGTTGGGATACCCAACTTCGTTCAATTCGTGGATCAAACAGAGTCAGCTCACCTATAAAAGGAAGTGAACCTCTGAAGTTTCTTCAAAATGGAACAAGGATCGAACGGTTCTTGGCCTCTGTTTGGTAAAAGAATTCCAAGGAGCGAGATCACTTATTTTTCACAAATAATCATTTTGTATATCATCATCATTACCAGTGTCGTTAATCTCACTCTCGAAAACACAGACAGCAAGTTGTGGACTGCTCTCTTAAGTAGTAGCATAGGATATTTGTTACCAAATCCAACCATTAAGAAAAAGTAATGTTTTATTTGACTCTACCAAGTAATAGTTCTATGAACGTGTTTCCAGAAAACACGTTGACTACGTACACCACTCAGTTATCACAACCAGTGAATCTCACGGGAGAATGGGAAGTAGGTCTGGCAGAGATTCAGTATCCAAATACTTGGTTCAATATTCGTGGAGAAGAAGCTTTCGTTACAGTGTTCTGGTCTTCGTAAAAGAATTACCGACTTACTCTCAAGGAAGGTCGTTATTCGGATCCCATTGATGTGATACGAGCTATCAATGGTGTTAAAGAATTACTCTTGCCTCGTCACGATAAGGTAGCTTTTGAACTGGATAGAGTGACTGGTAAAGTTCGTATCACGGTACGTGATGGAGTCGTGGTCACATTGAGCCCTACTCTTCAAAATATTTTGGGATTTAATGAGTGTGTTTTTAAATCAGGAACTTACAATTCTTCCAGAGTTGCCGATGTCAACCAAGGATTTTATTCACTCTATGTATATAGTGACTTGGTTCGTGACCAAGTCGTAGGAGATACAAGAATACCACTTCTTCGTATCGTACCCGTGCGTGGGAAATATGGGGATATCATCTCTAAAACATTTGAGAATGTGTATTATGTACCAGTAGAACGAAAAAATTTCAGTACCGTCCAGGTGTATATAAGGGGTGACACAGGAGCCATAGTACCATTCGAGTTCGGGAAAGTGACAGTGACACTTCATTTCAGAAATCGTAGATCTCTTCATTTCACATAAACATGACTTACTGTTGTAAGTCCAAATTATACGAAGAATATTACACGAAACAAGCTGGGAACGGTCTACCGGCTTTTTCTGGAGCTCAAATACAGAGAGGATATGGTTTGGGAAGTATATTGGAAGGACTGAAGAATATGGTGTTACCTTTATTGAAAACTACAGCCAGGACCGTGGGAAAACAGTTATTGAGAAAAGGAGCAGCCTTTGCCGAAGATGTCATTGAAGGGAAAATATTAAAAAGGCAGCAATCAAAAGAGTCAAAGAGGCTGGTGCGGGAACTTGGAATGAAGTGGTTGGTGGTTCAAAACCACAGGAAAAGTATAAAAAGGCCTGCACCACGCAAAACTGGCAAATCGACAAAACGAAGGAGAACTGTACAGACCCAAGACTTTCTCGGTGCATGATGTCTCTCATTAATGAAAAATCTTGTGAGTGTGTCAACAGCAAACTCGACTTATTTTCCATACCACCAACACAGACTAGTGTGGAACATGGGCAGTGGGTAGAACACAGGCCTTTGGTGACTATAGGAAACAGTGGTCCAATAGAATTCCACATTGCAGGATTAGGAGATGATTATTTGAATTTGGCACAGACATACTTGTATGTTAAAGCAACGGTTGTAGATTCCAATGGGGCCTCAATTGCACCCGATGCCAAAGTGGGCCCAGTCAATTTATGGATGCATTCCTTATTTAATCAAATCGATATCAGCTTGAATGAAAAACTGGTATCTCCTTCCAACAACACTTATCACTACAGAGCTTTCATAGAAACTTTGTTGAGTTATGGACCAGCTGCCAAGAAGTCACAACTGACTAATGCATTATGGTACAAGGATACGGCCGGACACATGGAAGATTTGACAGATGATAACAAGGGATTTCTTCTTCGAAAGAAATTTATAGAGAAAAGTAAAATCGTGGACATGACTGGAAGATTACATTTGGACATGTTTTTCCAAACTCGTTACTTGCTGAATGGAGTTAATGTTCATGTTAAAATGAATAGAGCCAAAGATGCTTTCGCATTGATGGCCGATACCGCTACATACAAGATCAAAATTCTAAATGTATCCATGTTTGTACGCAAAGAGAGACTCCAATCATTCGTGAGAATGGCTCACGAGAAAGCACTGACAAAAGCAACTGCAAAATATCCTATCGACCGTGTGGAAACCAAGGTGTTTTCAGTGCCGAAAGGAAATCTGAGCATTACACAAGAAAACTTATTTTTAGGCCAACTACCTAAACGCATCGTAGTGGGATGTGTAGACAACGATGCTTTCAATGGAAACTTTTCAAAGAATCTGTATAATTTCAAGAACTACAAAATCAATTACTTGGCTTTGTACGTGGATGGCCAACAGATTCCAGCCAAACCATTACAACCTCGATTTGAACAACAAGAAGTGGCCCGATATTATGCGACACTGTTCCAAGGAACTGGAGAAATGTATGAGAATGAAGGAAACCACATCAGCCGAGAAGAGTACATAAATGGATACACCCTATTCGTATTCGACCTGACTCCAGATCTATCACATGGACAACACTTCGATCTGGTGAAGAGAGGAAACTTGAGACTAGAAGTCCATTTCGAAAATCCATTACCAACCACAATCAACGTACTGGTTTATGCAGAATTCCAGAACATCATAGAAGTGGATAAGAATAGACAAGTCATCTTCGATTACTCAACATGAACACGTTGCAGTTAGAGAATGCACTTCGATCAGATAGTTGTTTGAAGAGAATATGTTTGGGTGTATTTTCAAGAAACAAATTACCAAGAAGATTACCAGATCACAGACCAGTGGCTTTGATAGCCAACACGGATCCAGACCACAGAAAAGGAGAACATTGGGTGGCTCTCTTTGTGAGTCACCACAACGCAGAATACTTTGATTCCTATGGATTACCACCACAACACAGACCATTCGAGAATTTCCTGAAGAAGAATTCCAGATATTGGAAGTATAATACGAAACGCCTTCAAGGACCATTACCAGTGTGTGGACAATACTGTCTGTTTTACTTGAAACATCGCTGTCGCGGTGTACCGATGGAAACCATATCCAACATCTTTACCACTGATCTAACGGATAATGATCTGTTGGTTAATGACGTCATAGAGGAAACCAGCCACTAGATGTCGCTGCATTGAAGGAAAACTATAAAAACTGGTGCACTTGGTGTTCAGCTCTTTGTGTTTCGACAGCCAAAGAAGAAGGATGTCTACTAATGTGACCGTCTTCAAACTTTACAACGATTTACAGATTCAACTGTTCAAGAATGACGTTGGGTTCCAGTTTACCACCAGAGATTGGGAACAAGTGACCAAAGCAGTGGATATTGCAAAGAAGAGAAGTCTTGAAATAGGAGAACCCAAACCAAAAAGAGAAAGAAAACCAAAGAAGAATGAAGATAAAAAGGATTGAAGAATGTTCACTATTCCATGTTTGATCAGGATGGCACTGAATGATTATCAATCAAGAAACCAAGAAACAAGAAATCCAAGAGACTTTGTAGAGAGAATGAGCGTTTCATTCGAAACGTATTTTCGTGATGTTCCGCCACCAATACTGGAGCAGTTATTACGTGGAGAAGAAAAAGTAAGAAAGACACCAGAACAAAGACCACCAAAACACATCAAGTATGCATTGGAGGAAAATCGTCTCAAGACATTTCAATTCATGTTACAAAGTGAAAGTGTGAAAACCCCGAATGAACTGACAAAGGCTGTATTCTTTTATTTGGGGACAGGAGACAGAACTCAGTGTTTTCATTGTGGTATTATTGTTCGTTTCTGGGAAACAGAAGATGATGTTATAGAAGAACACAGAAAATATTCTCCAGACTGTTATTACATTCATAATTTACCACCTGAATTCATGGACGTTGAAAAAGAAGAAGAAATGGTCATCAAAGAAGAAATGGACACATCATTTCAAGAAGAAGATTCACGGAGGACAAAATGCAGTGTGTGTTTATTTGCTGAAGCCAATGTCGCTCCGCGACCATGTTACCATTTGTGCCTGTGCAAAGACTGCTGTAAACCACTCAGAAGATGTCCAATCTGCAGAAAGACTGTTTATGAATATCTGACAATCTACATACCATAAAAAGATGTATTTTTGTTGTTGAATAAAATAAATTTAAATTTATATTTAGTGTTATTATCTTTTTTAACTTTCCATCGAAGTACAAAGAAAAATCAAAATGAGGGATAGTAAATTAGACCTCGTACGACACATCTGTTGGGTAGATCCTCATATGAGTATATGGTGGAACTTAGCTTCATGGCCTTCATGTACACATATGGGTCCTACTTGTAATTTAAATAATGGATTCTAAGTAAATTTGTCCTATAGCACTACGTGCTATTCTTAATAGGGAAATAAAACGTCATGGGATCCAAAAAAGGGATTCTTAAAGAATTCGAAATAATACAACTTGACGGGTTTATTTGGGTAATTAAACGAGGATTCTGGGAGAAATTACTCTTCTACAAAGGAACGCACCCTTTGTACCCCTTAGTACTATTGCACTACACCGATAAAATGGGGAAATAAAGTCAATTTCGGTGATTTGGGGTAGATTTTGGTGATTTGGAGGTATTGTCGGGTTTATTTGGGTAATTAGATTTACTCTTCTACAAAGGAACATACCCCGTCTTGTTAGAAGGTTTTGGGTCACATAGCAACCACGTGCTACTATAGAAACCAAGATGGCGGCCTCCAGTATACAAAATGGACGACGGAAACACGTATCACCCTAACAACATGTGCTGCGCATGCGCACTCACACCACGTATCACTATGGAGATGACGTCACAAGATGGCCGCTCACGCGGGTTACCATGACAGCACAACATGACGTCACCAGGTCACGTGACTATGACGTCACATGAGATCCTGCAATGAGATCCTGCCAATGGGGGCCGTTCGGGTACATGCACTACTACTCACACACACCCACACTCACATACATGTGAGTGCAAGGGTAAATGCGTGTGTGTGTATGTGTGCGCGCGTGTGTGTGCATGCCTGCGTGTGTGTTAGCGTGTATATTCGCGTATGATTATATATACACATGACTTCTTCACTGTGTGCATCCTTATCACATTCTAAGGCGTTTCTTCGTTGGAATATGATTGCGCAGTAAAATGGCGCGTGGCATATAATAAAAAGAAAATCTACGCTGTTTTAGTAAATATCGGGAATTATCTATTGACTAAAGCGATTTTTTTTGTTTGATTGGTTGATAGATACGTGGTATGAGACCATATTCTCTGAAACCCACGATACGTCCGCCCAGCCACTGACAAATTTCCCATACCCAGTGGAAGCCTCGTTCCGAAATCTACAAATTGTCCATACCCCGTAGAAGACGCGTCATTCCAGTTTTACAGTGTACATTTATTATTGTTTAATTTTTTATCTCCAAAATATAGCTCATGACCCCTTATTGGGATGAGCTTGTCGAGTACCCTCCAATGTGGGGTTCAGAAGCTATGTTTTTGAGACAAAAAAGAAAAAAAAGAAATTCAATAATTTTTTTATACTAGTCATATCGGCATATTTTCACAAAAACTCTTTTGCACAAAAATTCCACAGAAACCTGTATGGCTCAACAATGGAAGATAAAAGAGCTTATGCTGTGTGTGTTCACACATGAAATAGATTGTATTTCTAAAACGGAAAGTCAATAGATAAATTCGTTACCCCGTGTCTGATCACGTGGTACGGATTTTTACCTACCCGAAGCCAGTCGTATCCCATGAGGCCTCATGGGATACGGCTGGCTTCGGGTAGGTAAAAATCCGTACCACGTGATCAGACACGGGGTAACTAATATTATCTCATGAGTGTGGACCTGAAAGTTTTATTTTTCCACGAGCGCTTCCAGGTCCACACTCATGAGATAATTCCCGATATTCACTAAACAGCGTACATATCCTCTATGTACACAGTCTATTTTAGCCATTTCGGATCAGTGGCAACGGCTTTAATTTAGCCTTGTTTTTTTGTTGACACTTTTTATTTTCGAGGTTTTCACCCCCTTTACCTGACCAGTTTTTTTGGGGCAATTGTCGTCCTTTATGGGTAGACAGACAGTATCCAGTAATATCGACCCACTGTAATTTCGTCCCAAAGTAAATTCGACCCAAATCGGTAATTTCGACCCTAAAAAGTTATTTCGACCAAAATAATTTCGACCCAATTTCGGTAACTTCGACCCACTATTTTCCCCGATCAGGAGCCCTCCCACAAAGATCTGAGAGACCGGCTAGATGGTATTGAGACAGGGTCATGATCGGATCCGGTAGTGGTGGTTCATGTGGGGTCCAACAGGGAGGGAAAGTCAGTAAGACTGGTGGAGTCGTACAGGGGTTTAGTCATCAAACTGCTAAGTAGGAATGCAAGAGTAGTGGTATCCTTCCTGTCCTAGAGGGAGGGGACGAAAGGAACTCAAGGATTATGCCACAGAATGTGGAGTTGGAAGATTACTGTGCTGACATGGGAATACCCTTTATCGATCACTGGGACATGTTTGGGGGCAACGTGAACATGTACGGACGCGACGGGCTGTATCTTAACAGGATGGGGACACAAGACAGTGTTGGGAGAAAAACTTCTACAGGTAGCAGAGCCTTTGTCTGGTCTTCGGCACCCTTTTTATCGCATAAGGCCATGAGGGCCATTAGAAAAACCCTCAATGAGGTCTAATCTACTATCCCTCTTAGCCTCATTTCGGCTGAGGCCATGAGGGCCATGAAAAAGTCCCTCAATGAGGGCTAATTTTCCATCCCTCTTAGCCTCATCTCGGTATTCGAGAATACCTTATATTGTACTATTGGAGGATACCTTTTATATGATACGTGTTGTAGAAACCCTACATCCGGTTACTTCGTTCTACAGCCGGGTTCTTCTGTTGGAATAGTAGATAAAAAACGAACAACAGTATATAAAGTTTCATTCCTTTTTATTCGAGTATACAGTTTACAATTCAATTTCTCAAGGCATCATTTTTGTCTTTGTGTATATAGTTCTTCTCGCAAGGGCTAACCAACTCATCTTCTTGTTGGTTGGAGCTTCTTCCCATTGTCTGGCTAGGTTCTTGATAAAACACGTCCTCTGATTGATCGCTGGTAGCGTGGCTTTGTTGTTTGCTTTAATGTCCTGTTTGGTATCTTTCTTCTTTTTGGATTCCTCTTTCTTGTCTTTTTGCTGTTTCATAGTGGTTTCATCAGTCTTATGAACAGCATTCTTAGTTTCAGTAGAAACTTCAGGCTTCTTCGTAGCGGTAACTTCGTTCTTGTTTTGATCTTCGTCAGGCTGATTCGTAGTTTGAGTAGTAACTTCATTCGTAGTGGAAACATCTTTCTTTATGGGAGCTGGGATATTTTTCTTGTCTTCAGACTGATTCGTAGTTTGAGTAGTAACTTCAGTCTTCTGAACATCACTCTCAGTTTCAGTAGAAACGTCATGCTGTTTCGTAATTTGAGAAGTAACTTCATTCTTGTTTTTAGTGGAAGCATCATTCAGTTCTTCGGTCTTCTTTGGTCTTTATGCTCTTGTTTACTAATCGGCCTTTATCCACACATCTTTGTTTCTTTCCACCAGCATCCATGTCTAGATTTTTTTTCTCTTCGCTCCATTTACCACACGATTCACTTGGGCCAGTTCTTGGGAAGTCAGTTTTAATACAGCATCATTCTTGAAGATCTGTATGTGTAAGTTATCTTTGAACCTGAGCACTGTTGTTGACACAGACATCTTCACTCTTCGACGTTCAAAACGGAAATGAGTTTATTTTCATACCAACTTTCCTTTTATACTACACCTCAAAAGGGAGCTCCATAACAAATATCAAGTCATTGTACCCACTTGTTCATGAGAAGAAGATTTTAAAAATATTTTGGAGCATTTTCCCCCACCCTATGGGCTGGGCATATTAGGTTGAACAAAAATGCAATGCCCCTTCGGGACCATCACTCACAGAAACTTTCTCTTGAATTGGCCCAGTGGTTTTGGAGAAGAAGACCAAAACATGGTGTTGACGGTAGTGTTCAACCGGTTACCAAACATGGTCGCTGACCGATTACCGGTTATTTGAGCCCACAATCGGCCGATTCTGATGCCGATTCCGATTGTAATACCGTGCACTACAAGACAAGTCGAGGCTGGAAAGATCTGCATTAAACTGAACATTTTTCAAAGTGTTAAACTTCGTTGACTGGGGTCCCAGTAAAATTACCAGTCGCGCACACTTGGGCGGTAAACGTGGCTCTCAGAGCCACGTTTACCGCCCAAGTGCGCGCGACTGGTAATTTTACTGTGACCCGAGTCAATGGAGCGCATCCTTCACTTTTCCGGTATGAACTGGCGATTGCTGCAAGTGTGCTCGGTTGTAAGCTTTACATGTCGTTTAACACGTATATCCCGTAAAGGGGCGTCTAGAGAGATTAAGATTACACATTGTGGTTGTTTATACTTTTTTCTCTAATCGTCTTCTTGTTCATCTTCTGAATGAGTAGTTTGTCATAAGGTTGTCGAACGGAAATCTTCGCTTTTCCAAGGCATATTTCTGGGATTCTTCAAAGTCAATGTCCTGTTTTTCAAGAAGACTCTTTGCTGTTTCTTGAATTTTCTTGTGTATTGAGTCGTTGCAAAAAGTTCTAATGTACTCCAGGCTATTAATGTATTTCACACTAGTGCCTTCTCTGACACTCTTTTGAAGTGTTCTACATGCTGTTTCAACTGCATCTTCTCTATCCATTCCATCCTCGATATACTTATTCATGAGGTTGCCAAAATCGTCTTGGTATTTGTCATAGGCACTTTGAACGATAGTTCCCATCATAGAAACGTCTTCTTCTTCCTCTTCTTCAGAAAGTTCCGACGACCGATCCGAGTCCGAATCTCTTGACCATTTTTTTGTGCACAACTGGATTGCATTGCGTCCGCTCTCTTCGAATGTCAGATTACAAACGACATGTTTCTTACGAGCATGACCCTTTTATAGGATATTGGACAGAACATTGATGATGGGTATGAATAACTTTCCTAAAAATCCTCCTTTCTGTATGATCCGTCTTCTTTTCCGATAAGATAGTTCTCTCTTTGGTGAGGCAATTCTCCTAATCTGGTGTTTGTATGGAATCAGCTGAGCTCTCTCAGATTTGGTTATAGGTACTGCTCCCTTCAAAATGTTTGAGGCAGAATCACATATACATTGTATCAAATCATCATTGGTGGCCGTCTTGATCATAGTCTTGGCTTCATGTTGATCCGCATCTGATAGGATTCGCTGTGAATCTGAATTTCTGTCTAATGTTGCAGTGTTGGTCGATTTTTCCGATTTCCTCATGGGATAGTAATCATTCTCGAGTCTGTGCATGTTGTCTGATCTGGAAAAGGCCTTTCCACAATATCTGCAGCAATGGACTTTCATGACTTCGCTCTTTCGTGGTCGTAGAACAAATGAGCATTTGATGTTGGTACATCCCATTTATACCCTTTTTAGAGCTATGACTGGGATGATAAGCGCCGAGAGAAAGCAACTTTTTCGTAATATACTTCTTTTTATATCGGTAGAAATTCCATCATCTGTCAGCAGCTTCAATACATGTTCGTATTTTCGCCGGTAATCAACCAAATTCAGTAGTATCTTATCTTCGAGGATGGTGGTAGCACATTTACATAAATACGTAATCAAATCTTCATCAGCAGCACGTAGAACGGCATCCATTTGAAACCCCCTTGTCAGAAAGGTGTAAAAATTCTAAAAGTACTTTATTCCGGTCAGTCATTGAATCTTTAGTATATGTCTGCCCTTCTGTTCTTCTTGGGCAGTGATGTTCTTCATGCCTACGAGCACTGAAGGATCGGGTAAACAACTTCGTACAATATCTGAAGTGGTGCTGACGATGGTTCTTCTGATGTCTTCTGGCATTATCCAATCTCGAAACTAACTTGGAACAGTATCTGCACCGAACTGGTAACATGTCTTCATTCGATGACGGTCAGGACACAAATAAGGTTTAAGCCGAGCTTGCACCCATTTTATACCTTTCCCAACAGAAGTACCCGGATGTAGCATGTACCCATATGTAAGGTTTCTACAACAAGTATCCTATAAAAGGTATTCTTCAATAATACAATGTCAGGTATTCTCGAATACCGAGATGAGGCTAAGAGAGATGGAAAATTAGGCCTCATTGAGGGATTTTCTCATGGCCTCAGCCGAAATGAGGCTAAGAGGGATAGTAGATTAGACCTCATTGAGGACTTTTCTCATGGCCCTCATGGCCTCATGCGATAAAATAGGTGCCGAAGACCAGACATTTTCAAAAAAAAAAGGAATTCCATGGGATATGGCCATTAATTACCGAGATGAGGCTAAGAGGGATAATAAATTAGACCTTATGGAAGGATTTTTTCCGGGCCCTCCTGGCCTCAGCCAAAATGAGGCTAAGAGGGATAGTAGATTAGACCTCATTGAGGGATTTTCTCATGGGCTCATACGACAAAAAAAGGATTCTCCAGAAAGTATCCTCAATAGGTATCGTCAAATAATACAGTACCAGGCCATAGGTATCCTCAAATACCGAAATGAGGCTAAGAGGGCTGTTAAATTAGACCTCATTGGGGATTTTTTTCATGGCCCTCATGGCCTCAAATGAAACGAGGTTAAGAGGGATAGTAAATTAGACCTCATTGAGGAATTTTCTCATGGACCCCATGGCCTCATACGATAAAAACGGGATTCCATAACCAGAGACGTTTTCCAGAAAGGGATTGCATAAGACGTGGCCATTTGATACAGAGGTGATGATAATCGTTTTCGACTTCGTTGTAATAAGGGGAGATAACTCTGCATAACGATTACGGTGGATGAAGCAATCTCATTGGTTAGTTAGCGCCAGTAAAGTGAACTGATTGGGTGATCTAGATAAATGAAACAACAAGAGTACTCGGAATACTGTTAGAACTAATAAGAACAGGCCAGAAAAGCTAATTATAGTAACAATAATGAAAGCTGTTCCAGCGGATAGGCACTTATACTCTACTGGAGTATACTCCAGGACAAACGAAATAGTACAACTTGTTGTTTTTATTTGGGTAATTCGACGAAACGGGAAATTATTCTTGTACAAAGGAACATACCCTCCGAACATACCCCTATCCTATAAGAAGCCTTTGGGTAACATAGCAACCACGTGATACCATAGCAACCAAGATGGGGCCCTTCAGTATACAAAATGGCAGACGGAAACACGTATCACCCTAACAACATGCGCTGCGTATGCGCACTAACACCATGTATCACTATGGTAATGACGTCACAAGATGCTGCTCACGCGGGCTACCATGACAACCATTTCCACCTCCGGCTCTCTCTTTGGCTGAATAGGTCCGATCCATCCCTCTCCTACTACTGACCCCCCTATGAATGCTGCATACTGAATATCAAAAGATCCTGACCACTGGTTCTGGAGAAAAGATTTTTTTTAATTTTTGCAATTATGTTGACTCAGCATTTTTTCGATGTCCTCTACAGAACGCCTTAACAAAACTGATGGCAATTTTTTTTTTACCGTTCAGTTCTACTGGTCCTAAGGATGCTTCATACCAAATAACAGCTCTCTGTTCCCTGTGGTTTGGGAAATATGGGCGTTTGAAAATATTTCTATTTTAAGCTCCTGTGGTTCCCATGGAGATGCGAAAAAAAATGGGGGGGGGGGCACGTGTCAAGTATTTATGACCCAATAATACCACATACCAAATTTGGTTCAAATCGGACCATCGGTTCAGAAAATAGAAATTTTGAACGGGGCCACAAATCTTACCCCTCCCATTACAAAGCCAAATATTGCTTCACGAACTTCGTTTGAACAAACTTGACTCTGCACCTCAAAAGGGAGCTCCATAGCAAATATCAAGTCATTGTTCCCACTGGTTCATAGGAAGAAGATTTTAAAAATATTTTGGAGCATTTTCCCCCACCCTATGGGCTGGGCATATTAGGTTGAACAAAAATGCAATGCCCCTTTGGGACCATCACTCACAGAAACTTTCTCTTGAATTGGCCCAGTGGTTTTGGAGAAGAAGACCAAAACATGGTGTTGACGGTAGTGTTCAACCGGTTACCAAACATGGTCGCTGACCGATTACCGGTTATTTGAGCCCACAATCGGCCGATTCTGATGCCGATTCCGATTGTAATACCGTGCACTACAAGACAAGTCGAGGCTGGAAAGAACTGCATTAAACTGAACATTTTTCAAAGTGTTAAACTTCGTTGACTGGGGTCCCAGTAAAATTACCAGTCGCAAACACTTGGGCGGTAAACGTGGCTCTCACAGAGCCACGTTTACCGCCCAAGTGCGCGCGACTGGTAATTTTACTGTGACCCGAGTCAATGGAGCGCATCCTTCACTTTTCCGGTATGAACTGGCGATTGCTGCAAGTGTGCTCGGTTGTAAGCTTTACATGTCGTTTAACACGTATATCCCGTAAAGGGGCGTCTAGAGAGATTAAGATTACACATTGTGGTTGTTTATACTTTTTTCTCAAATCGTCTTCTTGTTCATCTTCTGAATGAGTAGTTTGTCATAAGGTTGTCGAACGGAAATCTTCGCTTTTCCAAGGCATATTTCTGGGATTCTTCAAAGTCAAAGTCCTCTTTTTCAAGAAGACGCTTGGCTGTTTCTTGAATTTTCTTGTGTATTGAGTCGTTGCAAAAAGTTCTAATGTACACTAGGCTATTAATGTATTTCACACTAATGCCTTCTCTAACACTCTTTTGAAGTGTTCTATATGCTGTTTCAACTGCATCTTCTCTATCCATTCCATCCTCGATATACTTATTCATGAGGTTGCCAAAATCGTCTTGGTATTTGTCATAGGCACTTTGAACGATAGTTCCCATCATAGCAACGTCTTCTTCTTCCTCTTCTTCTTCTTCTAAAAGTTCCGACGACCGATCGGAGTCCGAATCTCTTGACCATTTTTTTCTGCACAACTGGATAGCATTGCGTCCCCTCTCTTCGAAGGTCAGATTACAAATGACAAGTTTCTTACGAGCACGACCCTTTTATAGGATATCGGACAGAACATTGATGATGAGTATGAATAACTTTCCTAAAAATCCTCCTTTCTGTATGATCCGTCTTCGTTTCCGATAAGATAGTTCTCTCTTTGGTGAGGCAATTCTCCTAATCTGGTGTTTGTATGGAATCAGCTGAGCTCTCTCAGATTTGGTTATAGGTACTGCCCCCTTCAGGATATTCGAGGCACAATCACATATACATTGTATCAAATCATCATTGGCCGTCTTGATCATAGTCTTGGCTTCATGTCGATCTGCATCAGATAGGATTCGCTGTGTATATGAATTTCTGTCTAGCAGTGTTGCTCGATTTTTCCGATTTCCTCATGGGATAGTAACCATTCTCGTGTCTGTGCATGTTGTCTGATCTGGAAAAGGCCTTTCCACAATATCTGCAGCAATGGACTTTCATGACTTCGCTCTTACGTGGTCGTAGAACAAATGAGCATTTGATGTTGGTACATCCCATTTATACCCTTTTCAGAGCTATGACTGGGATGATAAGCGCCGAGAGAAAGCAACTTTTTTTCGTAATATACTTCTTTTTATATCGGTAGAAATTCCATCATCTGTCAGCAGCTTCAATACATGTTCGTATTTTCGCCGGTAATCAACCAAATTCAGTAGTATCTTATCTTCGATGATGTTGGTAGCACATTTACATAAATACGTAATCAAATCTTCATCAGCAGCACATAGAACGGCATCGATTTGGAACCCCCTTGTCAGAAAGGCGTAAAAATTCTAAAAGTACTTTATTCCGGTCAGTCATTGAATCTTTAGTATATATCTGCCCTTCTGTTCTTCTTGGACAGTGATGTTTTTCATGCCTACGAGCACTGAAGGATCGGTTAAACGACTTCGTACAATATCTGAAGTGGTGCTGACGATGGTTCTTCTGGTGTCTTCTGGCATTATCCAATCTCGAAAATAACTTGGAACAGTATCTGCACCGAACTGGTAACATGTCTTCACTCGATGACGGTCAGGACACAAATAAGGTTTAAGCCGAGCTTGCACCCATTTTATACCTTTCCCAACAGAAGTACCCAGATGTAGCATGAAGTACCCATATGTAAGGTTTCTACAACAAGTATCCTATAAAAGGTATTCTCCAATAATACAATGTCAGGTATTCTCGAATACCGAGATGAGGCTAAGAGGGATGGAACATTAGGCCTCATTGAGGGATTTTCTCATGGCCTCAGCCGAAATGAGGCTAAGAGGGATAGTAGATTAGACCTCATTGAGGGCTTTTCTCATGGCCCTCATGGCCTCCTGCGATAAAAAAGGTGCCGAAGACCAGACATTTTCCAAAAAAAGGAACTCCATGGGATATGGCCATTAATTACCGAGATGAGGCTAAGAGGGATAATAAACTAGACCTTATTGAAGGATTTTTTCATGGCCCTCCTGGCCTCAGCCAAAATAAGGCTAAGAGGGATAGTAGATTAGACCTCATTGAGGGATTTTCTCATGGCCCCATGGCCTCATACGACAACAAAGGGATTCTCCAGAAAGTATCCTCAATAGGTATCCTCAAATAATACAATAGCAGGCCATAGGTATTCTCAAATATCGAAATGAGGCTAAGAGGGCTGTTAAATTAGACCTCATTGAGGAATTTTTTCATGGCCCTCATGGCCTCAAATGAAATGAGGTTAAGAGGGATAGTAAATTAGACCTCATTGAGGAATTTTCTCATGGACCTCATGGCCTCATACGATAAAAACAGGATTCCATAACCAGAGACGTTTTCCAGAAAGGGATTCCATAGGACGTGACCATTTGATACAGAGGTGATGATAATCGTATAGGACTTCGTTGTAATAAGGGGAGATAACTCTGCATACCGATTACGGTGTATGAAGCAATCCCATTGGTTAGTTAGCGCCAGTAAAGTGAACTGATTGGGTGATCTAGATAAATGAAACAACAAGAGTACTCGGAATACTGTCAGAACTAATAAGAACAGGCCAGAAAAGCTAATTATAGTAACAATAGTGAAAGCTGTTCCAGCTGATAGGCACTTATACTCTACTGGAGTATACTCCAGGACAAACGAAATAGTACAACTTGTTGGGTTTATTTGGGTAATTCTATGAAACCGGAAATTATTCTTGAACAAAGGAACATACCCTCCGAACATACCCCTATCCTATAAGAAGCCTTTGGGTAACATAGCAACCACGTGCTACCATAGAAACCAAGATGGGGGCCTCCAGTATACAAAATGGTAGACGGAAACACGTATCACCCTAACAACATGCGCTGCGTATGCGCACTAACACCATGTATCACTATGGTAATGACATCACAAGATGCTGCTCACGCGGGCTACCATGACAACCAAACATGACATAACTAGGTCACGTGACTATGACGTCATTTCCACCTCCGGCTCTCTCTTTGGCTGAATAGGCCCGATCCATCCCTCTCCTGCTACTGACCCCCCTATGAATGCTGTATACCGAATATCAAAAGATCCTGACCACTGGTTCTGGAGAAAAGATTTTTTTTTAATTTTTGCAATTATGTTGACTCCGCATTTTTTCGATGCCCTCTACAGAACGCCCTAACATAACTGATGACAATATTTTTTTACCGTTCAGTTCTACTGGTCCTCAGGATGCTTCATACCAAATAACGGCTCTCTGTTCCGTGTGGTCTGGGAAATATGGGCGTTTGAAAATATTTCTATTTTAAGCTCCTGTGGTTCCCATGGGGATGCGAAAAAAAAAATTTTTGAGGGGGAAGGGGGCACGTGTCAAGGACTATAGAAATTTTGGACGGGGCCACAAATCTTACCCCTCCCATTACAAAGCCAAATATTGCTTCACGAACTTCGTTTGAACAAACTTGACTCTACACCTCAAAAGGGAGCTCCATAACAAATATCAAGTCATTGTACCCACTGGTTCATAGGAAGAAGATTTTAAAAATATTTTGGAGCATTTTCCCCCACCCTATGGGCTGGGCATATTAGGTTGAACAAAAATGCAATGCCCCTTTGGGACCATCACTCACAGAAACTTTCTCTTGAATTGTTCCAGTGGTTTTGGAGAAGAAGACCAAAACATGGTGTTGACGGACGACGCACGCCGGACGACGGATGGAGAGCGATGAGATTAGCTTAGCTTGACTTTGTCAAGGTGTGCTAAAAAATTGTGATTATCAACATCTGATAATAGTCAAGAATTAAACTAGTACAGTTGAAGTGCCAGATGTTTCGATACATTAAAATAAAATTTGAAAACATTAAATTAAAATATGTAATAATAGAATATTATATTTATTTTTTATATCTGTTACAATATTTTTAACTACTGCAGGCTAATTCACTGCAAATACAGAAGTAATATATATAGGTCTACCTCATCAACTTTCAAAAATATCCAAACTGTCCCTCAATATTGGAGGTTCTGCGATAAAATCCAGTAGTTGCAGTAGGGATGGGTCTTCAAGAAATTCCGATACACAAGGCCGGGGTGGGTGGGTGGTCCAGCAGCTCCAAAACTCATTTTTTCCAGGTGGTCTAAATTTGTTCCTCACATACTTTTAACAGATAATTATAGTTGGAATTTGTTGAGACGCATTTTGAGATGATTTTACAATATATTGGGGGTAGTTATTATGAATTGGGAGGTCACCTATGGCTCTCAGACACCAGATTAACCCATTAACCAATGTGGATAGAAGATGACACTTGGAAAAAAATTGTAGACTGACTAAAGTTTTTCATTTCTTGTCTCAAAAACAAAGCTTATGACCCGTCATTGGAACAAGCTCAATGAACTCATTCTTATGATGGGGTCATAAGCTATGTTTTTTAAACCAAAAAGTGAAAAGATAGTAAAATTTGAATGGCAGTTTTAGTGAATAATGCTGGCCAGCGTTTGCCGTTACATTCACTGTTACATTGGGAAATGGGTTGGACGACTTGCCCAATGTCTTTGACTCTGTGAGTAAATGCAACAAAGTAAATAAAATGGACATTTAAATCTGGTTATAGCAGGTTATAGCTGTCCTACTCCCCTGTAAAATACTCATCCTTCAGTTGTTAGTTGAAGTTCACAGAAAACTCACCGAGAAAAGTCAGAAAGTACACATGTTGTCGTGTCAGCCCGCTCGATGTTGCAGGACGTTGTGAAAATGAATGGATACATGAAATCAGGTTTTTATGCTCATGAATTCTGATGAATTCATGACTATTGAGCACCAAATATGATATTGTACCATCTACTTACCCTTTATGTTGTTTGGAAAGCTGAAACCAGATGTAATTAAAGTAAAATTTGCACCGACACTGATAGAGCTGCATCAAGTTGCATATGTCTTTGTTTTGTTAGTTACCTCCCTTTGGACAGTTTAAAAAATTGGACTGACAGTTAGAATGAAACAGGAAGATGAAATGTAAGTGAAAGCATTTAAAATTTGGACAATTTAGACCAGACTGATGGTTAGTGGGGGTGGTTGTACCATTCGAAATCGGAAAAAAAATTCCTTCAAAATGAGGGGTGGTGGGTGGTCTTCGGGAGGAAAAAACAATTCAGCCCTGTGTACAGGAATTTTTTGAAGCCCCCCCCCCCCCCCCCGCCCCCTGGTAGCTGTGGGCCGCCGATGAACATATCAAACATGTCTCTCGCAGTGCATTTTATCATCTTAGAAATATTAGCAAAATTCGATCCTTCATTGATACGCAGACGTCAAAACAGCTTTTCCACGCCTTTGTTATACCAGTCGCCTCGACTACTGCAACTTTCTTCTGCTTGGCTCTAAAACAACCTATTCTTGAAAAATTACTCCACATCCAAAATTGTGCTGCACGGATCATAACCAGAACTCAAAATACTGCCATATAATACCAGTACTCTCTGAGTTACACTGGCTACCCGTTAAGCAAAGAATTCAATTTAAAATTGTCCTTTTGGTGTTAAAGTATATCTCGGGATCTGCACCATCCCACTTGTCCGATATGCTTACCATCCACAAACCACCGAGGTCTCTTGGGTCATCAGGTCAACTCAATCTGGTTCAGCCCGTATCTAAATTTACTAGTGCTGGTGGTAGGGTCTTTGCGGTTGTTGGCCCAATGCTTTGGAATTCTCTTCCAATCGACATAAAAAATAGTAAATCACTTGAATCATTCAAGTCTGGTACTAAAACCTACCTTTTTCGAAAGGCATTTCCTTCGGTGGTCTTTTAATTTTGGTCATAAACTGACATTACCAGGTGCGTGGGTGTGACTGAGTCAGTGAGGATTGCCTCGTTACTCGTCAAGTCACACTCACATACTTGTTTTGGTAAAGTTGTAGTTTGTTTTGTTTTTGTTTTTTTATTTTATTTTGTTTTAATTCAATACCTTTTTTAGGTTCTGCCGCTTATCGCCACGATATAGCCTCGGTTGCTGATGTGGCGTTGGGCACCAGTAAATGATAATAGTGATCCATGTATCAATTAGAGCTGTAGGTTAACTGAAACCGAACTGAGGTTTTTAGTTTTTTAAAAAAAACGAAACCGTCGACATCCCGTAATCTAAGGTTTTTCGTTTTTTTATCAAATACTCTCTTGCTGCAGGAATTTACAGAATGTAGCCGTCCCAGAGTAGTGAGAGTACCCAGACACTGTCAATGGCAGTGTCTGGGTACTCTCACTACTCTGGGAAGGCTTCATTCTGTGAATTTCCGACATTTCAGTTTAGTTGTGTTTGCAGCTTTCCTCAAGTTGTGTGTAGGTGTCAGACCTCGAAAAATGGTCAAGCACAATAAAAGTTCTGTATATTTTGGTAATTATTATATTGGCCTTCCTGATTCTTCATGTATTATAGCTTATTTCGGGCATTCATCGAGTTTCACTCAATTTCACTACCATTCAGTTATGACTCCGGACATAAGAATGAGTTTTATTGAATTTTACTTGGCCTCATGAACAAACCGAAAACCGAACCGAACCGAGGTTTTACTCCACCTGAAAAACCAAAACCGAAACCGAACAAGAAATTTAAAAACTTACACCTCTAGTATCAATGTATCTGTGAGAGAATGTATATGTTTGTGTGTATATGTATGTATGCAATTATTGTACAGCCATTGAGCACCGTGTGTGGATTCTAGGTTTTAAAATTATTATTATTAATTAATTAATTAATTAATTAATTAATTAATTAATTAATTAATTAATTAATTAATTAATTAATTAATTAATTAATTAATAATAGCTTACTTGTCTTGACCTTCAATGAAATGTTTCCTAGTAGATGATCAGGTACACGCTAAAAACTAAAGTGTTAAAAACTACACTTGAAGTGCTGTATTTAACACATTTTAAGTGCTGAACTAGCACTTTGTTCAAGTGCAGATATCCCAGAACTTACAATAATACCACTTGACAAGTGTAATGTCGCGACACTTAAAAGGAAACAACGCAGCTGACGCGGATTAGGCTGAAACTCTCGCGCCTGATCCGCGTCATCTACGTTGTGTCCTTTTAATTATGTACCCACCAAGCGCATATCAAATTATGGACGATTCTGGAAGAACCACCAATGCTAGACACATGGGAAGTGCCATCCATTCAAGTTTCAGATGTCTGGCGATTGTAATGTCTAAGTGCTTAAAGCATTGCACTTTGAGTGTTAAAATCAAACCCTAAGAGTTAGAATGGGTTTAACACCTTGAAAGTGTAGTTTTTAACACTTTAGTTTTTAGCGTGTATGATATAGATTTATGATGAAGACAATGGTTAGATAAAAGACTAATTATTAAGATTATTCTTAAGACAAAGGATATCTGTCTAGACACTGTATAGATTCTTAATCCTTAAACAACTCCAATATCCAATTAACATCAATCTCATATTTTCGACAGTACTCGTAAAAATAAGGTGTAGACTGATAGAGCTGAAATATTATTGTGCCTAAATTACAACTTAATTCCAGCAGTACTGTCACTGCCGTATTATCCCATGGCCGGGCCCTAGGCTTTTAGGTACTTCGGGGGCCCCTCCGGCACTTCAATTTTTCACCCCACTACAGGCGAGAGCCTGACTCTGGTACGGTAGGCACTTTGCCGCAGTACATAGCCCTATGTCCATTTTTGAAACGGAATCTGAATGGTTTTGCAAGTCAATATAATAGTATGGAATGTGATGTGCATGATCAATACCATCAATGCATGTTCAATACCTGTCGCCAGATGTAACTCAAACAATTAACTGGTAGGGTACTGGAAGCCAAGACATATTGCTCAGTCATATTTGATTGGATAGTGCCCAGAAGCAGAGCAATAGCTGATGAAAAACTCTGTGTCCTGTGTGGTCTGGAAATTTGTTAGCACTCTTCCAGTGAAAGTTGACACCAGATCTGATAATGTAATTCCAATAGCAGTAACAAACATATGAATGATTATATTTCTCTTATGATGTTGAATCAGATTGAGTGATATTTTATCTGCAGCATGTTGATGCGACGACATACCACAGATGATTTTATTGTTTCCTTTTCTTTTATTTTCATGCCAATCAATACACAATCAAAGTTTTATTTATTTCCTTGCGATTACAAAAGACTAAAGGATATAATTGTCTTTGATTCAAAGATTTCCTATGCTGGACACTGTGGTGGGATTCATAACGGTGAACTTGGGTTGCTGCCACAACTCTCAAGTTAGCTCTAGACAGGGTACGTATGAGAGTAACAATTGTAACCTCATAACAGCATACAAAGGAAATTTATTTATATTTATTTATTTATTGGTGTTTAAGGTCACATATTTCTGCACAATGGCTAATCATGACCTCGACAGTTTTACGGGTGCAGGAAGCCGGAGTACCCGGAGAGAACCACCGAGCAACGGCGAGCAACTGTCAGCTCCCCAACATACTAACTCCACACTAGCAGGATTAGCATTGGTTGAAGACAGGTGCACCATCGACGTGCAGTACGCCTTAGTACACAGCGTCATCGTGCCCCCACGTGGGCAATGTGGGCGAGGTGTCTTGCCCAAGGACACAACGCGATTGCCGCAGGTGGGATTCGAACCGAGGACGTCTCGGCTTGCAGTCTGCACCTCTACCTACTGAGCCACCGCGCCCCCATACAAAGGGAATATCCAGGGATATCTTCATTTTTCTACAATCTCTGTGTATTACATGAGTTTGAATGTGGAAACTGGCTGCATAAATTATGAAAACCCATGTACTGCTCCCAAAGTAGACACAGTTTGGAAAAAAATTGTTCACACGACACCCACCTCTGTCTCCACATCAGTTTCAGTGACAATCACCTAAGTTTCCAGTCATTGGATGCATATATACTGCTCATAATGCCACATGGTGAACATGTTTTGGGACAAAAATACACTATAAAATGGACAAGAAAAAACAATAGCATAATCTGGAGGAAACGAGTTTTTGACACCTGGGTACCCCCCCCCCCCCCCCCACACACACACGTCGTGTCAACCCCCCGCCCCCCACACACACCCCCCCCCCCCCGAAACTTCTAGTTATCATTATTATGAACTGGTTCAAACGGCACTGATGTTTCAAGTTTCAATACCCAAAACAAAGTCAGCAGAAATTTATCAGTAACGACGGTCTATCACCATATATATACATGTTTTTCAATTTTTTCCCATTTTCACAATTATTCGAATGCGCAGTTCGAACCGAAGTCCAATCAGTGAATCACTTCACGAAACGGGATAGCGATTTTACTGTTTACTTCCGTGTCTGCGCATTCACGTTGTATGCATGTGACGTCACTGGTAAAGTTTCTGAACGACATTGCGAGAGTGGGTAGGTAAATATATGTATATTTTTTTATCAGACAGCTTTTTAACAACAAGGCATGTTGTTGACTAGGTAAGAAATCGCACCTCTGCTGTATACAAATGCGATAGCTCGACTGATTTAACTCCAATCAGTCAGTTTCTTGGTTTTATAGACGAATATATTGACAGGAGAATGGCCATTTTCACGACTGTCTGTCAATATTGCACTCCCAAGAACGCATTTGACCCATAAAACGTATCGTTCTGCGAACCAGAGAAATGTGTTTACACTACTTTCGACCTATTATTCTATGTTATTATTAATATTCTTACATATATATGTTTGGAAATATGTTTGATCATATAAAACAAGGTAAGTGGACGAGAAAAGAGAAAAAAACGCACGTTGATTTTATGGGGATCAGTGAGGGCTTTTTGAAAAATGCAGCTTCGTAAGTTCATTGAAAAAAAAATCGTTCAAGAAAATTCTCTAGCGAGTTTACAACGATTAAGAGAATAAGAAGTGACGGATAATAGTTACAATTTTGACAGTTTAATGGACATGCAGAAAAAAGGATTTATTGAAACTCCACTGAACCTTACGAATGACTACAGAGCATGTTTGGGTCTGTGAATTATGCCCCTTGATGTGCCATCCAACTTGACGTTTGGTTTTTGTGCAACAAATGAACTTTATGAAGACTTGAGAGTTGCAGTCGACTAAAGTTATTTGCATCTGATATGATTGGAATAATTAATCCAATAGTTGTAAACACACCCGAATCATCCTCTGGCCCAACCATCCCCTGCACTTTGACCAAACCGACCTCTGCATTCTGGGTATTTGATGACTGATTTGCATAGAAAAATGCTATACAAATATGTCTAAAATTAAAATGCTAACCATTTTTCTTTCAGATTGGTCTTATATTCACTATTTATCATCACTTTTTGAAACCAAGATGGAAACTGCTAATCAAATTTTTAAAAACAAAAAAATACCCTGTACATTTTGACCTGAACCAGCCTTTAGTAATGTACCTAAACCGTCCTCCAGTGGAAGTATATTTAAAAAAATGGAACATTTTTTTATATACATTGTGATAAAGTTTGGGGTCAGGGTATTTTTTGTTTGGGTTTGCATCGCAGTTTGCAAAGCAAGATCTCCCATGTGCGATCCATTCACAGAAATTTGGTTCGCATTATGCGCGATTAAAAATTTTATGTGCTCATCCAATATTCCAATTCAAAAATGGTAAAACTACAGATGAACAGTGTAACAGTACACAAATTTATTATGAACGTCCATTGGTCATGTGATAAATTTAACCACCATTTTATGAATGTTTTCAAATCAGTTGACAAAACTCCACTAGTGTTTTCTACGATGTATAAATTACAGTACGTGGAGAGTATATTATCACAAAATCACCCGCAGAGTGGCGATTCCACCCAAGCAATATTTGCAAATTTGTTGCAAAGAATAACCAGCACAAGCAAAGTTTCAGCCAATGGACCTCTTGGTTAAACCAGGAGGTCCATTGGCTGAAACATTGCTTGTGTTTTTTGTCGATATGTACAAAATTTGAAAGTTATAGCTTGGGTGATTTGGTTACAATCCACTCTCCATGTACTGTAGCTCACTTGATGTGCAGCAGTCATTCTTCGTAATCATCTTCCACAACTTTTTTCTTTCGGGTGGATTGATTTGAAAATTGCAAAGTGGAAGTTGAATCATAAACTGCAAGAGCATGTTTCAATGACTGATGTATTTATTTTCCATTGCCAACCCACTGGACCAGGATACTCGAGCTTTTTATGTACTTGGTAAGGTTAGTTGTCGCGATCATCAAATGACTACTTTCCCCGTGGGAACCCCGGGAAGAGAAGCAGTGCCTGTTCACCGCGGTAAACAGGCTCTGTTTTACTGGCAAAATAGGACCCAGTCACCAATGCTTGGGAGGTGCAAACCCTCTCTAAAATGGGCAACATGGCTTATTAATGCTCACCCCTGGTCTTGAGTTGATACTCATGTTGTGGTCATGATTAGCCATTGTGCAAAAATATGTGACCTTAAACACCAATAAATAAATAAATAAATACAAATGACTACTTACCTATTTTCGTCATAATTACTGGTGCCTGTGACTAAAATTGTCTTTATTCAAAATCGGAAAAGTACATGAAGAGGGGTGTGCTTAGACTCAGAGGGGCCACTTGGTAACTCACATTTGTAAAGTTAGGGATGGGCTTACAGGCCTGTCATGTTCAAAATTCCAGGAGGGCCATTATGGTTCTCTTTAAATGACTCCAGGAGGGCCATTTTGGTTCGCCTCAAATGACCCGGATTTACGAGGGCCATACAGTTAAAACTAGAAGTCCTGTCACGAATAGTGCGCTTATCTAGGCTTAATTGCGCGTTGGAATTGCGAGCGATTCCCATATCGAATGGCATCCAAATCACGGCAGGTTCTCTTGGTTGCTCATGGCAAACACATGCAATGTTTCTGCCAATGGACCTCCAGGTTACCCCGAGGTCCATTGGCTGAAACATTGCTTGTGCACAGGCCATATGTACAGAATTTGATAGCTTTACTATGGCCATAACGCGCACATTAACGCGTAGATCAACGTGCTACAGTTAAAACTAGAAGTCCTGTCATGAAATGCGCACAAATAGCACGTTGATATGCGCGTTAATGTACGCGTTACGGCCCAAGTAAAGCTATCAAATTCTGTACATATGGCCTGTGCACAAGCAATGTTTCAGCCAATGGACCTCCAGGTAACCCGTAGGTCCATTGGCAGAAACATTGCATGTGTTTGCTATGAGTAACCAAGAGAACCGGCCGTGCTTTGGATGCCATACGATATGGCAATTGCGCGCAATTCCAACGCGCAATTAAGCCTAGATAAGCGCACTATTCTTGACAGGACTTCTAGTTTTAACTGTATTTGTGTGCATTTCATGACAGGACTTCTAGTTTTAACTGTATTTGATTTAAGGAGACCATGAGTGAAAGCTTGTGTGTGCATGATAAAACAGTTGAAAACTGCGGGAACACATTGAATTCAGGGAATGAACTCATTGAGTAGCATAAATTCAGTTTCAGTTAATGGACCACCATGATAAAGAGATATACACTGGCCAAATATTTGTCTATAGACCTGTCATGCACTGAAAATCAAGTTAGTGGCTCTGCACCCCAATGCACCCCCCCCCCCCCCCCAAATTCCACCAGTTGGCTCTCCCCACCCCCAAATTGCAAAATAATTTTTATATGCACCCATACTATATATGGTACACATAATGCCGGCATCCGGGGTGGCCATCCGTCGTTTGTCCATCCTTTGTCTGTCTGTCCGCCTGGCATCTGTACATGTATCCATTTCTTTGGCATTCAATAACTTGAAAAATATTGCTTGGATTGTCAAGTTACTTTATATTTTCCTTTTTTTTATTTTTTAGGAGTCACTAAGCCCTTACAGTTACAACTAAAAGTCCTGTCCTGAAATGCACACATATAGCACGTTGATCTGCGTGTTATGACCATAGTAAGGCTATCAAATTGTGTACATGCAGCCTGTGCACAAGCAATGTTTCAGCCAGTGGACCTCCGGGTAACCTGGAGGTCCATTGGCAGAAACATTTCCTGTGTTTGCTATGAGTAACCAGGAGAACCTGCCGTGCTTTGGATGCCATTCGATATGGCAATTACGTGCAATTATGCCTAGATAAGCACACATTTCGTGACAGGACTTCTAGTTTTAACTGTACCATGGTTTTCGGAGGTAATATACAATTGTTGTATTTATTTTGGAAATTAGACATCCCTCTAAAAATACAAAAACGTCTGGATATTTCCCTTTTCAAATGCCAGTGAAATGAAAGAAACGCAACACAAATCATATTTCTTGTGATTTTGTCAACATTTATTGAAGGAAGTCGTGATATTATTTGAATCACTTTTCTTAATTACGTACTCAAATGTTTTCATCAACATCTCTCCTAATTTTGACTGTAGAGGTTCATTTTTTTCAGTTAAAGAATTAATAATGGTCAGCAGAAATCGGGGTTAGACGGACATTTACCGCCCACAGAATATTTACTTTAGGCAGGCGACTGCGGCGATGGGCGATCACCCGTCTGAAAATGACAGCCCTGGGCTTATGCTAGAGTATGAGCTCAAAGACAAGTACATGTTTTCCAGAACAGCGATGAAAACTGCTAATCAAATTTTTGAAAACAAAGAAAATACCCTGGGGGTGGAACATTTATCAAAATTAAATGAAAGTACAGACCCAAATAATAGTACTGGGTGGAAATCCATTGAGAGGGGTGTGGCAGTAATGCTAGTTAATTTTAGTGATTAACCGATAAGGATTTACGACCATCATCTGCTTGCCGATTAGTTGAGCCCACAATGTGCTGATTGGGAGTGGTATGTATAAGAATGCATAGAACAAGGTTAATTTTACAGTACAGTAAGACTGCTTTGTTTGTTGACCTCAAGAGAGTGTCAGTGTGTGTATTAAAGTAAAATATGACATCTTGGAAAAAAGTGAACAGCGCAGCATCTTTGATCAATGATCAAAGATGCTGCGCTATTAACTTGTTTGTGCTGATGCTGGCTGATGGTGCATTTCATTGAGTCATCATACAACACGTGGCATATGTGTCATGGGCAGCAATCAAAGGGAAGATCAGACCAATCAATGAGAGTAGGCCAATCTTGAATCCTGCCAATCATTGTGGCAACTTAAGTTTGTTATTGCTTGTACAGTTAAAACTAGAAGTCCTGTCATGAAATGTGCACAAATAGCACGTTGATATGCGCGTTAATGTACGCGTTATAGCCCAAGTAAAGCTATCAAATTCTGTACGTATGGCCTGTGCACAAGCAATGTTTCAGCCAATGGACCTCCGGGTAACCCGGAGGTCCATTGGCAGAAACATTTCATGTGTTTGCTATGAGTAACCAGGAGAACCTGCCGTGCTTTGGATGCCATTCGATATGGCAATTGTGCGCAGTTCCAACGCGCAATTAAGCCTAGATAAGCGCACTATTCGTGACAGGACTTCTAGTTTTAACTGTATGAGATTGTTAATCAAACATAAATACAAACAATTTTGATTCATTGGTGTTCCCTGTTACCATCGGCATGGACCAACGTTCAAACACCTCCACTGATGGCCTAAAATTAGCCGATGTCAGATGCGATTGCCGAACATACAGTTAAAATTAGAAGTCCTGTCATGAAATGCGCACAAATAGCATGCTGCTATGCGCGTTAATGTACCCTTTATGACCCAAGTAAAGCTATCAAATTCTGTACATATGGCCTGTGCACAAGCGGTCCATTGGCAGAAACATTGCATGTGTTTGCTATGAGTAACCAGGAGAACCTGCCGTTCTTTGGATGCCATTCGATATGGCAATTGCGCGCAGTTCCAATGCGCAATTAAGCCCAGATAAGCGCACTATTCATGACAGGACTTCTAGTTTTAACTGTAGGTTAATCACACATTAATTTTACCTAAACACAAGCAACCGCGTTGTGTCCTTGGGCAAGACACTTCACCCCGATTACCTACATGGGGGCACGATGACGCTGTGTACTGAGGCGTACTGCACGTCGATGGTGCGCATGTCTTCAACCAATCTAACCCTGCCTGTGCTGCGGTGCAGAGTTCAGAGTTACGATGTTGGAGAGCTGACAGCTGCTCATCGTTGCTCGGTGGTTCTCTCCGGGTACTCCGGCTTCCTCCACCCGTAAAACTGTCACGGTCACGATTAGCCATTGTGCATAAGTATGTGACCTTAAACACCAATAAATACCAAAACACAAACATTTTTCAAGAGTTAAAGTTGGTTTTATCAAAGAAAACTAATAGGCATTTAGACATCATGATTACAACAATGAATACACTGTGCTAAACAAAAGACTATCACACAATCTATTGAGGATTTACTGATTTGAAGATCTCCTCTCTGTTGGAATTCTCCAAAATTAATAAACATGCATGTACAGTACAGTCGCCATGGACTGTTTGTAATCCATGTGGCACGCGTGGCTAGTGATGTCCATGCATACAGGCTTGGCAAAAACTAGAAGTCCTGTCAGGAAATGCGCACAAATAGCACGTCGATCTGCTCGTTAATTTGTGCATTATGACCACAGTAAAGCTGTACATTTGGCCTGTGCACAAGCAATGTTTCAGCCAATGAACCTCCGGGTAACCTGGAGGTCCATTGGCAGAAACATTGCCTGTGTTTGCTATGAGTAACCAGGAGAACCTGCCGTGCTTTGGGTGCCGTTCGATATGGCAACTGCGTGCAATTCTTACACGCATTTAAGCCTCGATAAGCGCGCAGTTTGTGACAGGACTTATAGTTTTAACTGTACACATACCCAAAAACAAAGGCACCAACCCCCACGTGTCCCCGCTAAATACAACTATTTTCCACGGAAGATACCAAACCATTTTATGGTTATAACACGTGCTAATAATGCACAAATACGAGCAAGCAATGTAAGCAGTCAAAACATCATGACAAATGTTTTTTTTTTTATACGACCGCTGATATTTAAAATCGATGAATTAAAGAACATTTCCGCTGCGTCTCGATATACACAAATATTAAATGTACAATTATTTAGAAAACACCTACCTCTAAACCACACATGGAAGGTATTCTATTTACTTCCACATTTTGTAAAACGTTAAACACATACTGAGTCTACTGACAGCGGCTGTGGTCACTGACTGTCCCCAACAATCACAAGATGACAAATGCCCCCCTTAACCCAAGAACCAGTCCGCTAATAACATCAGCGCACGGACTGCTCGGGTCAGTGAATCGCCATGATCAACTCTCAAAATACCCGGAAAACCAATAATTCACATAACTGAAGACTACATTATTTAAGGCTATTTCCAACTGTTAATTTATAAATTTTAATTTAGCACTCTAAATAAACTACAGCTATTTTTATTGTCGTAACCAGACACATACCCTCGACCCGCATAAATATATACATCAAATAGCGTAAGACAGAGACAATCTTGTTAGCACCACCAAATAAAATGTACAAAGCCAAGGCAGAATTCATTAATAGTAAAACTTCATTTTGCCACTTTGAGCTTTTGTAAGCTTGAGGAGAGCTAATCGCTCCCCAAGGACATGCGAGGGGAGCGATTTTTAGCCCTCCTGTATGTTTATGAATGGCAGGCCCGTGCCTGCGTTCAACAGGTAATAAAAACCATCACCAGCAAAATTTTAAGTAATGAAGCACTGGGTTGTACCCGGTGCTTCATTAATTAAATTTTTGACGATTATTCCTATTACTAATGTTTGCAATCTAATATTATTGCATCTGTGGAAATACTGCCCACCCCATGGAAAGTGACCAGTCCACGGCGGCCGTTGTGTACAGTACGTGTAGAGTGGATTGTAACTAAAACACCCGCGGAGTGGAGTTATCACCCAAACTATAACTTTCAAATTTTGTACATATCGCCAAAAAATACAAGGAATGTTTCAGCCAATGGACCTCCGGATTATACCCGGAGGTCCATTGGCTAAAACTTTGCTTGTGCTTGTTATGCCTTGCAACAAATTAGCAATTATTGCTTGGATGAATCTCCACTCTGCGGGTGATTTAGTAAGAATACACTCTCCACTGTATGTTTATTAGTAACACAAGAGTAGAAGTGATTTTCTTGATTGATGATTATGTAAACAGAAGTTGAGTAAAGTTAATTAGATGCCAATCAATCATTGTTTGCTGCTCAGTGTTTATTATTTGAATTATTACCTATTATTGTAGTGATGAAGCTCATCCATTATAAGCCCTCATCATAATTATCTACTTGTAATAGCTAAATGTGTGTTTGTTTTGTCAGTCGATGCAGAATACATAAAAATCAGTGCTGGAAATGAACAAAATTGACGGGTGCAGTTTTAAGCTACCATGAATTCAGAGACGGGAGTAAATTGCACCTGTATAATGTTAGTATATGAATTTTCGAGGGAATACTGTCATAAAACACCAGAAACCTTTATCCTTTGTACACTAGTGGTATCTTCCATTCCAATTCAATGGCAGCCATGTTTTTCTTTTAACATTTTCTCACCACGATATAGCCTTAGCTGCTGATGTGGAGTTAAGCACCAATAAATAAATAAATAAGTTCAATGGCAGCAATTACAGTTAAAACTAGAAGTCCTGTCATGAAATGCGCACAAATAGCACGTTGATATGCGCGTTAATGTACGTGTTATGGCCCAAGTAAAGATATCAAATTCTGTACATATCGCCTGCGCACAAGCAATTTTTCAGCCAATGGACCTCCGGGTAACCTGGAGGTCCATTGGCAGAAACATTGCATGTGTTTTCTATGAGTAACCAGGAGAACCTGCCGTGCTTTAGATGTCATTCGATATGGCAATTGTGCGCAATTCCAACGCACAATTAAGCCTAGATAAGCACACAATTCATGACAGGACTTCTAGTTTTAACTGTAGAAGGAGTCCATATTCATTATTTGGGGTATACCAATCAATATTTTCAATGTGCAGCCTTAGGGCTGCGCGTTGAAAATATTGATTGCTCTACCGCACATACACTGTATTTACTGAACACCCTTTCTATTTAATGACGTTATGACATATCATGTTCCTGGCCAGAAAAGCAGCCGTTCGGGTTAGGCTTGAGGCGAATACTTTGTAAAGGTATTCGAATACGAATACTTTTAAATTTCATGAATACAAATACAAATACACAAATTTTCAAATGTATTTGAATACGAATACAAATACATTACAATGTATTCATGAATACCTTTTTAGCTCAACTTTGGCGAAGCCAAATTTGAGCTTATGCCATGGTCCGTGTGTCCGTCTGTCCGTTAACAATTGGATACGGCTCGGGCTAGAGGCCGTATTTATGAACCGATCTTTACGAAACTTCTTGGGTACCTTTGTTATGACTGTGGGACGAGAACGAGTGTTTTTGGGTGCGGTCCAAAATTCAAGATGGCTGCCAGCTGCCATTTTGTACCAACGATGCAGAAATCTGTTTTTTTGTACAGAACTTCCATATGAAAGCTCTGATTTGAATAATTTTTTGTATGAATGTTTAGTACCATGGGATACATCACATATAATACAGGTTTTTTTCTCATGCTTAAATTATGCAAATTAGACTAACTTTGATGTTTTGGTGTTACTTTCAGCACTGTAAGTGCAAATGCCAATACGGCTTGGGCTAGAGGCCGTATTTATGAACCGATCTTTACGAAACTCCTTGGGTACCTTTGTTATCACTGAGGGACGAGAACGAGTGTTTTGGGGTCCGGTCCAAAATTCAAGATGGCTGATGGCAGCCATTTTGTACGAAATTTGGTGCAATCAGATTTTTGCACAGAACTTCTATATGAAAGCGCTGATTTTAATAATTTTGTGTGTGAATGTTTAGTACCATGGGATACATCACATATAATGCGGGTTTTTTTCTCGTGCAGACATTATGCAAATTAGATGAACTTTGATTTTTTCAGTGCTACTTACACACAGTAAGTACACATGTCAATACAGCTCGGGCTAGAGTCTGTATTTATGAACCGATCTTCACGAAACGTCTTGGGTACCTTTGTTATTACCTTGGGACGAGAACGAGTGTTTCTGGATGCGGTCCAAAATTCAAGATGGCTGCCAGTGGCCATTTTGTACCGAAATTAGGTCTAATCAGTTTTTTGTACACAACTTCTATACAGCTCAGGCTAGAGGCCGTATTTATGAACCGATCTTTACGAAACTTCTTGGGTACCTTTGTTATCACCGTGCGATGAGAACGAGTGTTTTTGGGTGTGGTCCGAAATTCAAGATGGCTACCAGCAGCCATTTTGTACCAAAATTAGTGCAATCAGTCGTTTGTACAGAACTTCTGTATGAAAGTTCTGATTTGAATAAACTTTTGTATGAATGTTTAGTAACATGGAATACATCACATATAGTACGGGTTTTTTTCTCGTGCAGAAATTATGCAAATTAGATGAACTTTGATTTATTTAGTGCTACTTACACACTGTAAGTGCACATGTCAATACGGCAATACGACTTGGGCTACATGTAGAGGCTGTATTTATCAACCGATCTTCACGAAACGTCTTGGGTACCTTTGTTATCACCTTGGGACGAGAACGAGTGTTTCTGGGTGCGGTCCAAAATTCAAGATGGCTGCCAGTGGCCATTTTGTACCGAAATTAGGTCCAATCCGTTTTTTGTCACAACTTCTACACAGCTCATATTTGTGAACTGATCTTCACGAAACTTCTTGGGTACCTTTGTTTTCACCTTGGGACAGGAATGAGTGTGTTTTGAAGTGCCTTTGTTATCACTGTGCTATGAGAACAAATATTTTGGGGTTCAGTCAGACCCACTCTGGGACTCAAAGATTTTTTTCTAGTTTAGCATCTGACTGTCACCCACCTTTACAATACTTTACCTATACATTTGTTACAGGCAACGGTCAGTATTTATGTACAGACCGTTACAATACTTTATATGTACCTTCATTATCAGGTCATTACCTAGATGTTTGTCATTGCTGTGTCACATACTATACATGTACATGTCTTTGTCTTGACAAGTTGAGCTACAGTGTCATTGACACTTTCATTGAATACTTGAATACTTTTTAAATTAGAAGTATTTATAGCAAGGCCTTTAAGTTTTTTGTTTGTTGGGTTAAAAGTCATTTTTAAACCGATGGTCCTTTAGCTGAAGCTTTAATTGTGCTTACCATGCTTTGTTGGAAAACTCAAGTAATTACCTGACAGGAAATCCACTCTATGGGTGTCATAGTAATTAAACTACTCTCCATGGACAACACATCACAAAATGTGAGTGGATTACCTCTAAAAAAACACAGACTGGCGTTTCCTCCTGAACGTTAAGTATCAATTGCAATGACACCACATAAGAAGGACTAGTAAAGTTTTAGCCAATGCACTTCATGGTTAAATCTGGAGGTCTGTTGGCTGAAAGTTTGCTAACAGCAGTAGTATTTTCTTTATAATATTTACGTGCTTTCGCCGATTATAATTAGACATACTGAGCTGTACAAAGGTAACCTTAAACAGGAATAAATAAATAAATATTTGTTTTCACTGTGAAATAATGGATAAATAGAAAAATTTTAAATAAATCCAAAAATTTTAGAATATAATATTATTGAATAACTGAGTTGTGTCCAATAACACAAGTTTTTTTGTTTTACTTTCATTGTCGAATGAAATGATTTTGCGCGCCGAAGACGCGCAGGGACGGTATGGGAGCCAAGCCCCTTTCGACCCTCGGTGGCTGTATATGATGGCTGTCACATGTCTAGGCATGTTGAAGGAGGAAAAGGATCCGGCACTCGACAGGTGTGTCCAGTTGTGGGTATGCGGTCTCGTTGACTGATGTCGGTTGGACCCTCGGGTGAGGACCAGTGTGGGAGGTTGGGTCCTCTCACAAAGGTACTACCTCTCCCCGAGGTGCAGTCGATCTGGATTTTCGGGCAAGTATAGTCTGCCGCTTCGAGGATGATTATGAGTGATGGCCATCACTGTCAAGTATAATCTGCCTCAGGCTGTCTCTGTTGTAGTTGGACTCTTTGAAGGAAAACAACAACGATGACCCCTTTCGGGTACCACCAAGAAGAAGAAGGCCCGAACTTCCCTGGTTCGGGGGCAGGCCTGCATTGTAATCCTATTGGGTTGGGACAAAAAGATGCGCAATGCGCTCACAGAAAGGGGCAGAGGCGGGACGCAGGACCAACACTCGCCTCCCTTAAAGTGGTTGACCACTTTTAGGGATGGAGCGGAGGATGTTCAGGAACCATGGGGGTGACTGTTAACATAACGGTTAGATTGTCTGTAGCGGTTATTGCGGTGCTGGTCAAAAAAACATCTTCTGTGTACCTGCTTAAAAGAAGAAGGTAGAATTAGTTTTCATTAGAATATAGATGTAAACTGTAAAGATAAAAGTAGCACCTCTTTAGTTGTGTGTCCTTGTGGTATCTGCTGTGTGTGGGGGGGAGAGTATGAAATGCACGAATCTTTACATTCATGAGGGCAGTAACATACTGTCGTGCTTGGGACCCAGCCCCCCCCCCCCCCCTCCTGATATGGCAAGTGCGCGCAATTAAGCCTAGATAAGCGCACTATTCGTGACAGGACTTCTAGTTTTAACTGTAGTTCAAAAGTAACGACTGTTAATCGTTCAATTACTTTTTGGATCGATCAAGATGTTGATCATTGATCAATCGGTTAACCATTTCAGCTCTATTCTAGGATAATATGAAGTACATCCACTGAATATGAAGTCTTCAAGATTAAAGCCCAAATATGGGCTTCCAGCACTCTACCAGTTGATATACTAAATATGATATGAATGTCAATATATTGTACAGTACAATCACCATACAGTTAAAACTAGAAGTCCTGTCACGAAATGTAAAAATCATCAGCAAAATTTTAATTAATGAAGCACTGGGTTGTTCCCTGTGCTTCATTATTTAACCCTTTACCCAACGAATCGCCCGCATCCTCCCGCGTAATATGCAAATTCAGCAGCTGAAAAAAATGAAAAAATATTTTTTTAAAAATTTCAACAAAACCATATCATGTGACCCCTCTTTGGAACGAGCTCGTTCCAAAGAGGGGTCACATGATATGGTTTTGTTGAAATTTTTGGAAAAAATTTAAAAAATGGTATTTAAAATAATAAATTTTGAAATCGTCTGCGTTGGGTAAAGGGTTAAGTCTTTAATGATTATTATAATTTGTGTTTGGAATGAATGGAATCTTATATTATTGTGTCCGTACAGTTAAAACTAGAAGTCCTGTCATGAAATGCGCACAAATAGCACGTTGATATGCGCGTTAATGTACGCGTTATGGCCCAAGTAAAGCTATCAAATTCTGCACATATGGCCTGTGCACAAGCAATGTTTCAGCCAATGGACCTCCGTGTAACCCGGAGGTCTATTTGCAGAAACATTGCATGTGTTTGCTAAGAGTAACCAGGAGAACCTGCCGTGCTTTGGATGCCATTCGATATGGCAATCGCGCGCAATTCCAACGCACAATTAAGCCTAGATAAGCACACTATTCGTGACAGGACTTCTAGTTTTAACTGTAGAAATATTGCTCACCCGTGGAAAACGACCAGTCTATGGTGGCCATATTGTAATAATGTCTATTTATTGTCATTTACAATACAGCTGCCATTGGCTGGTCACTTTCCATGGGTGAGCAATATTACCACAGACACAATAATATTAGATTTCAAACTCTAATTATAGGAATAATAATCAGAAATTTAATTTACGAATCACCGGGCACAAACTGGTGCTTCATTAATTAAAATTTTGCTGATGATGATTTTTATTACCTGGTAAACACATGTGTGGACATCACTGCCTACACATGGATTATGACCAGTCCACGGCAACTGTACTGTACAGTACATGTACATTACAAATTTATCAAGATGTACATGTCCAAATTTCTTCTTTTTTTCAGTGATTTATACAGATTTTTATTTGAGGTCATTATAAAGGCTTCAAAATGCCTTTATTTGGTAGATCCCAGAAGAGCCCACAGGATCTGGTAAAAAGCCTTAGAGAAGGGCTCGCTATGCTAAATAAGGAGAAAGGAGACAAGAAAAGTGACAGGGTTTGTATTTTTTTCATGTACTCTCGGTTTCTAAATTACCATACCGTACACTACGTTGCAAGCGGGGCTCACTATGCTGAATAAGGAGACAAGAAAAGTGACAGGGTTTGTATTTTTTACATGTACTCTCGTTTTCTAAATTATCATACTGTACACTACATTGCAAGCGGGGCTCTCTATGCTGAATGAGTGGGTCTTTCTAAGTGATTGATGCCCAAAATTAAAAAATTGACAATCCCGTAGGAACTCCAGGGGCTAAAAATATAAAAAATTAAAACACCCTTATTTCCCAAACCACACAGAACAGAGAACTGTTATTTGCTATGAAGCATCGTTAGGGCCAGTAAAATGGAATTGTAAAAAAAAGTGCCATCGGTTGTGTCAGGCTAGTATAACCAGTTAAATTCAGTGTGTCCAGTTGGAGAAAATAATATCATTTATTTTCTGTTGCTTGGCACACTCTTTTCCTTGTAGCTGTATAATTTTAAGATGTTCATAATGTTGAGCCCATCTGCTTCCCCCCAGGCTATTTGTATGGTAAATATCTCTTAAAATAATTTATAAAACAAATTAGGTGATTGGAAATCTACCCTGCTAGGATTAGGTGTTTCATTTCCTGTAAAATTGTGTAATGAGACACCCTATCTTCAACTCAAATCTTTCAAGTAAAAGACAACAGCTTTTCTTTATCTAAGGTCTGTCATTTAAATTGACCATAACAAATTCACAAGATGGCTGTTTTCCTGTCCAGGGTAACTGGGTAGAACTGTCAGTCTAGGCCAATCAAAGAGAGCTGGGTGGGATTATAGGTGGAGCATACATTGCCTGTCACCTGCAGATACATGTAGATGATGAAACCTTTTTGATACAAAAAGATATTGGGAAACTCGGCAGTGAAGAAAGTGTAGGGCAGTCAATGAGTCAACAAATAAGTTATCAAGTCACACAGTTTTCAAGTTGCTTCATTGTTAAGTTAGAGTATTGAATATGTTGCCAGTCAATCAGTTAGCAGACAGCCATTTTTAGCAGCACCAGTTATTAGTTATACCATGTTATACCAAAGTAGACATAGGCTGATCCAAGAATGTACTTTACCATGTTTATGTTAATGCAGCCGATTATAGTGTAAATATTTGATGGACCATTAATAAAAGTTCATAAACTGAGCAAAGATGTAATTTACTACCTCTTGCAGCCAAGCCCGCTGAGCAGCAGCCATGCCTTAGTGACCTGCAACCCCAGCAAGGTCATAATTTTCTGTATGGGGGGGGAATCAAAAAAATGCTGAGTCAGCATATTTACAAACATTAAAAAAAAATTTCTTCAGAATCACAAATCAGAATATTTTGATAATTGGAATACAGCATGCATGGTGGGGTCAGATACAAGTGTGTTCAAATTAAACCCCTCAAGTGGTTAATATTTGGGCCCAATACGGGAGCCTAAATAATTAACTTAGGGCAATATACAGTAGAACCTGTCTTGAGAGATCGCCCTTTGGGCAAAAGTGGTCTCTCAAGAAAGGTGGTCTCTCATAACAGGTTTCAGGTTTTCTCAAGTCAGTGAATAACCAACCACAAAATTCAGAAATGGAGAAGAATGGATTTTTGTAATTACTTTGTAGTCGTTCTTTTTTATGAAGTTTTTGCAACAAATTGAAATGGACTGTTATAAAAATTATAAAAATAAAGTAGTGTTGAAAATCTTCATTGAAGATTTTCAACACTAATTTATTTTTATAATTTTTATAACAGTCCATTTCAATTTGTTACAAAAAGATTTTCAACACAAATTTATTTTTATTCCTATCTGTCACATTTCAGGTTTATATGAAATTGTTTATTCAGCAATAATCCTAATCTTTTCACAGGGGTCTTATAAAAACATCTCAATATTTAATGAGTTAGCAATTGAAACCCAATTAAGAGCTTTTAATACTTTTAATTATGTTAGTATAACCACAATGGATTTTCTAATTCCAGAACACGTAAAAAGTTTTTGTCATGGTTTCAGTCTTCAAAGGGGCGGTCTCTCAAGACAGGTCCATTATGGCATAAAAATACAAGTTGGCACCAGGTCACAGTGGTCTCTCAAGACAGGTGGTCTCCCATACCAGGTCCATTATAGAGTAAAACCAATCGGTGCCTGGCAGATGTGGTCTCTCAAGACAGGTGGTCTCTCAAGACAGTGGTCTCTCAAGACAGGTTTTACTGTATGGGGAATAAGCTTTAAAAATCTTCTTCAGATCCACCAGTCAGATCTCTTGATATTTGGTACACAACATCTCTGGGGGGATCAGATTTAAGTTTGTTCAAATCGGATCCCTGGGTTGATATTTGGAGCCCAAAGTTTAAAAGTGCAATATGAGAAAATTTCTTGTAAAATCTTCTTCTTCATATCCACCAGTCAGAATTCTTTCATATTTGATATACATCATCTCTAGGGGTTGTCAGATTCAAGTTTGTTCAACTTGAGTCCCTGGGTCAATATTTGGGCTCCTCATGGGAGTCTGAATTTTAACTGAGTGCAATATGGGGAATAATCTTTAAAAATCTTTTTCATATCCACTTGTCAGATTCTTTCATATTTGGTATACAACATCTCTATGGGGGTTAGATTCGAGTTTGTTCAAATCAAGTCCTGGGTTAATATTTAGGCTCCCTATGGGAGCTTGAATTGTAAAATGCAGTACGAGGAGGGTGGATTACTACCAAAACTCCCACGGGGTGACATTACCACCGTGGACTGCCAGTTACCCACTGCAGAATGTCAGTGGCAATTTTGTTTCTAGTCACCACGGCCACCGTGGATCTGAGTGACAAGGATTAAATATTTTGAGAAAGGCGTTAATTAATCCATTCCTGACTTATGTATTGTTTCCCCGACACTCAGCATTCCTGTAGGTTCAGTGTGCGTGCTGTGATATTTTATTCTCAGCACATTCAATAGCAGCCAAACGTTTTCTGAATTTATAACGCATTTCAATATTGAAATCCCAGTGCATGTTAATATGAACGCTTATCATTTCAAGTCTGGGGATGTTGGAGAGCGTGATGAGGGAAGAATAACAAGTGGCTTAAAAAAAAAATGAAGACAAATTTCTAATTACGTCGTCAATTCATCATTATTGAATCTTCACAGTGCCGCCATAAGGAGAGTTCCCCCCCCCCAATAATTAATCTAGTTTTGTAAGCTTTTAACCATCCATCGATGAAAACGTGGCGAGAAGTCCAAGACAATATGCCGTAACGTCGTCTCAGCCAACTTAGTTCAGCCCATCGTACTCGAAAAGGAAAAGACAACGAAGGCGAATTGTGTGCTGTACAGCAACTGGAAAATGGTTAAGATTGGTGCCGATGGCATTTTTAGATGAGGGACAAGGATCGACGGCAGGTTTAAAAGTTGTGAACTTTATATGCCCCCTCACCCCCCATGTTCTATAGCACGATGGAAATATCAGTGAATAATTACTGACATACCAGTCCAACCCAGAGGCGTAGACAGCTTGGAGGAGGGGTGGAGGGGGCTAGGGTCTGTTTCCCAAATGGGAGCATGAGCCAGAAGTTGTATTTGATGGAGCCTGCCATATTGCATTTTATGTTTTTATACATGATGAGCCACCAATTATTTAACAAGCCCGAGTAGCAAACGACAAAAAAAAAAGAAAAGAAATGCTCGTGTCATTATCATTTTTGCTTCTAAAACAGAGATTTGGATGTGCCCGTTTCAATGAGGGTCAAACACCATGATTTGGACACAAAAGATATATGTATAACTTTAATACCGAGTTGGGCTTTCGTGGTGACGTCTCGCTCCCAGTCCCCCTACATCCACGGCTATAGTTGCCAACAGGTTCAGCTGAGAACATTTTGCACAGAATTTGTTTTTCCGCGAAAACATCAATTTATCACACCATACATCTGTTTTAACACCTACTGTTGGTGGTAGCTTAATTGGTAGTAGGTAATCGTGTAACAGAGAGCAGAAACAGATAAGCATTAATCAGGAGTTTATTGGGGACGCAGTGGCGTTGCGGTAACCGGTTCTCGTCAGATTACCAAAGTTAAGCAACGTCAAGCCCGGTTAGTCCTCGGATGGGTGACTGCCTGAGCGTTCGATTCAGACTCCTGCGTTGTGTCCTTGGGCAAGGCACTTAACCCCGGTTGTCCACATGGGGGCACGATGATGCCGTGTACTAAGGCATAATGCACATTGATGGTGTGCGTCTTCAACCAATCTAACCCTGCCTGTGCTGCAGTGCAGAGTTATGATGTTGGGGAGCTGGCAGCTGCTCTGTGGGTACTCTGGCTTCCTCCACCCATAAAACTGTCACGGTCATGATTAGCCATTGTGCATAAGTATATGACCGTAAACATCAATAAATAAATAAATAAATAATCAGGAGTTTATTACTGTAACAAGAAACAAAGAATAGCAAGGCGGTCAAGTCATAAAAATGGTCACAAACAAAGATTATTTCTTTCATCATTTTACAGTTGCTCAAGGTCCAAGAGATGATAATAATCTTTTCTTAAAATAGTTGTCGGCTCAAAAATCTTCAACACCATAATTTAGTCTTTTACCGATTCCCCCTTTCCGAATTATAAAAATTATTGTAGAAAAAAATGTGAAACAAATAGGCCTCTGGGCCCCAACCCCATCAATGGGAGGGCCATACCCACCTCCACCACCTGTGGCACATATCGACCTGGCTCTCCCTCCCACAAATTATGCCCCCATCAATAGGAAATCCTGGCTGTGCCTCCGATATAACACAATTTTTGTATAACCCTCAAAGAAAAAGAAAGAAAAAAAATAAAACAAAGAAATTATGCCCTGTAAGGCCTATTTCAACATTCTCATAAGCCCTGTGTAGGTTTGATGATTCCAGACAAAGAGTAAATTAAGCTTTCTGATAGCTAATGTGAATCAAATTCGATTCACATTAGCTGTCAAAGCATAGGCTTTCATTGAGACCTATGGCCGTGAAAGCAAGATTCCCCCCCCCCCCCCCCCCCCCCATCACGAGAGCGTTCATAAATATGAAATGACTTCCAGGTGCAATCATTAATTTTAGTTTGTACATGTACATGTACATATAAATACAGGCCTATTTCTTTTTAACAGTCTTTGTGCTCTCTGGAGCCGAGAAATTGAATCCCCCCCCCCCCCCAAAAAAAAAAAAAAAAAAAAACTCTTTTATTAGAGCTGCGCAATTTTTGCTTATATGATGACTGGCGAAACCAAACTAACTTAGGATGTATTATTTCTTCATCAATGTCGCATTGGATTTCTTTTCAATATGAAATAAAGTTCAACAATGTGTTGTTGAATTTGTAGTTTGTTGTGATCTGTCAAAACGTCTTTAACATCAGATCTGTGCAGCAGAATTGAAATTTTGAAGGCTTCCATTGCCATTGGTAGGCCTACTTAAAAACTAGCACTCGACAATAACACTGAAAAAATATTTTCAACTTGTACATATATACAATGGATTATGCAGTACATTCACATCAGATGATTTTTCAAGATAGTCTCGGTCACTCTTTGTCGTGGTGACACCGCTCGACCATTGAATGTCATTGTTCCCTTTTACCGTCACTACAGTTAAAACCAGAAGTCCTGTCACGAATAGTGCGCTTATCTAGGCTTAAATGCGCGTTGGAATTGCGCGCAATTGCCATATCGAATGGCATCCAAATCACGGCAGGTTCTCCTGGTTACTCATAGCAAACACATGCAATGTTTCTGCCAATGGACCTCCGGGTTACCCGGAGGTCCATTGGCTGAAACATTGCTTGTGCACAGGCCACATGTACAGAATTTGATAGCTTTACTATGGCCATAATGCGTATATTAACGCGCAAATCAACGTGCTATTTGTGCGCATTTCGTGACAGGACTTCTAGTTTTAACTGTAATCCCCGTCACACGAGATCGCAGTGATTGCACACATGGAAGAGCGAGTCCGCTGTGGGTTTTAATCCTCTACACTCGTAGTCACTCCCGCGGTGATGGGTGTTTTAGTAGTAATCCACCCTCCACGCACTGTGGTACCATATGAGGGAGCTTCTTTAAAAATCTTGTTTTTCACATCCACCAGTCAGAATATTTTCATATTTGATATCCAACATCTCTTGCGGTGTCATATTCAAGTATGTTCTAATCCAGCCCTTGGTTTAATATTTGGGTTCTTTATTGGGACCCATAGTTTAACTCAGTGTAATGTGAGAAAATTTCGTGAAAAATCTTCTTCGTATGCACCAGTTAGAATCTTTTCATATTTGGTGAGTGACGTCTCTAGGGGTGTCAGATTCGAGTTTGTTCAAATCGAGTCCCTGGGTAAATATTTGGGCTCTGTGTGCCAGTCACTTACTGATAAACTCATCTCTTTTGACAACTTGAGCCAGGTGAGCATTTTAGGCTCACTTGAGCCTCTTGTTGTATCATCTTGACACTTTCTCTAGGTTTTTGTGGCCTTCTATTAACAAGTCCTCAGATTTGTTAAAAATATTCAGAAGTCAAATGTTTTGCCATATCATTACGCTGTACTGGTCTACTCATTTTAACATTTTTGGAGTGATTCTTGTATATTGTTTACTATTTGCAGGCATCTGAAGATGTTTCAAAGAATTTGCAGGCAATTAAGACGATGCTTTATGGTACCGCCGACCAGGAACCGCAGTCTGAAATTGTAGCACAGTTAGCTCAGGAGATGTACAACAGCAATATGTTCTATACATTAGTTACAATGTTACATAGAATAGATTTTGAGGTAAGTGAGGACTTCAAACATGGTTCGATCCTCGTCATGGACATTTGATTGTGTTATTGGGCAATTGCAAGGCACTTCATCACAATTGCCTATGTGGGGGACACAGTGGCACTGTATACTACATCGATGGTGCACTTGTCTTCAACCAATGCTAACCCTGCTTGTGTGGAGTTAGTATGTTGGGGAGTCGTGACAATTGCTTAGTGGTTCTCTCCAGGTACTCATATTTCCTCCACCCGTAAAACTGTCTGACACGAGGTGTCCCTGGCTGTTGAAAGTGTTGTTAAATCCTAATAAATAAATAATGCAAGTGAGACATCATATGTATTTATATGAAGATGTGCATGAAGCAATATAATTCCGTTCTGACATTTCCAAGGGGCGATAATCTAACTTATACCATTTGTCCATCCTTGTAAGCGCAACTCCTAAACCGTTTGAAGAATTTTCATGAAACTTTACACAATGGAAGAACTCCATATGAAGATGTGCATGAAGCAATATAATTCTGTTCTGACATTTCCAAGGGGAGATAATCTAACTTATACATTTCAGGTGCAGGGGGTATCACTTTGTGAGTTTGCTCACAGTACGTCTAGTTAGGAAAGGATTTAGGGTCCTTGGGAATTGGGGGTGGGGGGGGGGGGGGGGTGGTTCAGTTCTGACTTGTGTTTCAAACCAGAAGACTAAATCACAAGACCCAACAAAAAAAACAACCAAATCATGCAGAGAATAAAATCTCGAATTTTGAGAAAACCTTATTACCCTGGATATACAGTACGTGGAGAGTGTATTATCACTAAATCACCTGCAGAGTGGAGATTCCACCTGAGGAATAATTGCAAATTTGTTGCAAAGCATAACCAGCACCAGCAAAGTTTCAGCCAATGGACCTCCGGGTTAAACCCGGAGGTCCATTGGCTGAAACTTTGCTTGTGTTTTTTGTCGATATATCCAAAATTTGAAAGTTATAGCTTGGATGATAACTCCACTCTGCAGGTGATTTAGTTACAAACCACTCTCCACTTACTGTAATAAAGAGGATCGATTACAGTGCAGCCATCGTGGGCAGGTCAAAATCTATGGGTGGGCATTTTTTCACGCATATAATTCAGAGATGATCCCCTGTGACACCTAGCAAAATTTCCACTAATGAAGCACCGGGCTAATCTTGTTGATTCATTGGTGGAAATTTTGCTAGGTGTCATATCGGATGATCTCTGAATTATATGCGTGGAAAAAATGACAACCCATGGATTTTGACCCATCCATGATGGCCCTACTGTATTACAGTTCACAGATTTCGGAAGCATCTGCGGCAAGCACAAGGGACGTCAGCTGTCTTAGGGAGTTTGAGCATTGAAGAGAGGGGTCTTCCCACAGGAACATTTTAAAACATTGCAATCAAATAAGGGGATAAGGCACAACATTTCTACAAACTGTTTGTACAGTACAGCCTACAATAAAGTGGAAATCTGGTCGCGCTAATAACGCGCTGTTTTGGCGATATTTGCATCAGATTCGTATCCGAATACAGTAGAACCTGTCTTGAGAGACCGCCCTTTGGGCCACAAAAGTGGTCTCTCAAGACAGGTGGTCTCTCATAACATGTTTCAGGTTTTCTCAAGTCAGTGAATAACCAATCACAAAATTCAGAAATGGATTTTTGTCTTCTGCTTTTTGAAAAAAAACGGAGATATTTAATAAATTCAGGGTGTCCTTCCGTGTTTTTCGTTTCCAAACTCAACTTTCCTTACAGTGACTGGATTTCGATGAAATTTGGGTAGTAGATCACTTTCATCAATTGTGGGTCCAAGTTCAAATATGGGCATTTTCCACGCATATTTAACTAGGTTGCTGAAATTTGGTTGGCTGACGGTTTCCAGACTAACTTTCCTTAAAATCAACCGATTTCGATAAAATTTCATATATGGATTATTTTTATCAATACCTCGGTCAAGTTCGAATGTGGGAAATTTTGTACCGAAAATCTGTCCCTCTGCCCATGCATCAACGCACCTCGGACTAAAAGCCGTATTTATGAACCGATCTTCACAAAACTTCTTGGGTACCCGGTATCTTTGTTATCATTGTGTGACCAGAATATGTGTTTTGGGGTTTGCTCCAAAATTCAAGATGGCCGCCAGCATCCATTTTGTTCCGAAATTGGGTGTAATCAGTTTTTAGCTCAACTTTGGCGAAGCCAAATTTGAGCTTTTGCCATGTCCAGTCGTCTGTCTGTCTGTCTGTCTGTCCATCAACACTTCAATACGGCTCGGGCTAGAGGCCGTATTTATGAACCGATCTTTACGAAACTTCTTGGGTACCTTTGTTATGACCGTGGGACGAGAACGAGTGTTTTTGGGTCCGGTCCGAAATTCAAGATGGCTGCCAGCCGCCAATTTGTACCAACGATGCAGAAATCTGTTTTTTGCACAGAACTTCCATATGAAAGTGCTGATTTGAATAATTTTTTGTATGAATGTTTAGTACCATGGGATACGTCACATATAATACAGGTTTTTTTCTCGTACGTAAATTATGCAAATTAGACTAACTTTGATGTATTAAGTGTTATTTTCAGCACTGTCAGTGCAAATGCCAATACGGCTCGGGCTAGAGGCCGCATTTATGAACTGATCTTTACGAAACTTCTTGGGTACCTTTGGTATCACCGTGGGATGAGAACGAGTGTTTTCGGGTGCGGTCCGAAATTCAAGATGGCCACTGGCAGCCATTTTGTTCAAAATTAGGGGCAATCAGATTTTTCCGCAGAACTTCCACATGAAAGCTCTGATTTGAATATTTTTTTGTGTAAATGCTTAGTACCATGGGATACATCACATATAATATGGATTTTTTTCTCGTGCAGAAATTATGCAAATTAGATGAACTTTGAATTTTTCAGTGCTACTTACACACAGTATGTACACATGTCAATACGGCTCGGGCTAGAGGCTGTTTTTATCAACCGATCTTCACTAGGGCTGTCGCGATTATTCGAGTAGTCGTCTAACCGTCGACTATTGAAGTAGTCGACGTTTTTAATTTTTAGTCGATCGTCGTTCACATTTTCAAGGTGGTACACGTCTACTACACGTCGGGGCTAAATTGCATTGTTTTGTGAGGTGAATGATCAATGAAGGTGAATAACTTTAAATATCTAACCATAGTTAACATTCATATCCGGAAGACTGTCACTGACTGTGTAAGAAAGAACACTCACAGTTACTCGAGAAGAATAGATTCTTCTGAATTTCTCCAGTCTTGTACACACGAATGCACCCATTGGAAAACCCAAAGCGCGGAAGTGACAAAATTATGACGAAAGTCAGAACATCAGATCACTTCTCAAAGTTCGGAACTTCAGACTAAGATCCAATTTTAACAACTGACGAGGGAATGCATAGATCTCAATGTTCAAAAATTTCAAGAAACTTATTGCAGAATGGAAACATATGCAGGAACGTTCTTTGGTAAATTCATTTTAATTCATCGGCTTCAATCTAGTTCAAACTTGGACCTGCAGTCAGTAATATTATTTTTGGGGTTGGTACGTCCTACAGGACGTACCAACCCCAAAAATTTTATTACGGACTGTGGGTCCAAGATTGGACTACATGTAGCTTCAGTCGGGACCGATTTGTTGTTCCCACAACCCCACTTCGTCTGAACACACTGGTGCCAGTGTCATTTTCAGAGTTTTACGAACAGAAGAATGATTTGCTAAAAAATCATGGGAAGCAACTATTAATCGACTAACCGTCGATTACTGGTCACGATTAGTCGATTACAAAAAATGATAGTCGCGACAGCCCTAATCTTCACGAAACTTCTTGGGTACCTCTGCTATCACCTTGAGACGAGAACGAGTGTTTCTGAGTGCGGTCCGAAATTCAAGATGGCTGCCAGTGGCCATTTTGTACCGAAATTAGGTCTAGTCAGTTTTTTGTACACAACTTCTATACATCTCAGGCTAGAGGCCGTATTTATGAACCGATCTTTACGAAACGTCTTGGGTACCTTTGTTATCACCGTGGGATGAGAACGGGTGTTTTGGGGTGTGGTCCGAAATTCAAGATGGCCACCAGCAGCCATTTTGTACCTTAATTAGTGCAATCAGTCTTTTGTACAGAACGTCTGTATGAAAGTTCTGATTTGAATAAATTTTTGTATGAATGTTCAGTAAAATGGAATACATCACATACAGTACAGGTTTTTTTCTCATGCAGTAATTATGCAAATTAGATGAATTTTGATTTATTTAGTGCTACTTATACACTGTAAGTGCACGTCAATATGGCTTGGGCTAGAGGCTGTATTTATCAACCTATCTTCATGAAACTTCTTGGGTACCTTTGTTATCACCTTGGGACGAGAACGAGTGTTTCTGAGTATGGTCCAAAATTCAAGATGGCTGCCAGTGGCCATTTTGTACCGAAATTAGGTCCAATCAGTTTTTTGTTACAACTTCTATACACCTTGTATTTATGAACTGATCTTCACGAAACTTCTTGGGTACCGTACCTTTGTTTTCACCTTGGGACAGGAATGAGTGTTTTGGGGTGCTATCACTGTGCTATGAGAACTATTTTGGGGTTCAGTCAGACCCACTCTGGGACTCAAAGATTTTTTTTCTAGTTCAGCATCTGACTGTCACTCACCTTTACAATACTTTACCTATACATTTGTTGCAGGCTTCGGTCAGTATTTATGTACAGGCCGTTACAATACTTTATATGTACCTTTGTTATCAGGTCATTACCTAGATGTATGTCATTGCTGTGTCACATACTATACATGTACATGTCTTGACAAGTTGAGCTACAGTGTCATTGACACTTTCATTATGTCTCCCCTTCCCAGAAGGGAGACATATTGTTTTAGTGCATATTCTTCTTCTTCTTCTTCTCATACAAACTTTGTCCGGGCCATAACTTTTTGTCTTTTGACCTACACTTTAGATACTTGGCATGTGGATGTATCACCATGAGCCGGTGTGCAGTGTACCATAGTGACCTTCATGTGACCTTGACCTTTGACCTGAAGGTCAGATTTATGTGTTTTTTTTAAGGGAAACATCACACAAACTTTGTCCGGGCCATAACTTTTTTGTCTTTTGACCTACACCTTAGATACTTGGCATGTGGATGTATCACCATGAACCGGTGTGCAGTGTACCATAGTGACCTTCATGTGACCTTGACCTTTGACCTGAAGGTCAGATTTATGCGCTTTTTTAAGGGAAACTGTCTGGACCAGAACTTTTTTGTATTTCGAGTCAGGCTTTAGATATTTGGCATGTGGATGTATCACCATGAGCATGTGTGTTGCGTAGCATTGTGACCTTCATGTGACCTTGACCTTTGATCTGAAGGTCAGATTTGTGCTTTTTTCAAGGAAACTTTGTCCAGACCAAAAGTTGTTTGTCTTTTGAGCCAGGCCTTAGATATTTGGCATGTGGATGTATCACCATGAGCCGGTGTGTCGCATACCATTGTGATCTTCATGTGACCTTGACCTCAAGGTCAAATTTATGTACTTCAAATAGGGAGTAATTGTCCAGACCAGAATTTTTTTTTGACTTAGGACTTGGTTATTTGACATGTGGATGTGTCACCATGAGACCGCATGTTGTGACCTTCATGTGACCTTGACCTCAAGGTCAAATTTATGTACTTCAAATAGGGAGTAATTGTCCAGACCAGAATTTTTTTGTTTTTTGACCTAGGACTTGGTTATTGGACATGTGGATGTGTTATTTATGATCACGACATCATGTGGATGTGTCACCATGAGACCGCATGTTGTCTACCTCGATGACCTACATGTGACCTTGACCTCTGACCTTAAGGTCAAATTTATGTACTTCAAATAGGGAATAATTATCCAGACCAGAACTTTTTTGTTTTTTTGACCTAGGACTTAGATATTTGACATGTGGATGTATCGCAATTAGACCGCATGTCACATGTAATCATGACCTTCATGTGACCTTGACCTCAAGGTCAAATTTATGTACTTTAAATAGGGAGTAATTGTCCAAACCAGATTTTTTTTTTTTTTTTTTTGATATGTGGATGTGTCACCATGAAACCACATGTCCGCTACCTTGGTGAACTGCATGTGACCTTGACCTCTGACCTCAAGGTCAAATTTATGTACTTCAAATAGGGAATAATTGTCCAGATCAGAACTTTTTTGTTTTTTGACCTAGGATTTAGATGATTGACATGTGGATGTATCACAATGAGACCACATGTCATCATGACCTTCATGTGAACTTGACCTCAAGGTCAGATTTATGTACTTTAAATAGGGAGTAATTGTCCAGACCAGAATTGTTTTTTTTTTTGACATGTGGATGTGTCACCATGAAACCGCATGTCTGCTACCTTGATGAACTGCATGTGACCTTGACCTCTGACCTCAAAAGGAAGGGGAGACATATGTTTTAGTGTGCTAAAACACTTTCTAGTTTGTACAGAACTTCTATATGAAAGTTTGGGATTTGAATAAATTTTTGTATGAATGTTTAGTAACATGCAGTACATCACATATAATACGGGTTTTGTTCGCGTGCAAAAATTATGCAAATTATGGAAACTTTGATTTATTCAGTGCTTCTACTAATACACAGTAAGTGCACACCTTCCATATTTTTCATTTCCACACTCTAACTTTCCTTACAGTCAGTCGATTTCGATGAAATTTGGGTAGTAGATCACTTTCATCAATTGTGGGTCCAAGTTCGAATATGGGCATTTTCTGCACATATATAATTGGGTTGCTGAAATTTGATTGGCTGACGGTTTCCAGATTCTAACTTTCCTTAAAATCAACCTTTTTCGCTGAAGTTTCATACATGGATTACTTTTATCAATACCTAGGTCAAGTTCGAATGTGGGAAATTTTGTACCGAAAATCTGTCCCTCTGCCCATCCGTCTGCCCCGTGCATCAACGCACCTCGGACTAAAAGCCGTATTTATGAACCTATCTTCACGAAACTTCTTGGGTATCTTTGTTATCATTGTGAACGTCTTGAGATGATTTAATTCCCCTTGAAACTGCTGCCCAGCGGGAGACATGAATTCACTGAATTTGCTTGTTGTAATTACTTTGTAGTTGTTCTTTTTTATGAAGTTTTTGTAACAAATTGAAATGGCCTGTTATAAAAATTATAAAAATAAATTAGTGTTGAAAATCTTCATTGAAGATTTTCAACACAAATTTATTTTTATAATCCTATCTGTCACATTTCAGGTATGTATGAAATTGTTTATTCAGCAATAATCCTAATCTTTTCACAGGGGTCTTATAAAAACATCTTGATCTTTAATGAGTTATGTAACTGAATAGCAATTGAAACCCAATTAAGAACTTTTAATACTTTTAATTATGTTAGTATTACCACAATGGATTTTCCAATTCCAGAACAGGTAAAAAGTTTTTGTCATGGTTTCAGTCTTCAAAGTTGCAGTCTCTCAAAACAGGTCCATTACGGCATGAAATACAAGTTAATACCAGGTCACAGTGGTCATTTCACTTCTCATCGCCATTGATTGCCATTCACACTTCTGACTTCAGAGCGTGAACACCTGATCAATAATCATGGAAAAACTGGAATTACCAGAGAGACTCATCAGAACCATATCAGCTCTGGGCTTCTCTTGCCCTGTCACCTGGACTGTCCAGGAGACAGGCAAGAGAGTCCACCTGAACCTGAAATTTGAGGTAGAGACATCCAAGACACCACCCTCTTCGGGGAGAGGTAGTATCTTTGGAGAGAGTATCCCCTCTCCCACTGGTCCTCACCCGAAGGGGCACGGAGGCCCTGAAAAGAGAGAACAGAAGAAGAAGAAGAGTCCATCAACCAAGCGCAGGGACGCCCGGCACCTGGAGGCCTTCTGGAATAGGAAGAAAGAGTTGAGTGAGAGGGTGGAAGCTCTGGAGGAAGCCGTCAGTTCCCCTCCTAGTCCCACTGGTACACCCAATCAACTGCTGGCTCCTGAGCCGGTACAGTTGGATGAGGAACGTCCAGTGGAGACTGAGGAGGAACTGGAAGTTGCTTTTTCACCACCTCCCACCCCTCACTCCCCTCTTCCTTCACTACCGGAAAGCCTGGGAGTGGAAGTAACAACAGAAGAGCCACCACAATCCATTAACACGATCGTGCAAAACGCACTAAGGGCAATAGAGATGGCAAAAGAAGAATCCGCCAAAAGAAAAGAGTACCTAAAGAAATCAAAAGAATTCTCCAGAATAGCACAAGAAGAACATTATGCGCGTACCACAACACCACCACCAGCCTCACCACCATGCCAACCTCCACCAAAGAAAAAGAGCCGCAAAAATCCAAGAAGGGGATAAACCTTTTTCCCCCCTTCTTTTCCTCCTCTACCACGGCTCGACATCATCCAAAAACAAACAGCCAACGAGGGTCAAAAGGGGCTTGTTCCCCATACCGTCCCTGCACGCTTTCGGCGCGCGGAACCATTTTGTTTGATTGTCACAGTGGTCTCTCAAGACAGGTGGTCACCCATAGCAGGTCCATTATAGTGTAAAACCAATCGGTGCCTGGCAGATGTGCTCTCTCAAGAAAGGTTTTACTGTATCGTGATATTTTTATAGGAATTATGCATCTGTTAGTCGTTATTTGGCCGGTCGAACACGCTAAGATGACGAAGCCTCAAAGAACAAGTTACAAACAGTACAATGGTACATATTTAAAAACAAAACATGATTAATTATAAACAATAATCATTTCAGTTAAAAAAAAGCATAAAGAATTAGTGAAGTAATATCAGTGCTAAACAGTAAACAAACATAAACACTCAAACAATTATTAACAACGCTCATTTCAATGCAATTACAAAACAAACAAGTACACAAAGACATGTTTTAATAAGCACGAAGCTAAAAAACAATCCTGAAATTGAACACAGTATTTTACAGTCAGTTCATCATTTTGTACTGCTGGGTGAACGTATTCTTGCTTATGTGTATATAATTCTGGATAATTTTTGAATATTTGGAAGTATTATGAAGCATATTTTTCATTGTTGAATTTAATTCAAACAAACATGTAAGTACTTCATATTTTGTTGAAATTTATGATAGATATTTTAAAATGTGTCCAAAATATATCACACACATATTAATAATACAACTAAACTAATTGTGCTTTCATGAATATTTCTATTTCGTTTTACATCACCCCAATTCTAGTACTCAAACGATTCGTCAACTAGTCGATGTCGACTCTGGTCAAACCAGTATTCGACTCTCAATTGTGCAGTCGACTAGTCGGATGAGTTCAAGCTTTTAGGTAAATAGTATCCCTTCTGTGCCACTGTCAGACAGTTTGAACAGCAATATTGGGCAATCAATGTATACATCTATTGCCATCTAATAGTAGTGACAGTAGTTTGTTTTAACTGGTACTAGTAGAGTGCTGAATTATTTTGGGCTATCAGGATATGTTATTAATTTGCCTTGTTGCAATTTATGGGAGAGTGCCTATAGGCACTCTCCCATAAATCGCAACAAGGCAAATTAAATAAGACTATATAATTTCATTCTTAGCATAATTAGAAGCACATTAACAGAATAATGTTCCAGTAAGTTGCTGTATATGAATGCCCAAGTGAAGCCAAATTTGGACCTTCGGCACTCTACCGGAACACCAACACTGTTTAAAGGAGACAAGTTATCACCAATGACTAGTTGAAGTCGACTTGACTTTTGAGTATTGACTAGTCGACTTTGGAATTCAATAGTCGTTTGAGCACTACCCAATTCCTGCTTGATATTGTCTACATCAATTCGTCAGTTCGTTTAACAAAAAAACTTTGCATCACTCAAGTCATCCATATTATTATCATAAATATTCACTCCTCTTCTTTTCATCCGCAAAATTACGAATGATAGTTATTAAAACATAGTGTCACGTGCACGTTTGTCTTGCGATGTTTGCCACAACATGTTGAAAATCAGTATTCAACCGATGATCGGAACCGGCCACCACAATCGGCCGATTCTGGGCAATTGAATGACAACGACAACAGCCCCTGGAACATCGGTTCAAACCATTGTTCCCAAGCATTTTGTGATGATTCATTGACCGCATTTTATTATCTTCTGCATTTGTTCAATTGTTGATGTAAAATGATGTCAATGATAACATTCAATAAAGTTGAGAAACAACCACAATGTGTATTCTTAATCTCTCTAGATGCCCCTTTACGGGATACACAAGTAAAACGACATGTAAAGCTTCCAATTAGGCCTACTTGCGGCAATTGCCAGTTTATACCGGAAGAGTGAAGGTTGCACACCATTGACTTGAGGTCGCAGTAAAATTATCAGTCACACGCACTTGGGTGGTAAACGTGGCTCTGAGAGCCACGTTTACTGCCCAAGTGTGCGCGACTGGTAATTTTATTGTGACCTCAGTCATAGCCCAAGAACATTAGGTTTCACTAGGGAAAAAAATCAGAGAAAGCTGATTTTTTTCAGGGAATGTCGAGTACATGTCACTGAACGATTAGACAAAAGTCCCGTAAAATCCCAGTTGAGCTTTTTTTTCTACAGCCTTTTTTCGAAAACGCGTTTGAAAAAAATAAAAAAAAATCGCACGAACTTTGTAACCTCGAATTGATCCAACTGTATTTTTTGTTTACGCGTATTTCGAGATACATAATGTCTAATATACATTTACCTAGAGGAAAATGTGCATTCTGTGACAATTTCTGCGAAAAATTATTGAAAATTCACAAAAAAGTATCGGATTTACGCAAAAAATGACGATTTTCCTAACGGATTTGCCCAAAGGGTCGTAGTACAGAACGGGATGTTAGTTGGACAGACGATAAAAAATCCACCACCATTTGAAGACTTTTATCATTGCTTGCAAAATAGACATTATGGGAGACCCTCTCTGCTTCTGGCCGAGTTCCCCTTTTGGCATAAAATTCGTCAGCATGAGAACTCAACTATTTTTGGGCTTGGGACCGAACAGACACGTCTGTGTCTGGCAGCATTAGATCAATAAATAATATTTACAGAATGTACAAAAATCAATAAATAATATTTACAGAATGTACAAATCAATCAACATGGATTAAGTTACATTGACTATCATCAACGCTATATACAGAAATGACATGACCTATATACATAGTATTCATCGAACTCAGAAATTTCCGACAGGACAGTGTTTCTGTGGTTGTTACAAGAATCCGAACTGCAGTTACACAAACCTGAGCAAGAGAGTCCTGCCTTCTTACACCCACACCTTTTTGTACAAGCACTCTTGCAACCACAACTGATCAGATTCAGTAGGTTATCGGGGGCACATGGCTTTGTGGCTGCAGTCGGTACAAGAAGTCCATTGTCTAGCGACCACCCCCAATCCGTCGGAGGAAGCGAAGTGCCCAGCCATTGTTGGACCTGGAGATAACATCTGTAGACATGTTGTTGTGCAGCATCGCTGCTTGGTGGGAATGAGGCTAGGTCGATGGGTTTATTCAGTTTAGATTTTGCTACATAACGCTTGTAAGTGACATATCTATATTGGTCGAGAGAGGAAACAGTTTTACTCCCGTATAAGATCAGGAGAAGTTGTTCCCCGGCAGCGGCTACTGCACTTGGTGTACTGTCATCCGCCAAAATTGTGTTGACATACTGTTGTGAGTCGCTAGTAACATCGGAGACAATTGTACTGAATACTTGTTTCTTACCAACTCGAAAGAGTGCAGAAGTAGTGTCACAACCACTTATAGAATGTGCTAATGTGCTACAAGGAGGTTGCTTCTATGGTCACCCATTTTGGTTGCTATTTCACTAACTGAAACTAGTAAGTTTGGGGTAATGGAATACATCATGTGAATATTACATCCCGGTTGAACTCGAGAGGTAAGAATAACTAACAAGTCTGTGTCTGTTCCCACAACGACAACATTGTTGTCATCTTGAGCGATGTCAAGTGCAGTTTCGGCTATCAGTACATCAGCATCAGCCTCGGCCTGCTTGGACTGAATATTGATAGCAGATAGCTCCTGCATTAGAAGATCGATCAGTTGGGTTTTGTTCTTGGCATTTGCAAGGAAATCGGATTGGGGTGTGGTGGCTGGTAACTCGGGTGAGATATTGATATCAATGGAATACCTGTCTTTAGATCTACGGGCTTGTTCCATGCCCTTTGTCGACATTGTACAAGCATAACCATCAAAAACAACCACGACGTTCGCCCCAAAATGTCTCACTAGATAATTGGAATATGATGTACATATGTCCTTATATGACGACTGTTTAGGCCATACAACTGCCCTCAATAAAAATCCACCATCTACAACAAACAGAGAATGTTCTGGGATTTTAGTTTGCTCGGAACCGTATGTTGTGAGGATCTTACCGAGCGTGCTTTTCTGTGTCTTCCTCATTCCAGCAGAATCAAACAATGCTGGTCGTTTCGGGGCGAGTTCATATTTGAGATACTCTTCCATCTCTGCTTGTGACTGAATAACACATGTGATGCGGTTGAACAGAATTGTGGGGTCAGTCACTACCTTACTTCCACGGACTTTGATGCTATTTGCCATCGATGCAAAAGACTTCACAGTGTCAACACGTCGTAGTTTGATGCTGTTGAACGTTTTGCTTACAACATTCGATACGCAACATTCACCAATTTTGCGAACTTGGTCACAGTTCACAGTTTCGTCGGCCACAAGCCTGGTCGCTATAGAGACTAATTGTAGTGAATCTCTATTCTGAAAGGGGGAATGCACTCTGAGCCAGTTCAATAATTTGGTGATATCATTGGCATCAGTCAATTGTGAACTTTGACGGAGATCCCGATGTTGTTCGCCATGACCAGTGTGAACATGAACAAAATTTTCGAGAGCATTACATATCGGAAGGGAAAGAGGTAGTCCATGTACCCATTTCGCAACAGTGCTATCGGTTATTCCCCTGCCATGTGTGAGACCACCAGGGAGCTTGAACATTCTCATTAAACACTGCTCTATGGTCTGATCAGAATATATCCCGTCCCAGAATTTATCTGAGCGCCTTATGGTAAAGTAACCTTTCTCAGTGAACAACTTCAAATCATCCTGTTGCATTATTTCTGTTAGCTCATTCATCTGCTGCAAATAGAGATGAGAACTTTTTGCGTATGCAAAATGACCACCTGCGTGAAATACTGGAATCATATTGCGAACACAATATGTGTGGAGTTCCCAGTCGCCTGTGCGCTCTGCTCTCAAGAACAACTGGAGAAGACCTATTTGCTCGTAGTATTGTACCCAAAGCTTTCCTGTGCGTCCTACGGACGCATTCTGGAGCAGTTCGTGTAATTTCGACAGTAGATGGTTGACACTTTCTTGATTGACAGCGTCAGCTGTTGTACAGTCACCTCTGGCAAGTCCACAGAATATTTCATTGACTTCTGTGCAGTCTATGTTATCTAGTGTTCGGCTTTCTTCAAACACAAGTTTTGTAATGGCAATTTGTGTTAGCAAATGGGCACGAACTGCTCTTGAATATGCATGACCACTGATCAAATGATGGATTGACCCACCAGCATAAACAGTCCCCCAAAGTTCACCCAAGCCGCTACCAGCCATGATCGAACCAATTGCCCCTAAATATGAGATAATCATATGGAAGCCGCCGAGTCTAACGAAAACTTTTGTCAACTTATCTGACGAAGACACAATCATTACACACACATTACATGCCAATGCATCTTGAGTGTAGGCGAACAACACATTATGTGATTTAATCGAACATGGAAATTGAAACAATGATGCTATAATACGGTATTTGAATGAGAAAAGTCGATGCCGTTTGAATTTGAGTTTAGGGGGTATGGTTAATATTTCACACGTTTCACCAGTTCATTATGGAATAAATGACTATTGTTATATATCATTATAAAGCCACTGCTTTTCTGCAATTTTTGATATATAATTTAACTCCCAAAGTAGTCGTAGATTTGATTTAATGGACGTTGTGTACCGTTGTGTGTATGAAAACAATAAATTTTTTTTCGTAATTTTGTACATTTTCGTGAATATTTCACCATTGAGTGTGAGGATTGGTACAAAGTTGGCATTTTCTGTTGGGGATATGTATTCTCAATATAATTCAGCACGATATTTATGATTCTCATCCTACTAAGCCGAATAAGAATTGAGAAATATGGAGCTGGGTCGAATTTTAAAAAAAAAATTTTTTTTCATCAAAAAAGCGCTATAACTAAAAAAGCTCAACTCAGATTCGCGGGGACTTTTCACACTTTATCCACAATGTGTGTCCCGGAAACATATAAAAAAATCAGCTTTCTCCGATTTTTTTCCTTACTTTCTCATTTTTATGTCTAATGTGCCAGGACTATCAATTAAGTTCAACACTGTGGAAAATGTTCAGTTTAATGTAGTTCTTTCGAGCCTCGACTTGTCAAGTAGTGCACGGTATTACAATCGGCATCAGAATCGGCCGATTGTGAGCTCAAATAACCGGTAATCGGTCAGCGACCATTTTTGGTAATCGGTTGAACACTATTGAAAATATCGCGTTATTGCTGTAGGAATATCACCAAAATAAGGCGCTGATATGGCGTTATTAATAAAAGAATATTGCCTAATAGTATACTTTGTTATAGGCCTGGAATGGTTTTACTGTGTTGTTTGTGCATAAACTGGTCAAACTATCTTACTGGGAGGGAACTGGACTAGAGATGAAACAATTAATCGGTGTAACATCGGCACTCGGCCGATAAGCACCCATCGGTTCACCATCGGCACTCGATGGTTCAGCATTGGGCCTCGCCGATTGTCTGAAATTCAGTGAAAGTGTTATGGATGATCTGTAATGAACTTTTTTCCCTTTCATGGGACAACCGGTGGCAAGCGATCGGTACCTCACTCGTCTTACTGATATCAGGTAAGTGATGGTTCGTGAAAGAAAAGGCAGAATATTATATTAAAGATTTTGATTGTGTAACTGTGTACCGAGTTGTTTTTTATCCATCATGTGAGTATGGACACTCTTGACTTGCCCAACTGTACTGCATTCTGCAAAATGTCGCAATATTTCTTTCAACCACGCTCATCGTTTCATTAAATATATAATGGTATTCTTTATTCCCATATTGGACAGATAATTCCTCCATATTAGTAATCCGTGTTAACTGTGAGAGGTTTGGGTGCAATAAGTTTAATATCGGGCCATTCGGGATGGGATTTATCAACACGAAACTACTGAATATTTTTATACTGTACCAATGACCCAGACTTAGCTGGTGCTAACTCCACAAAAACCAGGGCCAAACACAAATTTTGCCCCCCAATCCCCAAAATTTGCATCCAAAACAAAAAGAAATCATGTCCTAAAGGACCTCCATAGTACGACTCTACTGCGCATGCGCAGTGACGCAGTCGTCCCGAAATTGGCGCCAAATATCATTTCTCTGTTTGGCCCTTCATCAGTCAACATCTCACTGATCTTTGTGCTTGTAAATCTCAGTTTAAAGGATGCCAGACACGTAATTCTTGGAGAAAATGTGATTCTAAGGAGGATAGAAGGAGGAGAGGAAAAAAGAAGTGGCAAAAAATAATCGGGGCTGTACTTAAAATTTTTTGTTGAAATTATGTTAAGTTGCCTATTTTCGAGGCATGGGCCTCTTGTTGTCATTCTTGCTAATTGTTGCACTGCTTATTCAGTGTTTCCTCTCCCCTAGCCTTCTAAAGTCCCCCCTTGCAATTCTCCCATGCTTTTGGCATATTTTTGAGAAGTTTCATTTCTAAAAATTCCCTGGGAGAGTTGCTTGGTTACAGAATGTTTTCTGTTATTTTCCCCATAGTTACGTTTTCACCCATGGGTGTATAACGTTTGTGTTCTGCATCTTCCATCTGATGTTCTGCAGATTCTCCCCTGGGAGTCTCTGTTTTGCATCAGATAGAGTGTAATTGATGACTGATTCCGGGCCAGTTTTTTCAGTGCCTGGAGTCATGTTTTCTACTGTGTTTACACTGTTTGTTTTCATTGGCAACAGCCTTTTTTGAGGGGGGCTGTTTGCCTTTGTGGTAGTTTATCTCATTATAAGATACATTTATATTATCCGAAAGTGTCTCATTAATTATTTTATATAATTTTAAAATTTTTGACCATACTTTGCCATCGGATCCATCGGGGCTCAACGTTACTTTTCAGCAACTTGGGCTTCTCTGAAAAAATAATTTTTCAAAATTATTTTGTTTTGCAATTGTTTTTTCATTTTATTAATGGATCATGTTATTATGTATCTTTGTGTCAGGGGTTTTTGCGAGTAACTAGGACTTATTGTTGTTCTTTCACAATGAAGGGACTTTGTTCAAATTGTAATAGGAAGAAATCTTCCTCTGACTTTCATGATCATTGTATTAATTGTAGTCAGTGTTCTCGCATTAATCCCTGTCCTATATGTGAACATTGGGATGAGAAACATTGGAAACGTGTGTCACGATATGTTGTTTCTGGAGAAAGAGCGATGCCGGCTCTTTCTCCACAAGGTCACTCTACTCTCTCAGTTTCTATTTCAGAGGAACCAGAACAGGGTGATGTTTCCATGTTATCTTCTTCAAGTGTGCGTCCGTCGTCACAAATAAATACAGAGCTAGCGGCAAAAGTGCTCATGGAGATTAGACAAATGTCGTCCGCTAGCTCGCCCGGTGTAGCGTCCATTCACCGAATGGTTCGGCAGCCGGGTTCGTCCGATGCGGTCCAAGAGGAAATTTTGGGTGATGCGAGCACTATAAAAATAATAGATGCACACCCAGTGACGGCGGAGAGGGAACGAGAACGGAGGAAGCCTTTTAGTCCGGTTCCTAGCTCGTCCAGGTCCAGCCGGGCCGCGAGCGAGAGAGGCCCCTCTCTCGTACAACAACATCTGGGACCAGATGTTGTGGTACAAAATGTGTCTTTAGCGGAGCATACGTCCGTCGCTCGGGACGCTCCGTTGTATAAGCAGTCCGCAGAGACTGTTAAGGCTTCCTCTTCTCGTCGGCGCACACGACCGCACCTTGGCTGCGTGACCTCCGATATTTTGCCAGCTTCGCCGATGAAGGATTCTTCGGCGACCAGGTTACACCATCCGGCAGCCAGGGATTCGAGACTGATGGACTCCGGACGTTCGCATAGGAAAAGTATGCGGGAGCCATCTGATGCGGAGCTGCCCTCGGCAAAGCAGCGAAAGACCGCTCCTCCGCAGGTCTCGACGTCGGACATTCTAGTGCAGATAGCACAGCTTATCGCAGCATCCCAGCAGCCGACAGAAACGGTGTCGGATCGAGAATTATCCGACGGCGCTGGGTCGGTACGCTCCGCCGAAGCATCGGGGGCGGACGACCGGGAACATCGGGGGGTCCGACCGGATGGTGAAAGGGATACGGATGAATTGGAGCTATCCCTTTCGGAACAACATAAAGCTGCCGTGGACTTCATCCGGCACTTTCTTCCTCAAGTTGTTCCGTCAGGCCAGACTGCTGCGCTTCTGGACAGGAGAATTATAGCGTCATTGGACTCTGATTTTTTTGAGCGGTTCAGGGACATCGCTCCCGAGTTTCCGTCGCAGTCCAATAATGTTGCAAGAACATTTGAATTATTGAACGACGCTATTTTTAAACTTGCTTCCAGGACGGGGAAAGCAAGTTTCTTGTCCGCAAATACTCTCAACCTGCCTTTCATTAATGCAAGGAATAAATTCGACACGGCTGGTCAGGGTATACCGAGAGTTCCTCTGCGTATGGACGACGAGGCGGAAGACTTAGAGCTATCATTACCGTCGTCAGCTTCTATTCCAACCTCAGTGTTGGAAACAGCTATTGCGTCTAACAGAGCCAATTTAGATGCCTTATCTTACGCAGATCACCTTACTAAGGCGTTATCACTGCGTCTTCAAGGGGAAGAGTTTCAGGATATACAATCCTCCTTAAGACTTCTTTCAAGGGCAGTAGCTTATTCCACGTGTAACTCCGCCCTTTCAGTGGCAAATATGGAGTTGGTTAGACGTGACGCAGCCCTGGCTACATCCACACTAGTGGATTCTAAGGTGAAGAACTCTCTTAGAGTCGCTTCGGTCTCAGGAGATCTTCTCTTTGACGGCAAGCTTTCCGCTATTTATGATAATATTAAAAAGAAAGCTAGTGATTCTCTGTTGTTTAGATCCGCTCCTAAAAGGTCGGATACAGCAGACACGAATAAGGCGGGCACTTCTGGGTCTTATGCGCCCAAGAGAGGTTCCTATAGAGGTTCCGGTGCGTCCTCTAGCTCTTATTCGAGAGACCGTCAGGATAGTGACTCTCGTTCGGGACGTCCTTCAGGCCGGGACAATCGGTCGGACGCCCCGAGGTCGACGAGGCGAGGTGCGGGTCGTGGAAGACGTGGTTTCTCCTACCGCAGGCCTCGCAGATCCAGGAGGTGATGGCTTAAACCTCTATCGCGTTCCGGTTGGCGGAAGGTTGTCGAGTTTTTCTCAAGAGTGGGCGTCGATTACGGACGACCCGTGGGTGAGAGGAGTGACTTCGGAAGGTCTAAAGATATCCTTCAAACGAAAGCCTCCATTAACTCGAAGTCCAAAGTGGACTCATCTTCCGTCAAATCCTCAGAAAAGAGACGCTCTGCTATCAGAGGTGCAGTCTCTTTTAATGAAGAACGCGGTAGAGGTCGTAGAAAACCAGGAATCGCTGGGATTCTACAGCCATCTGTTTCTGGTTTCGAAACCAGACGGCTCGTTCCGTCCAGTCATAGATTTGAGCTGGATAAACAAGCTGATCGTCGCTCCGAAGTTTTATATGGAGACGATTCGATCGGTCAGAGCGAGTATTCGGGTGAACGATTATGCAACGAGCATAGATCTCAAAGATGCGTACTTTCACGTCATGGTACATCCGACATTCCGAAAGTATCTACGCTTCGCAGTCCTAGGAGTGGTGTATCAGTTCCGGGCCATGTGCTTCGGATTGAATCTAGCACCCTGGGCTTTCACTCGGGTAATGAACTCGGTAATGATCTACTTCCGAGCTCATTCGTCTGCGGTAACGTCGGCCTACCTGGACGACATTCTTCAGAGGTACGGCAACGAGTTAACGCTTCAGAACGATGTTCAGAATCTTCTTCTATTGCTCCGTCGTCTCGGTTTCATAGTAAACGAGGAGAAGTCGGATCTGGTGCCGTCCAAGTCATTCACTCATCTGGGAATGAGCTTCGAGACGCACAACAATCTCGTTCGTCTGCCGTTAACCAGAGCGAAATTAGTCAGTTGTTACGCTCGCTATTGTCTGAATACAGACAAAGTCACGGCGAGAGAATTTATGAGACTGATAGGTCTGTGCGGAGCCGCCGCGGATCTCATTCCGATGGGACGGCTACGCACACGGCCTCTTCAAATTTTCCTGACTCAGAATTGGAGTGTGAAAATTCATTCGCTCGATGTAGACGTTCTCTTGTCAGATCAAGTGAAACAAGAGATTCAGACTTGGGCAAACATTCAGTGGTTAACTCAAGGAGTTCCGCTGCAGTTGCCGGATCCGAGTTTTACCATTATGACGGATGCCAGTCAAACAGGTTGGGGTGCATCATTAATCCCAACGGATTCGAGATGCCAGGGTCTTTGGGATCCGCAATTCCTGTGCAAGCACATAAACATCAAGGAAATGATGTCAATTTGGCTTGCATTACGTCACTGGATGGACATTATTCACGATGCTCATGTCCAAATCCTATCCGACAATACGACAGTAGTGGCGTATATACGGAATCAGGGAGGCACTCATTCAGTTCCGTTGTTCAATCTAACGGAAAGAATCCTTCTGTTTGCGCTAGAACATCACGTTCTTCTTTCGGTCCGTCACATACCGGGTCGTCTGAATGTGCTAGCAGACTCCCTTTCACGAAAGGGTCGCTTGTTGCCGTCGGAGTGGACTCTCAACAAACAAGTATTCAATCAGATTTGCTACCAATGGGAACGGCCAATGATAGACTTATTTGCGACACATCTCAACAATCAGTTGCAGACGTATGTGTCCCCGTGTCCGGATCCAAGAGCATTTGCAGTAGACGCTCTGTCGATCCCTTGGGACGGAATGATAGGATATGCGTATCCTCCAGCGCCGTTAATTCAACAAGTATTGCTAAAGATAAAACAATCTCAATGCAAGATTCTGTTGGTAGCATCTCTGTCGCCACAGAGACCGTGGATAAATCTACTCAGGTGTCTGTTGTGGGACCTACCGCGGAAGCTTCCTCCACGAGAGGATCTTCTTTGGCAGGGGAAATCGCGCCAACTCCATCACAACCCGCAAGGTCTCAACCTTCACGTTTTTCCGTTGTGCGGTCCTTCTTGCATGGCAAGCACTTTACAGGACGAGCAGTGGACGCGATTTCTAACTGTAGGAGGACCTCCTCTTCGCTAAACTATGCGGCTAAGTGGAAGGTTTTCCGTCGTTGGTGTAGGGATCATTCTGTAGATATATTTGATCCCTCTATACCAGACATTGCTAACTTTCTAGTATACTTGTTTGACGAAATCAAACTGCAGCCTGTTACTATAAAGGGTTATAGATCTATGTTATCTGATACCTATGCACATCATGATAGTTTACAAATTGGATCTAATGTCTCTTTATCGAAATTGGTTAGAAACTTTTCGATAAATAGACCCAGAACTCTTAGATTAATTCCTAAGTGGAATTTAGCTTGGGTTCTCCTTAAATTGAAGGAAAAGCCATTTGAACCTCTTGGGACAGTAGATTTCAAATTCTTATCTTATAAGACAGCTTTTCTCTTAGCTTTCTCTTCTGCCAGAAGAGTCAGTGAGCTTCATGCACTATCGGTGGATGATTCTCATTATCGTAGTGTTGGGAACACTATCACCTTCACTACTAATGTCGGTTTTTTAGCTAAGAATCAGGCTCCTAATAAATATCCGGAACCTATTGTTATTAAGGCTCTTCCGTCTTCAGACGGGCGTAGGCCTTTACTCTGTCCTGTTAGAGCACTACGTATCTATAAACAGAGATCTCAGTTCATCAGAAAGGGACGGAAACGTTTCTTTCTGTCTTTGATGCCTAATAGAAAGGACATTTCAGTCCATTCTATTGCTAGATGGATTCAGTTAACTATCCGTACTGCGTATGAAGATTTATCTTCTTCTCAGCAGTCTGTGCTTAAGATTTCTGCTCATGAAGTAAGAGCTCTTTCTACTTCCTGGGCTTATGCTAATAGTGTTGCTATTACAGATTTAATGAAGGCTGCTTATTGGTCTCAGCCTTCCACATTTACTAATTTTTATCTCAGAAATATTGAGTCCATTTCTGGAGACCTGCATTGTTTAGGTCCGTTATCTGTTGCTCAGAATGTCGTCCACTAAACAGTTGCAACTATAGTTATGCAGGCTTTCTGTTCCGGCAGTGACTCCGTCCGACTGCCCTCTTCGCTCTGGGCTATTTGACCCAGGGCAAGGGGAAGGGGGGGGGGGGGGGGGGGCGGGTGTTCCCTTAGGTCACCTGCTTTATAGGGAAAAGCAAGGGAATGCCTCCTCCAAGACAGTATTTCTGAGTCGCTTCCGGGATGGTTTTAAAGTGTAATATTATTGTTTAATTTCATTCATGTCTTATTTTTAAAGTGTAGCTCGGTGTGAAGCATTTGTATATGTCAAGTGTCAAACAGGCTTTAATATACAATACTCGGACACTTTTAAATGATTATAAAGAGTCTCAATTCTCTGGACTACTTTATTTATTGGCTTGCTTTAAAAATAATTAGTATAAGGGTTATACTGGATGTTAATAGAGAACATGAATGTTATTGTGCTCAATTATTAGGGTAGTGTATCTTTCTAATTTAAATATTAAATAAGAAAGATACATGTAAAGCCTAATACTCCTTTTCTCCTTAAGGGGTTACCTCTTTATTTTATAATTGAGCTTATTGGATTTTCCTCTATGTCCTAGTCCCTCCAGCCTGTTTACTATTCAGCTAAGTCTGGGTCATTGGTACAGTATAAAAATGTTAAAAAATTTATAGTAATTTATATATTTTTTATACTTACCAATGACCCAGACGGGGATGGCCTTCCCTGAGTTGGGAACTCTTGCCTCCCCGCTGAGTACATAGCGCTGACCAGGCACTGCCAGTAAGAATGATATTTGGCGCCAATTTCGGGACGACTGCGTCACTGCGCATGCGCAGTAGAGTCGTACTATGGAGGTCCTTTAGGACATGATTTCTTTTTGTTTTGGATGCAAATTTTGGGGATTGGGGGGCAAAATTTGTGTTTGGCCCTGGTTTTTGTGGAGTTAGCACCAGCTAAGTCTGGGTCATTGGTAAGTATAAAAAATATATAAATTACTATAAATTTTTTAACTTTTCCCATGTTGAAATGTGTGGAGCACATGAAAAAATAGATAATGCTGTGCAACGTCATGACTCATGTGACACAATCCCATATATGGGTTTACCGAAAAAGAAACTCCCACTTTAAAACGTGTGGTTCCAACGACTGCTTTTGATTTTCACAAAACATTTTCTTCCAAATATATTTATATACATTCAGGGGTGAAAAACAGCTATGATGCAAATATCAATTTTCCATCTGCCTATTTTTTCAATTTTAGACACACGGGAAATGTGGAACTGGCATTAATTCGGAAAAAACAAAAACATGCTCGTGTTCTTTGTTCTGAATTTTTTTTTCAGCTGCGTTTTGAATGCCTTTGATAGTTAACTGTTTGTCTGTGATAGTTGACTTCAAAGTCCTGTAGTGGGCGATTCGGCAAAGACCCGACTTGGAAATGAATTGTTGCCAGTGTTGATGTAACTGCATCAAAAGTTCAGAACACAGTTTACCGTGACTATGCATGTGATGAGTTCTTGACTCAGTTGTAAGCTGTTTATTTTAAATCAAAAATGTACTGCACTGATGGTGCTTTATCGACATAAAATTAACCCTTTGATGTCTGTTATTTAACTTATTTATGTGAGTATTAAAAGTGTGTTATCTTCTGGGTTGTTGGGGATTATTGGCACGTAAATTAAATTCTGATTACTGTAAATCAGCCAGCTTCTGCAGTAAGCTTGAATAATAAAGAAACCATCTGACATCGGTATCGGCTGATTGTTGTCTAAAATAATTGGCATTCATCTGATGGGGCATTTTACTAATCGGCTCGTCTCTAAACTGGACTAGTGGCACATGTGGACTCTCATGATTTAATCTATCAGGCCAAGGGTGCGAATAGGTTGTGTTATCTTTGTCACATTATCTTCCTTATTAACTTGTAACCAGACAAGTCAGTAAAAGAAAAAATGTGACACTGAAAACACAACATAGATATAGATGAACTGTAAGGCTAAAAAAATTACAAATCTGTTTCTCAGGCCCTCCCGCATGGTCCTTTTGCCTGCCACATGCTCTCTTTTTATAACCAATGTAAATGTAAAAAAAATAAAAATTAAATGGTTTATGTCTGATATTTTACCAAAGTTAAAAAAATTCATAAATTTGTCCCTTGAGTGCAAGAAGGCTTTGCAATGCTTTAGCATTGCAAAGCCTTCTTGCTCTCAAGGGACGAAATACACCACCACCCATGCTATTCCATAGATTATGAGGCTTAAACATAAACCAAGAACATGAACTTTTGATGGCAAAGAAATAATTACAGAAATAAAAACTAAAATAAAAAAACGCTCGCCCGCATGCATTTTTACAAATAATGGCCTGAGAAACAAGATCTACTTTCAGTGGCCTAATTTATGTTTTTTTCTGACTCAATAAGCTTAGCAGCTGACCCCATGGCAGGCCATTTTCAAAATTCACGGAGGTCTGTTATGGTTCTCCTTAATCGACTCCAGGAGTGCCATTTTTAGCTCAACTTTGACGAAGTCAAATTTGAGCTATTGTCATGGCCCGTCGTCCGTCTGGCCGTCTGTCCGTCTGTCCGTACGTCAACAATTGGCTATGGCTCGGGCTAGAGGTCGTATTTATGAACCGATCTTTACGAAACTTCTTGTGTACCTTTGTTATGACCCTGGGACGGGAACGAGTGTTTTTAGGTGTGGTCCGAAATTCAAGATGGCTGCCAGTGGCCATTTTGTACCGATGATGCAAAAATCAGTTTTTTGTACAGAACTTCTGTATGAAAGTTCTGATTTGAATAAAGTTTTGTATAAATGTTTAGTACCATGGGATACATCACATATAATACGGGTTTTTTTCTCGTGCGTAAATTATGCAAATTAGACTGACTTTGATTTATTTAGTGTTACTTTCAGAGCTGTAAGTGCCAAGCTGCTATGGCTCGGGCTAGAGGCCGTATTTATGAACCGATCTTTACGAAACTTCTTGGGTATCTTTGTTATGACCGTGGGACGAGAACGAGTGTTTTTGGATGCGGTCCGAAATTCAAGATGGCTGCCAGCTGCCATTTTGTACCGACGATGCAGAAATCTGTTTTTTGTACAGAACTTCCATATGAAAGCTCTGATTTGAATAATTTTTTGTATGAATGTTTAGTACCATGGGATACATCACATATAATACGGGTTTTTTTCTCGTACGTAAATTGTGCAAATTAGACTAATTTTGATGTTTTTAGGGGTTACTTTCAGCACTGTAAGTGCAAATGCCAATACGGCTCGGGCTAGAGGCCGTATTTATGAACCGATCTTTACGAAACTTCTTGGGTACCTTTGGTATCACCGTGGGACGAGAATGAGTGTTTTTGGGTGCGGTCCGAAATTCAAGATGGCCGATGGCCGCCATTTTGTACAAAATTAGGTGCAATCAAATTTTTGCACAGAACTTCCATATGAAAGCCCTGATTTGAATAATTTTTTTGTGTGAATGTTTAGTACCATGGGATGCATCACATATAATACGGGTTTTTTTCTTGTGCAGAAATTATGCAAATTAGATGAACTTTGATTTTTTCAGTGCGACTTACACACAGTAAGTACACATGTCAATACGGCTCAGACTAGAGTCTGTATTTATGAACTGATCTTCACGAAATGTCTTGGGTACCTTTGTTATCACCTTGGGACGAGAACGAATGTTTCTGGGTGCGGTCTAAAATTCAAGATGGCTGCCAGTGGCCATTTTGTACCGAAATTAGGTCTAATCAGTTTTTTGTACACAACTTCTATACAGCTCAGACTAGAGGCCATATTTATGAACCAATCTTTACGAAACTTCTTGGGTACCTTTGTTATCACCGTGGGATGAGAGCGAGTGTTTTGGGTGTGGTCCGAAATTCAAGATGGCCACCAGCAGCCATTTTGTACCAAAATTAGTGCAATCAGTCTTTTGTATAGAACTTCTGTATGAAAGTTCTGATTTTAATAAATTTTTGTATGATTGTTTAGTAACATGGAATACATCACATATTGTAAGGGGTTTTTTTTCGTGCAGAAATTATGCAAATTAGATGAACTTTGATTTATTCAGTGCAACTTACACAATGTAAGCACACATGTCAATACGGCTCAGGGTAGAGGCTGTATTTATGAACCGATCTTCACAAAACTTCTTGGGTACCTTTGTTATCTCCTTGGGATGAGAATGAGTGTTTCTGGGTACGGTCCAAAATTCAAGATGGCTGCCAGTGGCCATTTTGTACCGAAATTAGGTCCAATCAGTTTTTTGTCACAAGTTCTATACAGCTCGTATTTATGAACTGATCTTCACAAAACTTCTTGAGTACTTTTGTTTTCACCTTGGGACAGGAACGAGTGTGTTTTGGGGTGCCTTTGTTATCACTGTGCTATGAGAACAAATATTTTGGGGTTCAGTCAGACCCACTCTGGGACTCAAAGATTTTTTCTAGTTCAGCATCTGACTGTCACCCACCTTTACAATACTTTACCTATACATTTGTTACAGGCAACGGTCAGTATTTATGTACAGACCGTTACAATACTTTATATGTACCTTTGTTATCAGGTCATTACCTAGATGTTTGTCATTGCTGTGTCACATACTATACATGTACATGTCTTTGTCTTGACAAGTTGAGCTACAGTGTCATTGACACTTTCATTGGTTTGCCTCATATGACCCCAGGTGGGCCATTTTTTGGTTTACAAGGGCCATTTTTGGTTTAAGGAGACCATGACTGAAAACTTGTGAGTGCATGACACAGCAGTAGTGTGCGAGACATAATTACAAGAGTGATATATTTCCAGTTGCGCAAGTTTACCCATACAAGCAATAGAAAAATGAATTCAGGGAATGAACTCATTGAGTAGCATAAATTCAGTTTCAGTTAATGGACCACCATGATAAGGAGATATACATTGGCCAAAAGTTTGTCAATAGACCTGTCAAACACTGAAAATCAAGTTAGTGGCCCAGCATCCCCCTCCCCCTCCCAATTCCACCAGTTGGCTCCTCCCACCCCCAAATTGGAAATTAATTATAAAGTTAATTATAAAATTAATATAAAGTACAGCCCCCCCCCCCCCCCCCCCCCCCCCTCAGAATCCACACGTCCCCTTTTGGTCGCCATCATTCAGCCTTGATGGCTCCCCGAGCCCAAAAACCTTTAGCATAGTCTATAGGTCGTATTTATGGAAGAATTTCATTGTAACTTGTTAGGTTGACTCCATATAATGCCTAGATGATCACATCCCCTTTTGGTCGCGATTGGTCAACTGTGATGGCTACAGGTGCCCGAAGCCCAAAAATCTTGAGCATAGTCTACATGTCATATTTATGAAGGGATTTCATTGTAACTTCGTTGGATCACTCCAGATGATGCCCAGATGAGAATGTCCCCTTTTGGTTGCGATCATTCAACCATGATGGCTGCCCGAGCCCAAAGCCTGAAAACCTTTAGCACAGTCTTCAGTTATATTTATGAAGGTATTTCATTGTAACTTGGTAGGATGACTTCATATAATGTCTAGATGAGAACAGCCCCTTTTGGACACCATTAGGCAACTGTGATGGCTACAGGGGCCTGAAGCCCGATAATCTTTAGCACAGTCTACAGGTGATATTTATGAAGGGATTTCATTGTACCATGGTAGGATGACTCTAAATAATGTCTAGATAAGCACGTCCCCTTTTGGTTACGATCATTCAGCCTTGATGGCTGCCTGAGCCCAAAACCTTTAGCACAGTCTATAGGTCATATTTATGGAAGGATTTCATTGTAACCTGTTAGTTTGACTCCATATAATGCCTAGATGATGACATCCCCTTTTGGTCGCGATTGGTCAACTGTGATGGCAGGGACCGATCAGGACTTTAAAATACGCTCTAGCCTCGGAGCCTATTTTTTCAATTCATGCGCCAGATTTCAATTTACGGAGTCACACTGCTGTTTGTAACACACACTGCAAGTATGTAATAGCTCTCATCATTTTCATTTAGTACACTATAACAAACATTAATCTTCACTGTGGTTTCTGATCAAATCTTGGCTGCCTATTTAGGCAGCCAAGACTTGATCAGAAACCACAGTGGAGATTAATGCTTGGTAATTAAGACTTGAAGTATTAACTTAAGCACTCTACAACAATGATAAATGATAATCATATATATAATACATGTAAGAGTGTGTCTCTCGATTATTCATCGAAAGAATATCAAAATATGATCTGAGAAGTTACGCGCCAACTGAGAAGCCTATTTCTGAGATTTAAGAGCCAGGTCCTGATGTTTCAGAACCAAATACGCACTAGCGCATGCCCAGGTCGGTCCCTGGATGGCTACAGGTGCCTGAAGCCCAAAAATCTTGAGCATACATGTAGTCTACATGTCATATTTATGAAGGGACTTCATTGTAACTTCGTAGGATCACTCCAGATGATGCCCAGATGAGAATGTCCCCTTTTGGTTGCGATCATTCAACCATGATGGCTGCCCGAGCCCAAAGCCCGAAAACCTTCAGTACAGTCTTCAGTTCATATTTATGAAGGTATTTCATTGTAACTTGGTAGGATGACTTCATATAATGTCTAGATGAGAACAGCCCCTGTTGGACACCATTAGGCAACTGTGACGGCTACAGGGGCCTGAAGCCCGAAAATCTTTAGCACAGTCTACAGGTGATATTTATGAAGGGATTTCATTGTACCTTGGTAGGATGACTCCAAATAATATCTAGATGAGCACGTTCCCTTTTGGTCACGATCATTCAGCCTTGATGGCTGCCCGAGCCCAAAACCTTTAGCACAGTCTTTAGGTCATATTTATGGAAGGATTTCATTGTAATCTGTTAGTTTGACTCCATATAATGCCTAGATGATGACATCCCCTTTTGGTCGTGATTGGTCAACTGTGACGACTTCAGGGGCCCAAAGCCCGAAAACCTTGAGCACAGTCTACAGGTCATATTTATGAAGGGATTTCATTGTAACTTCGTAGGATCACTCCAGATGATGCACAGATGAGAATGTCCCCTTTTGGTCGCGATCATTCAGCCATGATGGCTGCCCAAGCCCAAAGCCCAAAAACCTTTAGCACCATCTACAGGTCATACTTATGAAGGGATTTCATTGTAACTTGGTAGGTTGACTTCATATAATGTCTAGATTCTAGATGAGAACGTCCCCTTTGGACGCAATTGGGAAACTGACGGCTCCAGGGGCCCAAAGCCCGAAAACCTTTAGCACAGTCTACAGGCCATATTTATGAAGGGATTTCAATGTAACTTGGTAGGATGACTTGTTTTGGAATAATTTCACTGTAACTTGGTAACGTTTGTTGATATATGTTAACTGTGAGGGCCACATACATTAACTGTGAGGTCATATTAACCCACCCCTCAGATCTTTAGTACAGTGTACACCTCATATCATTTTTTATCAACAACAAAGCATACAGGGAACAGAAATGAACATATTCCCAATTATCACAATTCTTGTCTTATTTCATAATCCTTTCATAAACATTGAACATTATCCTTTTCATCAAACACAACACACAAGTTGAGCTACAGTGTCATTGACACTTTCATTTATAATATAGTACTTTATAGATATCATACATTCTATTTTTAGGGGAGAAAAGATGTTGCATCAATATTCAATAATTTATTGAGAAGACAAATTGGTACAAGATCTCCAACTGTAGAACATATATGTATGAGGAAGGATGTACTGTTTGTACTAATTAAAGGGTAAGTCTAGAGGTTGTTAAACACCAATTAAACATCAGTACTTAAAAATTATTTACAAGGCACGATATACTGTTTGTACTGATGAAAGGGTAACTCTAGAGGCTGTTAAACATCAATACTTATGGCCTAAAGAAAATAAAACTCTGTTTCTCAGGCCCTCCCACATGAACCTTTTGGCTGCCGCATGCTCTCTTTTTATAACCAATGTAAACTTAAAAAAAATAAAAATTAAATGGTTTATGTCTGATATTTTACCCAAGTTAAAAACATTGATAAATTTGTCCCTTGAGTGCAAGAAGGCTTTGCAATGCTTTAGCATTGCAAAGCCTTCTTGCTCTCAAGGGACAAAATACACCACCACCCATGCTATACTGTAGATTATGAGGCCTAAAACATAAACCAAGAATAAAAACTTTTGATGGCAAAGAAATAATTACAGATATAAAAAATAAAATAAAAAAACGCTCGCCCGCATGCAATTTTACAAATAATGGCCTGAGAAACAGAAGATCTACTTTGTGTGTGGCCTATATTATTTACAAGGCAGGATATACCGTTTGTACTAATGAAAGGGTAAGTCAAGAGGCTGTTAAACAACGATACTTACATTATGTACAAGACAGAATATATTGTTTGAACTAATGAAATGGGTAAGTCTAGAGGCTGTTCAACTACAGTACTTATATATATGTACACTGTATGAGACAGGATATATTGTTTGAACTAATGAAACGGTAAATCTGGAGGCAACAATGATACTTAACATATATATATACGAGGCAGGATAGAAAACTCCAATACTTACATACAGTACAGCCTATAACAAAGAATATCATTTAATAAATATAGCATGGCTTTGAGTTGACTATGCCAAAATAGTGGTCCTCGAGGAGAGGATAGTCCCGACGTGTAGCAGAGGGACTATTCTCTCCTCGAGGACCACTATTTTAGCATAGTCAATGAAAAGTCATGCTATATTTATTATATTAGATGTGTGTGTGTGTGTGCGTGTGTGTGTGGGGGGGGGGGGGAGGGGGGGCTGGTTCTTCATCGGTCATATATGCAAGATAATATTCTTATTCACAGCCAAAGAGAAAAGAAAATGGTTCAGGGTTTAAACAGGTAAACTAAGTTAATTCTGCCACTCATAGTTCTGGGATAGAGAGGTAGAGAACCAAAACCCCAAGAAACACAATACAGTAGAATCCTCTTAATTGAAGATCCATTTTGCCAGTGAAAATTATTCAATTAACAGGAGTATACAATTAACAGGGATTTGGTCAGTTTCCTGTGTTCTGGGGGTAAACTGAGCATTTATTCTATTATATCTTGTTTGACAGAGCTCATAGAGCTCTGTCAAACAAGATATAATAGAATAAATGCCTGTATTGGATGTAGTGAGGCCAAACAGGTTGATAAATAAGGGGAATTTGGTGCATGTCGCAGTGATTTTTTTTGACATATTACAAAAATTTATAAACAATTAACAGGAGTTTACTCTACAACCCATATGCAATTAACAGATCAAATTTGTACTGAAGGTATGGTAAATGGTTTTGTGTTTGAAAATTATATTCAATTAACAGGGATATACTATTAAGAGATATCCAATTAAGTGGGCTCCACTGTACCATTATTCCATTAACCCCCTCCCCGCCCCCAACACTACTACAAATGTCATTTTTGATACACATATTTTTATTTCTCCAAACTAAAAGTAATAATGTATATGAGACGAGATGTCTTGTAAAGTATTTACGCTTCAATGGAATTTTCTAAGCGAATTCGAATGTTACTATTTATAACCGTGCACTATTACCGTGCACTATTCTTTTTTAAAAAATGATAGTAGGTCTGTGCGATTTCGCTGACGAACTATCGGAAAATAGGGTGTTTCTGTTCAATCAATCAGAACACGGGAAAGTCCCGTGATATCTAATATTAGGCGATAGTTATGTCTCCCCTGCCCAAAAGGGAGACATCTTGTTTTAGTGCATCTTCTTCTACTTCTTCTTCTTCTTCATTTCTTCTTCTCATACAAACTTTATCTGGGGCATAACTTGTTTGTCTTTTGACCTGGACCTTAGATATTTGGCATGTGGATGTATCACCATGAGCCGGTGTGTCGCGTATTATAGTGTTCTTCATGTGACCTTGACCTTTGACCTGAAGGTCATATTTGTGTTGTTTTTTAAAGGAAACATTGTCCGGGGCATAACTTTTTTGTCTTTTGACCTAGACCTTAGATATTTGGCATGTGGATGTATATGCCGGTGTGTCGCGTACCATAGTGACCTTCATGTGACCTTGACCTTTGACCAGAAGGTCAGATTTATGTGCTTTTTAGCTCACTGAAGAGAGCTTAACTTATCACTTGCCGTTCGTCGTCGTCTGTCGTCGTGAACATTTTTCAAACGACTTCTCCTCTGAAACCACTGGTCCGATTTTCACGAAACTCCACGTGCATGTTCATTACTATATGGCAATTCATGTTTGTTCAAGTGAAATGGCCACGTCTCTTGGGGGCTCTGTATGGGGCATAACTCTGAGAGCACCGTATGAATTATAGAAAAATTATTAAAAAATCTTCTTCTCCAGAACCAGTGGGCAGAATCATTTGATATTTGGTATACAACGTTATAGGGTGGATCTGATTCAAGTGTGTTCAAAACGCCCCCCCTGGGTTCATATTTGGGCTCAGTATAGAAGCCCAAATTCGAACTTGGTGCATTTCAGACAAATTTCTTAAAAAATCTTCTTCTCTACACCCAGCAGGCAGAATCTTTTGATATTTGGTATGCAACATTGTGGGGTGGATCTAATTCAAGTTTGTTCAAATCGGCTCCCTGGATTCACATTTGGGCTCAGTATAGAAGCCCGAATTCGAACTTAGTGCATTTCAGGGAAATTTCTTAAAAAATCTTCTTCTCCAGATCCAGCAGGCAGAATCTTATGATATTTGGTACGCAATATTGTGGGGTGAATCTGATTCAAGTTTGTTCAAATCGGCCCCCTGGATTCACATTTGGGCTCAGTATAGAAGCCTGAATTCGAACTTAGTGCATTTCAGGCAAATTTCTTTAAAAATCTTCTTCTCAAGATCCAGCAGGCAGAATCTTTTGATATTGGATTGCAGCATGCTTAGGGAGTGAGATTCAAGTTTGTTCAAATTGCCTCCCCTGGATTCATATTTGGGCTCACTATAGAAGCCCAAATTCGAACTTAGTGCATTTCAGGCAAATTTCTTGAAAAAAAAATATTCTCCAGATCCAGCAGGCAGAATCTTTTGATATTTGGTATGCAACATTGTGGGGTGGATCTGATTCAAGGTTGTTCAAATTGGCTCCCTGGGTTTATATTTGGACTCAGTATAGGAGCCCAAATTTGAACTTAGTGCATTTCGGGCAAATTTCTTTGGAAATCTTCTTCTCAAGATCCAGCAGGCAGAATCTTTTGATATTGGGTATGCACCATGCTTAGGGGGGTGAGATTCAAGTTTGTTCAAGCCAAGTCCCTGGGCTCATATTTGGGCTCACTGTGGTAGCCCGAATTATAACTTAGTTCAAAATGGGGAATTTTCTTAAAAATCTTCTTCAGATCCAGCAGTCGGAATGTTTTGATATATGGTATGCAGCATCCTTATGAGGGTGAGATTCAAGTTTGTTCAAGCCAAGTCCCTGGGTTCATAGTTGGGCTCACTGTGGGAGCCCGAATGATAACTTAGTTCAAAATGAGGAATTTTCTTTAAAAATCTTCTTCAGATCCAGCAGATGAATGCTTTTGATATTTGGGAGCTTGAATTGTAACTTAGTTCAAAATGAGGAATTTTCTTAAAAACATCTTCTTCTTCAGATCCAGCATTCGGAATGTTTTGATATTTGGTGTGCACCATTCTTGGGGGGAGGGGGGGGGGGGGGGGGGGGGGGGTAGGAGATTAAAGTTTGTTAAAGCCAAGTCCCTGGGTTCATATTTGGGCCCCCTGTGGGAGCCCGAATTATAACTTAGTTCAATATGAGGAATATTCTTTAAAAATCTTCTTTTTTTTTTAGATCCACTGGTCAGAATCTTTGGATATTTGGTATAAGCTTTTCTTAGGAGGGGCAGATGCAACTTGTTGAAATCAATTCCCTGGGTTGATATTTAGTCAACCTTTTCAGGTGAGCACCCTCAGGCCCCCTAGTGCCTCTTGTTTCGGATTTCATATGTAGCTTTTGTGTGATGTCTTTTCTGAAGAAACTTGAGTGAATGACTTGGCATTACTTGATCTTTCTATATAGCTCAGTCCCTTCTTAACCAAGTTGAACTGCTGTGTCATTAACACTTTAATTTTTTGTTTAAAGGCCTAAAAAAGTTAAAAATATGTTTTTTGGGCCCTCACGCATACAAGCCAGAAAATAAACAATCTGTCATTTGCAGAATAAGGTTCCCAGAGGGCAAGTTTGCTGATGCTATCCCATACAGTGGGCCAATTTATCTTCTGGGTACCTTCTTCTGTTTAGGTTTGAGAACCTGATTCAGACTGAGGTTCACAGATGGTAAATTTAGTGATGCTACCCTGCTGTGCAGGGTAGCATCACCAAATTCACCCTCTGGGGGACCTCATTTTGTAGATGACAGTCTGCTTATTTTCTGGCTTGCCCGCATGGTCCTTGCATGCTCTTTTTTTATAACCAATGTAAAATTAAAAAAAATAAAAATTAAATAGTTTTTGTCTGATATTTTTTACCCAAGTTAATAAAATAGGTAAAATTTTCCCTTGTCTTAAGTACAACAAGGATATGCAATGCTTTAGCATTGTAAAACCTTCTTGCACTCAAGGGACAAAATACACCACCACCCATGCTATTTTGTAGATTAGGAGGCCTAAAACATAAAACAAATCAAGAACCTGAACCTTTGATTTCAAAGAAACAATTACATAAATAAAAAATAAAATAAAAAAATCCCCGCCCACATACAATTTTACAAAAAATGGCCAGTTAAACAGATCTACTATATAGGGCCTAAAGCCATTTGTATTGAAATTTGTTTGTATAATAAATATGGAAACTCTGACTTGTAAAAAAAACAACTATTGAGTGACAAATGATTCGTTGGAGATAAACATTTCAATCTTTTGAAACATTTCAAAACTGTTTTCAGGGATTCAAATATGAAAGAAACCCCCCCCCCCCCCTCATCCAAAATTATGGAAAAATTGCTGAGAAACAAGTATTATTTTTAATAATTTAATTTAATTCTTAAATTTTGTGATTGCAGGTATGAAACCCAAGAGGTTGCATTGAACTGTGGTTTGATGTTAAGAGAATGTTGTAGATATGAAGCTTTGGCCAAGACGATGCTGATGTCACCACATTTCTATAATTTTTTTAATTATGTTGAAGTTTCAACATTTGATATTGCATCAGATGCCTTTTCAACTTTTAAAGTAAGTCCAATTCCTCATCTCTATTTATTTCATCCTATTGTCTGTCCTGGCATGTTCAGTTGAAACTAGAAGTTCCATCACAGTTAGCGCAGAAAATGCTCATTAGTTAACCCTTTCGTGACTCGTCGGCACATGCCGTGCCAGTGGTAAACTGACACTACAAACACTTTGGCGTGCCGATGGCATAGTAATGCATCTACTCTCACCTCAGTCCACGTGTGCTATCTCTATCAGTCCACAGAAGTAATTTCATGCCCGAATTAATTTAGAGTGGTTTCCCTTTAGTTGATTGGCTACAGTTTTAGCGCATATGGCACCTCACAGTAATTCCATGGACGAAGATGACAATTGATAGCAATGTGGAAAAAGGATTCTGCGGTACAGTCTGGCTCAAATCAAGATGCCACTACTATGAGTGCTGGACGTTCAGATGATGTTGCCAGTAATAATCCAGATGACGGAGTGGAATAGGACTGGCCAGTGGGAGGGGATGCGGAAGAGAAAAAAGTGCTGGTCAGAGACATAGCAGAATACGAGGGAGCTGGCGTGGTCGTGGAATTGGTCTTATTTTTCAATGGGAAAAATGCACAGATTTTGTTCCACTAGATATCCCATGTTCTGAAGCTGGGACGATAAATCTGGACTTACCTGACAATGCAAATGAATGGAACGTTTTATACCTTTATCTAACGGACGGGATGCTACCGAAATTAACCCCAATATACCAAGTCTGGAGGGCCGTTTTGGCTGAGTCGTGAAAGGGTTAATGCATTTACTGCAGAATGAAGTAGTCTGAAATCAGGCATTGTCAAAGTACCGCCGGTACCAAACATTACTGGTACTGGGATGGGACAGAGCCTGTCCCTTCGAAAACGGTACCGGGACAAGTCAACAATTGGGTGACATCACAATCAGATGGTAGAAATTGGTATTTTAACTAGTTGAGGGCTAGATTATTTTGGGTGATTTGAGTTTGTTATTCAAAATTTGTTTTATTACAAATTATTGGAGAGTGCTGACAAGCATTCTCCAATAATTTTTAATAAAATAAATTTTAATAAACAAAATATTATTTATGCTTGACTGAATATGAAACTTGAGCAAAGAAAATGTTGTCTTTTGCTCTGGTACCATAATTTTTTGAAAGCCCTGATAGTGGCTTCTAGCACTCAACCAGTTAACCGACCCCGTCCCCAAGATCGCAAGACAAACATGGCATCGTACCAGTTATTCTGCAGCTACATCAAAGTAATCATAAAATAGTTTTGTCCCAGTACCAGCAGGACAAAAGTTTCAGTACCGGTGCTAGTTGGAGCATGAGGGAACCGGTGGTACCTGCACATGTACTGGTTGATATGCCTGTTTGAAATATACAAGAGCATATGAACTGTGCAATGCAAAATCCAATGTGTTATTAAAGAGGTTGTAGCAAAATGATGAACTGAACCGATCAAACAGATAGAAATATTGAGACTACAATATGTTGAGGGTGTATTACTACTAAATGGCTGTGTGAGATAGATTTTATATGTTGAGGGTGTATTACTACTAAATGGCTGTGTGAGATAGATTTTATATGTTGAGGGTGTATTACTACTAAAATGGCTGTGTGAGATAGATTTTATATGTTGAGGGTGTATTACTACTAAATGGCTGTGTGAGATAGATTTTATATGTTGAGGGTGTATTACTACTAAATGGCTGTGTGAGATAAATTTAAATGTTGAGGGTGTATTACTACTAAATGGCTGTGTGAGATAGATTTTATATGTTGAGGGTGTATTACTACTAAATGGCTGTGTGAGATAGATTTTATATGTTGAGGGTGTATTACTACTAAATGGCTGTGTGAGATAGATTTTATATGTTGAGGGTGTATTACTACTAAATGGCTGTGTGAGATAGATTTTATATGTTGAGGGTGTATTACTACTAAATGGCTGTGTGAGATAGTTTTTATATGTTGAGGGTGTATTACTACTAAATGGCTGTGTGAGATAGATTTTATATGTTGAGGGTGTACAGTTAAAACTAGAAGTCCTGTTATGAATAGTGCGCTTATCTAGGCTTAATTGCGCGTTGGAATTGTGCGCAATTGCCATATCGAATGGCATCCAAAGCACGTCAGGTTATCCTGGTTACTGAAAGCAAACACATGCAATGTTTCTGCCAATGGACCTCCGGGTTACCCGGAGGTCCATTGGCTGAAACATTGCTTGTGCACAGGCCATATGTACAGAATTTGATAACTTTACTATGGCCATAACGCGTACATTAACGCACAGATCAACGTGCTATTTGTGCGCATTTCACGACAGGACTTCTAGTTTTAACTGTATTACTACTAAATGGCTGTGTGAGATAGATTTTATATGTTGAGGGTGTATTACTACTAAATGGCTGTGTGAGATAGATTTTATATGTTGAGGGTGTATCACTACTAAATGCCTGTGTGAGATAGATTCAGCATACGATAAAAATGCATCGTCAAATTAATTTTGTTTTTTTTTAACCTGGCCCTATCGATAAATTACTTTGGAATTATTCACTAAAAAGTGCAATATGAAATTCGCGCTTTTTAGGGGATAATTTTGGAGTAATTCTGATAGTTCAGCGTACAATACAATAAAAATGCATCGTCAAATTAATTTCGTTTTTTTTTAACCTGGCCCTCTCGATAAATTACAATGCACATGTATATTTTTAATTGTTAAAGTGAAAGAATGAAAAAATATAAACCAAACATTTTTATTCTCTTGGTTGTTATCATTTTTCTGCAAGATTGTTTGTTATTCATCAATAATTAAATTAATTAACTTGATTGACTTATGTTAATCGGCAATTAATGCTGCTCTTGTGTTTATGATTTATAACCTGCTATAATCCTTCTGAAGCAGTTTTCCAGAAATTAGTGGCATATGTATACTATATACAGCAGCATTTGAAAGGATTAAAAACTTCAAACGACTTGTGCTCACGAGACTAATGGATCTATCTTGTCTGACGCAGACCATTGGGGCTAACTTTAATTAATATCGACGGGGTAGGGTTAAAGACCAACATCAGGTATTGGTAAGCGAATACTTGAGAGGTGCTTATCCCACTTGTAATGGACCGACCCCCGTGGGGATCCCGGGAAGTGAAGCAGTGCTTGTTCATTGTGGCAAACAAGCCCTGCTTTACTGGTGGATTATGACCCAGTAACCAATGCTTGGGGTAGAAGTTGTTTTTCTGAAATTATGCTCTCAACTCTTGATTCGAATTTCGAAGACAGCCGGTAGCTGTCGCTAAAACGAACCGGAACTTTGCGGAAGCGGAAGATAAAAATGATGCCGTGAGGGGGAACTGGAGAGGCCTTATTTGGTGACGATAAATTCATAATTGGTGGAAATATCCCTCCTTTTTTTTTTATTTAACCCTTTACCTAACGTAACGGCCAAAACAGGCCAGCGCTATACACGAAAATCGCCATTCAATCTATTTTATATTTTGACTTTTTGTTCCCAAAACATAGGTTATGAACCCTCATTCGAACGAGCGCGTCACACTCGTTCCAATGAGGGTGCATAACCTATGTTTTGGGAGCAAAAAATGAAACTTTTTAGTTACAGTAAAAAACTTTTCACGAGTGTCGTCTACTCCTAGCGTTAGGTAAAGGGTTAACAAATGGCAAACAGATGAGTAGATAAATATCACATCATAATATTCACATCATTCGCACCCCTGACTTCAGAGTGTGAGCACCTGATTAATCAATCATGGATACACTGGAATTACCAGAAAGACTCGTCAGAACCATCTCAGCTCTGGGCATCTCTTGCCCTGTCACCTGGACTGTCCAGGAGACAGGTAAGAGAGTCCACCTGAGCCTGGAATTTGAAATAGAGACAACCAAGTCACCACCCCCTTCGGGGAGAGGTAGTACCTTTGGCGAGAGGATTCCCTCTCCCACTGGTCCTCACCAAAAGGGGCACGGAGGTACTGAAGAGAGAAGGAGAAAGAACAGGAAGAAGAGTCCATCGACCAAGCGCAGGGACGCCTGGCTCTTGGAGTCCTCCCAGAAGGGGAAGAAGGTGGTGAGCGAGAGGATGGAGGTTCTGGAGGCAGTCGCCAGTTCCCCTCCTAGTCCCACTAGTACACCCAACCAACTGCCAGCTCCTGATTGACTGTTGGATGAGAAACGTCTGGTGGAGACGGTTGGTGTATTACTACTAAATGGCTGTGTGAGATAGATTTTATATGTTGAGGGTGTATTACTACTAAATGGCTGTGTGAGATAGATTTTATATGTTGAGGGTGTACAGTTAAAACTAGAAGTCCTGTCATGAATAGTGCGCTTATCTAGGCTTAATTGCGCGTTGGAATTGCGCGCAATTGCCATATCGAATGGCATCCAAAGCACGTCAGCTTATCCTGGTTACTCATAGCAAACACATGCAATGTTTCTGCCAATGGACCTCCGGGTTACCCGGAGGTCCATTGGCTGAAACATTGCTTGAGCACAGGCCATATGTACAGAATTTGATAACTTTACTATGAGATTAACGCGCACATTAACGCGCAGATCAACGTGCTATTTGTGCGCATTTCACGACAGGACTTCTAGTTTTAACTGTATTCCTACTAAATGGCTGTGTGAGATAGATTTTATATGTTGAGGTGTATTACTACTAAATGGCTGTGTGAGATAGATTTTATATGTTGAGGGTGTATTACTACTAAATGGCTGTGTGAGATAGATTTTATATGTTGAGGGTGTATTACTACTAAATGGCTGTGTGAGATTGATTTTATATGTTGAGGGTGTATTGCTACTAAATGGCTGTGTGTGATAGATTTTATATGTTGAGGGTGTATTACTACTAAATGGCTGTGTGAGATAGATTTTATATGTTGAGGGTGTATTACTACTAAATGGCTGTGTGAGATAGATTTTATATGTTGAGGGTGTATCACTACTAAATGCCTGTGTGAGATAGATTCAGCGTACGATAAAAATGCATCGTCAAATTAATTTTTTTTTTTTTTTTACCTGGCCCTATCGATAAATTACTTTGGAATTATTCACTAAAAAGTGCAATATGAAATTCGCGCTTTTTAGTGGATAATTTTGGAGTAATTCTGATAGTTCAGCGTACAATAGAAATGCATCGTCAAATTAATTTCGTTTTTTTTTAACCTGGCCCTATCGATAAATTACAATGCACATGTATATTTTTAATTGTTAAAGTGAAAGAATGAAAAAATATAAACCAAACATTTTTATTCTCTTGGTTGTTATCATTTTTCTGCAAGATTGTTTGTTATTCATCAATAATTAAATTAATTAACTTGATTGACTTATGTTAATCGGCAATTAATGCTGCTCTTGTGTTTATGATTTATAACCTGCTATAATCCTTCTGAAGTAGTTTTCCAGAAATTAGTGGCATATGTATACTATATACAGCAGCATTTGAAAGGATTTAAAACTTCAAACGACTTGTGCTCACGAGACTAATGGATCTATCTTGTCTGACGCAGACCACTGGGGCTAACTTTAATTAATATCAACGGGGTAGGGTTAAAGACCAACATCAGGTATTGGTAAGCGAATACTTGAGAGGTGCTTATCCCACTTGTAATGGACTGACCCCTGTGGGGATCCCGGGAAGTGAAGCAGTGCTTGTTCATTGTGGCAAACAAGCCCTGCTTTACTGGTGGATTATGACCCAGTAACCAATGCTTGGGGTAGAAGTTGTTTTTCTGAAATTATGCTCTCAACTCTTGATTCGAATTTCGAAGAAAGCCGGTAGCTGTCGCTAAAACGAACCGGAACTTTGTGAAAGCGGAAGATAAAAATGATGCCGTGAGGGGGAACTGGAGAGGCCTTATTTGGTGACGATAAATTCATAATTGGTGGAAATATCCCTCCTTTTTTTTTTATTTAACCCTTTACCTAACGTAACGGCCAAAACAGGCCAGCGCTATACACGAAAATCGCCATTCAATCTATTTTATATTTTGACTTTTTGTTCCCAAAACATAGGTTATGAACACTCATTCGAACGAGCGCGTCACACTCGTTCCAATGAGGGTGCATAACCTATGTTTTGGGAGCAAAAAATGAAACTTTTTAGTTACAGTAAAAAACTTTTCACGAGTGTCGTCTACTCCTAGCGTTAGGTAAAGGGTTAACAAATGGCAAACAGATGAGTAGATAAATATCACATCATAATATTCACATCATTCGCACCCCTGACTTCAGAGTGTGAGCACCTGATTAATCAATCATGGATACACAGGAATTACCAGAAAGACTCGTCAGAACCATCTCAGCTCTGGGCATCTCTTGCCCTGTCACCTGGACTGTCCAGGAGACAGGTAAGAGAGTCCACCTGAGCCTGGAATTTGAAATAGAGACAACCAAGTCACCACCCTCTTCGGGGAGAGGTAGTACCTTTGGCGAGAGGATTCCCTCTCCCACTGGTCCTCACCAAAAGGGGCACGGAGGTACTGAAGAGAGAAGGAGAAAGAACAGGAAGAAGAGTCCATCGACCAAGCGCAGGGACGCCTGGCTCTTGGAGTCCTCCCAGAAGGGGAAGAAGGTGGTGAGCGAGAGGATGGAGGTTCTGGAGGCAGTTGCCAGTTCCCCTCCTAGTCCCACTAGTACACCCAACCAACTGCCAGCTCCTGATTGACTGTTGGATGAGAAACGTCTGGTGGAGACGGTTGGTGTATTACTACTAAATGGCTGTGTGAGATAGATTTTATATGTTGAGGGTGTATTACTACTAAATGGTTGTGTGAGATAGATTTTATATGTTGAGGGTGTATCACAACTAAATGGCTGTGCGAGATGGATTTTATATGTTGAGGGTGTATCACAACTAAATGGCTGTGTGAGATAGATTTTATATGTTGAGGGTGTATTACTACTAAATGGCTGTGTGAGATAGATTTTATATGTTGAGGGTGTATCACAACTAAATGGCTGTGTGAGATAGATTTTATATGTTGAGGGTGTATCACTACTAAATGGCTGTGTGAGATAGATTTTATATATTGAGGGTGTTTCACTACTAAATGACTGTGTGAGATAGATTTTATATGTTGAGGGTGTATCACTACTAAATGGCTGTGTGAGATAGATTTTATATATTGAGGGTGTATCACTACTAAATGGCTGTGTGAGGTAGATTTTATATGTTGAGGGTGTATCACTACTAAATGACTGTGTGAGATAGATTTTATATGTTGAGGGTGTATCACTACTAAATGCCTGTTTGAGATAGATTTTATATGTGAGATAGATTTTATATGTTGAGGGTGTATTACTACTAAATGGCTGTGTGAGATAGATTTTATATGTTGAGGGTGTATCACTACTAAATGGCTGTGTGAGATAGATTTTATATGTTGAGGGTGTATCACTACTAAATGGCTGTGTGAGATAGATTTTATATGTTGAGGGTGTATCACTACTAAATGGCTGTGTGAGATAGATTTTATATGTTGAGGGTGTATCACTACTAAATGCCTGTTTGAGATAGATTTTATATGTTGAGGGTGTATTACTACTAAATGGCTGTGTGAGATAGATTTTATATTTTGAGGGTGTATGACTACTAAATGGCTGTGTGAGATAGATTTTATATGTTGAGGGTGTATTACTACTAAATGGCTGTGTGAGATAGATTTTATATGTTGAGGGTGTATTACTACTAAATGGCTGTGTGAGATAGATTTTATATGTTGAGGGTGTAATACTACTAAATGGCTGTGTGAGATAGATTTTATATGTTGAGGGTGTATCACTACTAAATGGCTGTGTGAGATAGATTTTATATGTTGAGGGTGTATTACTACTAAATGGCTGTGTGAGATAGATTTTATATGTTGAGGGTGTATTACTACTAAATGGCTGTGAGAGATAGATTTTATATGTTGAGGGTGTATCACTACTAAATGGCTGTGTGAGATAGATTTTATATGTTGAGGGTGTATTACTACTAAATGGCTGTGTGAGATAGATTTTATATGTTGAGGGTGTAATACTACTAAATGGCTGTGTGAGAAAGATTTTATATGTTGAGGGTGTATCACAACTAAATGGCTGTGTGAGATAGATTTTATATGTTGAGGGTGTATCACTACTAAATGGCTGTGTGAGATAGATTTTATATGTTGAGGGTGTATTACTACTAAATGGCTGTGTGAGATAGATTTTATATGTTGAGTGTGTATCACTACTAAATGGCTGTGTGAGATAGATTTTATATGTTGAGGGTGTATCACTACTAAATGGCTGTGTGAGATAGATTTTATATGTTGAGGGTGTATCACTACTAAATGGCTGTGTGAGATAGATTTTATATGTTGAGGGTGTATCACTACTAAATGGCTGTGTGAGATAGATTTTATATGTTGAGGGTGTTTCACTACTAAATGGCTGTGTGAGATAGATTTTATATGTTGAGGGTGTAATACTACTAAATGGCTGTGTGAGATAGATTTTATATGTTGAGGGTATATTACTACTAAATGGCTGTGTGAGATTGATTTTATATGTTGAGGGTGTATCTCTACTAAACGGCTGTGTGAGATAGATTTTATATGTTGAGGGTGTATCACTACTAAATGGCTGTGTGAGATAGATTTTATATGTTGAGGGTGTATCACTACTAAATGGCTGTGTGAGATAGATTTTATATGTTGGGGGTGTAATACTACTAAATGGCTGTGTGAGATAGATTTTATATGTTGAGGGTATATTACTACTAAATGGCTGTGTGAGATAGATTTTATACTAACATCAGGTAATTATTTGTAATTTCTGAGGACAAAACACAAGAAGAACTTGAAAACTTTCATCACGCGGACCACCAGGCTGCACCTGGTTGTCCATGCGATGAAAGTTTGCAAGTGTTTCTTGTGCTGTTATGAACAATTTTACGCATGTAGAATATACAGTTAAAACTAGAAGTCCTGTCACGAATGGTGCACTTATCTAGGCTTAATAGCATGTTGCAATTGCGCACAATTGCCATATCGAATGGCATCCAAAGCACGGCAGGTTCTCCAGGTTACTCATAGCAAAAGCATGCAATGTTTCTGCCAATGGACCTCTGGGTTACCCGGAGGTCCATTGGCTGAAACATTGCTTGTGCACAGGCCATATGTACAGAATTTGATAGCTTTACTTGGGCCATAACGCGTACATTAACGCGCATATCAATGTGCTATTTGTGCGCATTTCATGACAGGACTTTTAGTTTTAACTGTATGTATATGCACCTGGTGGTCCATGTTATGAAAGTTTGCAAGTGTTTCTTGTGCTGTTATGAACAATTATAAATACTTTACGCATGGAGAATATATGTATATACACCTGGTGGTCCATGTTATGAAAGTTTGCAAGTGTTTCTTGTGCTGTTATAAACAATTATAAATACTTTTCGCATGGAGAATATATGTGAATGCACCTGGTGGTCCATGCGGTGAAAGTTTGCAAGTGTTTCTTGTGTTGTTGTGAATAATTATAAATACATTTTGCATGGATAATATATGTGAATGCACCTGGTGATCCATGTGATGAAAGTTTGCAAGTGTTTCTTGTGCTGTTATGAACAATTATAAATACGTTTCACATGGAGAATATATGTGATTCAGTGGTAATCCACTCTCTTCTGTATATTTAGTCAATTTTTAATATCTGTTACATATACATGTATCCCAGTAGAGGTTAGGAATGATGTTAATGATCTCTATTTACTTGTATAAGATTGGCTAGCCACGTAACAGAAATTTTCTAGGCTCTGAAAATAATAAATAAGACCCTTTACATCATAGTCACATTAAAGGTTGGAACAGCGATGTCCAAATGTTTGGACATCCATCCATTGGCAGCCACATAATTGATAACCTCATAAAAGCTGAGGAGCCACTTAAAAATATAAGACTCATAAAATTATATACGAACAGCCACATAAAAGTTGGGAAGCCACTTAAAAATATATGGACAGCCACATAAAAGTTTTGAAGCAACTTAAAAATATAAGCCGCATAAAATTCATATGGACATGGGCAAATAAATAGCCATTTCTTTGTAGTAATTGAAGTACGTCCATCCGTCCACTCTTAGCAGAGGTACATTGTGGAGTCAATTGCAAGTACAGGCTGTACATTATGGATTTTGTTCTGTATTGTGGCGTTAACCCTCCACAATACATTTGATTTCTAATTGTTTTAATCACCTCTAGAGGCTTGGATCTCTAGTTTTTGTTTTAATCCCACAGTGTTATTTTAGAAATTTCTAAATCGTTGGACAACCCCCATCCCCAATGTAGGTTTGTAGAAGTAAATAACCCCACAGAGGGGCACTATACAGAAAAACTATATACTCAATTCACCCCATAACAATAAATCAACACAATCAATCCTCTGTACGTCCCTCCGTTTGTAGACAGAGTTGATTCCGCTCTCTAGTTAAAATTCTGCTTGGCCAACTAAAGCCAAACTTAGCATGTGGGTTAAGCATGATGAGAGGAAGAAACGTATTCATTTTGGAATCATTGTGCCAAATGTCAAGGTCACAGTGACCTTTAACTACCATTTTTATCAGTGTTGGTTTCCATTCTGTAATTAAAGTTCCACATGTTCGACTGATACCCAACTTGGTGTGTGGGTTAGGCATGATGAGAGAAAAAACTCTTTTTATTTTGAGGTCATTATGCCAAAGGTCACATTGACCTTGCATCTACCAGGATTGGCTTCTCTAAATTATGCTTGCCCGATCGATTCTTAACTTGGTTGAACATGATGAAAGGAAGAACTCTATTTATTTTGGGGTTATTGTGTCAAAGGCAAAGGTCACAGAGGCCTTGAATTTAAAGTTTTATCGGTCAAAGTTGGTTACCGCTCTCAAATTAAAATGTTGTTTGCCTGATCGAATCCAAACTTGGCACTAGTGCATAATGAGAGGAAGAATCTTATGTATTTTTTTGGTCATTATGCCAAAGGTCAAGGTCACAGTGACTTTGAAATTAAAATTTTATCGGTCCCAATCGATACCAAATTTGACATGTCATCAAATATTTGAGTAAATGATACCAGCAGTAGCTGTGTTAATTTGATGTAATATATTACTGTATCAGGGTGATTTTTCAGGCGGATTGGCCACCCTTGGCGGCTACCTCTAGTTAACTGTTTTAGGACTCTTTGTTATGTTTTTTTCTTCAGGAATTGTTAACCAAGCATAAAGCTTTATCTGCTGAGTTTTTAGAGAATAATTATGACCGATTCTTTGATAGCTATCAGTCATTGTTGAATTCAGAGAATTATGTGACAAGGCGACAGGCATTAAAGGTATTTATATTTTTTTTAAACCCTGATAAACACCAAAATATTGTAAGGTGTTGGTGAAAAAAGGGCAAAGATGGTTCATCAGTTTTCAGATGTTAAATAATAAACAAGACTTCACAAGACACCGCTACTAAAACAGTGGTACCTAGAACAACACACATGTGTGAATGGGTAAAATGATATGGCACGAGTGCCAGCGCAGAAGGATAGAACGTGAGGTCACAGTCCTAAAGTTTTATCCTTCCGTGATGGCACAGATGTCATATCAATTAACCCATTCACTAGTGCATGGAGGTTTTTTTTTCCAGGTTTGGTTTCGTTTTTTTTTTTTTTTAAAGCTCTGTTTCGGTTTGGTTTTTAGGTATTATTTCCTGGCCCTTCAATTAATCTAATTGCCTATCGTCTTACTAGAAAGGACCATAGAAATGTTATCTGAGAGATATTTAAAGTGTTCTATGTCCTCCTGGCAGTACTGGGACATGCAGGGCTTAAATTTCGACGAGAATCCGAGAATCGATTCGCACAAAGATTCGCGCAATAAAACCGGCGAGAATCCATGTAGATTCTTGCTGCACCTCTGCTATGATTCGCGTGAAAAAACCCTTTAACTAACACAGCGACAACAAATTAACCAAGAGAAGGCTAAAAGGACCTGAAATATCCTGACACTTTGTCAATAAAATCTTACAAATCTGGCTGTCATTGGAACCGGCTCATTGAGCCGGTTCCAACGACAGCCATATTTGTAAGATTTTATTGGTAAATATTGCTCATTTAATTATTTTATCATTTATTTATTATTTAATGTTTAAAAATTATCAAATTTAGTTTTAAAAATTAAAAAGCTGTGTTGGTTAAAAGGTTAACATGTGTAGTACACAATAGTGGTTCAACCATGGTGGCGTCATGGGATCCTGGGACACTCATAGTAGGTATGGATTCTCGCAACCATTTTCACGAGAATCCAAATGGATTCTCAAAAATTTAGACGAAATATAAGCCTTAGACATGGCACACTTCACTAGTAGGGCTGAAACGGTTGGCTCATTTTCACAACCGACTAACCGAGAGCTATAACCGGATAATATCCGGTTAACCGTAGCCATTATTTCACCGAACCTGGGATCAAAACTATAGGAATTGGAAAGCAGTATTCTCAGAAACTATTCCGTAGTGTGTATACAAACGAACGTTGTCGAGTACTCGACAACGTTCGTTTGTATACATACTATTGAATAGTTTCTATGGTTACTCAGGACTCCCGGAAATTGACAATCATTACTGAAGTCTTCAATGCCAAAGTCGATTATTTCTCAATATTGGATGTCACGTGACTTTCCTGCGTTGAACAGAAACACCCTATTTTCTGATAGTTCGTCAGCGAAATCGCACAGACCTACTATCATTTTTGAAAAAAGAATAGTGCACGGTAATAGTGCACGGTTATAAATAGTAACATCCAAATTCGCTTAGAAAATTCCATTGAAGCGTAAATACTTTACAAGACATCTCATCCCATATACATTATTACATTTAGTTTGGAGAAATAAAAATATGTGTATCGAAAGTGATGTTTGTAGTAGTGTTGGGGGCAGGGAGGGGGTTAATGGAATGATGGTATTGTGTTTCTTGGAGTTTTGGTTCCTGTTTAAACCCTGAACCATTTTCTTTTCTCTTTGGCTGTGAATAAGAATATTATCTTGCATATATGACCAATGAGGAACCCCCCCCCCCCCCCCCCCCACACACACACACACACACATCTAATATAGTAATTATAGCTTGACTTTTCGTTGACTATGTCAAAATAGTGGTCCTCGAGGAGAGAATAGTCCCTCCGCTACGCGTCGGGACTATCCTCTCCTCGAGGACCACTATTTTGGCATTGTCAACTCAAAGCCATGCTATATTTATTAAATATATACAGCGCTGCTTTGAGGTGTAATCTATCCCAAAGGAGAAGCGCCAGATTTACTACGTTTTAACTGTGGAATGACGATCACTATCGATATTTTGAATAACTGGCTGTAACCGGCTGACATTTTGTTTAATCGGTTAAGTAGGTAACCGGTTTTAAACCGGTTATCCAGTTAACCATTTCAGTACTATTCACTAGCACTCAGTTGACGAAGTGTTAATATGAATTTGGAGTAGATTGTATGTTTTTTAATCAAGTTGTGACGAAGTTAAACTCGACTTATAGTTTCATGAATGGTGGGCAGGTGGGTTTCCAGATGATAACTTGATAATGGTTTGACCTATGTTCATGAAACGTGAGAGTAAAAACCCTATTTATTTTGGACTCACTAGGTCAAAGGTCAAGGTCACAGTGACCCAGAACATAGTAAATCAAAACAATTGGTTTCCCGATGATAACTTATAATGGTTCGACCCACGTTCATAAAACTTCATATGTAGGTTGGCATCGGTCAAGAAGGAGCCCTATTTATTTTGCAATCACTACAGGGTCCATACGGTCTTGAAAAGTGCTTGAATTTCACTAACACTACCCCCGCCGCCACTTTTCCCTGAAAAAAAACAAACAAAAAAAAACGTTCACATGTTCTGACACTCACCTACGTTCGTGCAGTAAAAGCCCACACACACTGGCCATAGTCGTTCTTGTGTAGGCTCCACTGGCTATTCTCACAGTCGGGGTGCGACTTATACAAAGGTAATAGTCGCAGGGGAGGTATTTTGGCTGAAAATATTGGGTGTGACGTATACATGGGAGCGACTTATACACGGACATATACAGAGATAACCGCTTTTGGATTTGCCTGTTCTGCTGACATTCGCTGCCATATTCAAGATGAGATTACGAGGGGAGGGGGGGGGGGGGGCGTAAATTTTGAAGTTTATCCTCAAAGTATGCAAAAACTGTATGCCCGGTCTTTTGGCGCCTCTTGGTTCAATTTTTGGCTCAACTTGACAAAGTCAAGCTGAGCTATTGCCATCATTTCTCGTCCGTCGGCGTATGTACGTACGTACATACGTTAGTACATACGTCCACAATTTCCTTTGGCACACCTCACAGGTCGCATTTATGATCAGATTACTTTGAAACTTGGTATGCTTGTTTGGGGTAACCTCTAGATGGGAGCTATCGATTTTCTTCAATTTCCGGTAAAAAATGTTGCCACGGCCAACTTTCGTAGAACTTAGTTTAGTCAGACCTCAATATTTCCTTTTGGCACACCCTACAGAGCACATTTATGATTAGATTGCTTTGAAACCTGGCATGCTTGTTTGGGGTGACCTCTAGATGGGAGCTATCAATTTTCTTCAATTTCCATCAAAAAATGTTGCTGCAGCCAACATTCTTAGAACTTAGTTTAGTCAGACCACAATATTTCCCTTTGGCTCACCCTACAGGGCACATTTATGATTAGATTGCTTTGAAACCTGGTATGCTTATTTACGGTGACCTCTAGATGGGATGTATCGATTTTCTTCCATTTCTGTCAAAAAATGTTGCCACGGCCAACGTTCTTAGAATTTAGTCTAGTCAGACCACAATATTTCCCTTTTGTACACCCTACAGGGCACATTTATGATCAGATTGCTTTGAAACCTGGAATGCTTGTTTGGGGAGGCTTCTAGATGGAAGCTATCGATTTTCTTCGTTTTTTGTCAAAAAATGTTGCCACTGGTAAAAAAAATGACATTGGTACCAATGATCTTTTGTTTTGCCATTTCATTTATAACTTACCAAGTTCAAGTTTGTCAAGTTGAGCTACAGTGTCATTGACACTTTTATTTGGTTTGCGGCAAAAACCAAACTGAAAAACAAAAAAACCTCCATGCTCTGCCATTCACACATGTATGTCGTTCTGTGTTTCTTACATGCCTTCATGACTATAAAAAAACATTTTTAGAAGGACACAGAAATTCATTTACCAACTATCGACAAAAAGAACACATCGCCAACCAAATTTGCAAGGGGAACCTGTGTTACTATTTCATTCCCTGAGTTCCAATATGTTCTATGTGCCTACTGGCAGCCTACTGGCATATAGAACACGTTGGAACTCAGGGCACGATTTTTAGTTATCGCTAGCGATTCAAATTGTAATTGCGATGCACGCTTTGTGGAAAATTGCAGTGAAATGTCTCTTCCTTATAAAAATAGTCTGTAAACAATTTCCATTCCGCACATGTGTACAGAACAGATTTTCATTTTCCACATGGTTTAGTGTTGCCATAGATGGGGATTTTATAGAACAGGTGAGTAATAAAAAAAGTTATGTTATGAGGGTGCAAAAAATAAGAATTCTTCAGGTCTTTAAACCTTAAAGGGATGGTAGATTTTTCATACATTTTTGCCGCACTGTGATATTTAATGCTCTGTGACTTTGCAGTTGTGTCTGCACAAGTCTTGGCTGCCTATATTGAGAGCCAAGACTTGCCTATATAGGCAGTCAAGACTTGCCTATATAGAGAGCCAAGACTTGCTAGTATAGAGAGCCAAGACGTGCCTATATAGAGAGCCAAGACTTGACTATGTAGAGAGCCAAGACTTGCCTATATAGGCAGCCAAGATTTGCCTATATAGAGAGCCAGGACTTCCCTATATAGAGAGCCAAGACTTGCCTATATAGAGAGCCAAGGCTTGCCTACATATGCAGCCAAGACATGCCTATATAGGGAGCCAAGACATGCCTATATAGAGAGCCAAGACATGCCTATATAAAGAGCCAAGACTTGCCTATATAGAGAGCCAAGACTTGTCTATAAAGAGAGCCAAGACTTGCCTATATAGGCAGCGAAGATTTGCCTATATAGAGAGCCAAGACTTGCCTATATAGGCATCCAAGATTTGCCTATATAGAGAGCCAAGACTTGCATATATAGAGAGCCAAAACTTGCCTACATAGAGAGCCAAGACTTGCCTATATAGAGAGCCAAGACTTGCCTATATAGAGAGCCAAGACTTGCCTATATAAGCAGCCAAGACTTGCCTATACAGGCAGCCAAGCTTTGCCTATACAGGCAGCCAAGATTTGCCTATATAGAGAGCCAAGACTTGCCTATATAGAGAGCCAAGACTTGTCTATATAGAGAGCCAAGACTTGCCTATATAGAGAGCCAAAATTTGCCTATACAGAGAGCCAAGATTTGTCTATACAGAGAGCCAAGACTTGCCTATACAGAGAGCCAAGACTTGCCTATATAGAGAGCCAAGACTTGCCTATATAGAGAGCCAAGACTTGTATATATAGAGAGCCAAGGCTTGCCTATATAGAGAGCCAAGCCTTGCTTATATAGGCAGCCAAGATTTGCCTATACAGGCAGCCAAGATTTGCCTATATATAGGCAGCCAAGATTTGCCTATATAGAGAGCCAAGACTTGCCTATATAGGCAGCCAAGATTTGCCTATACAGGCAGCCAAGATTTGCCTATATAGAGAGCCAAGACTTGTCTATATAGAGAGCCAAGATTCGCCTATACAGGCAGCCAAGATTTGCCTATACAGGCAGCCAAGATTTGCCTATATAGGTAGCCAAGATTTGTCTATACAGGTAGCCAAGATTTGCCTATATAGAGAGTCAAGACTTGCCTATATAGAGAGCCAAGATTTGCCTATATAGAGAGCCAAGACTTGCCTATATAGAGAGCCAAGACTTGCTTATATAGGCAGCCAAGATTTGCCTATACAGGCAGCCAAGATTTGCCTATATATAGGCAGCCAAGATTTGCCTATATAGAGAGCCAAGACTTGCCTATATAGGCAGCCAAGATTTGCCTATACAGGCAGCCAAGATTTGCCTATATAGAGAGCCAGGACTTGCCTATATAGGCAGCCAAGACTTGCCTATATAGGTAGCCAAGCTTTGTCTATGCAGGCAGCCAAGATTTGCCTATATAGAGAGCCAAGACTTGCCTATATAGAGAGCCAAAATTTGCCTATACAGAGAGCCAAGATTTGCCTATACAGAGAGCCAAGACTTGCCTATGTAGAGAGCCAAGACTTGCTTATATGGAGAGCCAAGACTTGTCTATATGGAGAGTTAAGACTTGCCTGTATAGCGAGCCAAAATTTGCCTATACAGAGAGACAAGATTTGCCTATACAGAGAGCCAAGACTTACCTACATAGAGAGCCAAAACTTGCCTATATAGAGAGCTTGCCTATATAGAGAGCCATGATTTGCCTATATAGGCAGCCAAGATTTGCCTATATAGAGAGCCAAGACTTGCCTATATAGGCAGCCAAGACTTGCCTATATAGAGAGCCAAGACTTGCCTATATTGCCTATATAGGCAGCCAAGAATTGCCTATATAGAGAGCCAAGACTTACCTATTTTGCCTATATAGAGAACCAAGATTGGCCTATATAGGCAGCCAAGATTTGTCTATATAGAGAGCCAAGATTTGCCTATATAGAGAGCCAAGATTTGCCTATATGGAGAGCCAAGACTTGTCTATATAGGCAACCAAGACTTGCCTATATAGGCAACTGAGATTTGCCTATATGGAAAGCCAAGACTTGCCTATATAGGCAGACAGGATTTGCCTATATAGGCAGCCAAGATTTGCCTATATAGATAGCCAAGGTTTGCCTATATAGAGAGCCAAGATTTGCCTATATAGAGATCCAAGACTTGTCTATATAGAGAGCAAAGGCTTGCCTATACAGAGAGCCAAGACTTGCCTATATAGGCTGCCAAGACTTGCCTATATAGGCAGCAAAGACTTGCCTATATAGGCAGCCAAGATTTGCCTATACAGGCAGCCGAGATTTGCCTATATAGAGAGCCAAGACTTGCCTATATAGAGAGCCAAGACTTGCTTATATAGGCAGCCAAGACTTGCCTATATAGGTAGCCAAGATTTGTCTATACATGCAGCCAAGATTTGCCTATATAGAGAGCCAAGACTTGCCTATATAGAGAGCCAAGACTTGCCTATATAGAGAGCCAAAATTTGCCTATACAGAGAGACAGGATTTGCCTATATAGAGAGCCAAGACTTGCTTATATAAAGAGCCAAGATTTGCCTATACAGAGAGCCAAGACTTGCCTGTATAGAGAGCCAAGACTTGCCTATATGGAGAGCCAAGACTTGCCTATATAGAGAGCCAAGACTTGCCTATATTGGCAGCCAAGATTTGCCTGTATAGAGAGCCAAGATTTGCCTATATAGCGAGCCAAGACTTGCCTATATTGGCAGCCAGGATTTGAATAGAAACAACTGCCATTGTACTTATAATTTGCATTGCAAGGTTACCCAAGCACTACAAGCTAGAGCACCTGTTCTATTACAGTAAAAATTGACAACAGTTGGAAATAGGAGGCCCCTTAGGGTTAAGGACACTTTCAGACTCTGTAACATGAATCAAATGGACACTCTAGATCTGTGAGAATCAAAGTTTATTCTCTGTTTACCTTGTGCAAATCAGTTGTGAGAAGCGATTCTGATTTTATGCATAAATTTTAAGTCCTGTATAATTTGCATCCCCCCTCCTTCTCATACTCACTCCTTACTCCCCACTCTTCCCCACACCACCCAAGATTTGATCAATGAAAACAATATCCTTGGATGTCTTAAATCAATATAAATTAACATTTTTTCTCAGTCAAAATTTTAATTCCAATAATATAATATGTTAAAATGAGATCGTCCCTGTTGTAAAAATAGATTTCATATTTCCAATATCAACCATTTTGTTGAAGTTTTGAGATCAGTAGGACCTGTCTGGTAGTGGCTCAGCATTTTCATCAAGTAGTTTTAACCCTTCACATTACATGAAAAACAAACACCACTTGCAAACAGAATTCTTGAATAACAAGCTTGATGAGCCTGTTCCAAAGAGGAGTCACAATCTATGTTTTTGAGACAAAAAATGAAAAAAATAATCAAAATTAATTGTCATTTTTTGTGAATAGTGCTGGCTTGTTTGGGATGTTATATTGGGTAAAGGGTTAATGTATTTTATTTGACATTGCTTTTTATTCATTCTCTCACTGCTGAATGCAACTAAAGTAGAATTACCCAATCGCTGCTGATCGCTGAAGTCGAAATTTGAAACTAGATAGTACGATAGAGCTGGGTGGTTTTTCAGTTCGGGTCGGGTTTTTTTCAAAACCAAAACCAAACCGCTGCCTTAACAAAAAACCTAGACTTTCGGTTTCAACAAATTTCCACGAATTGGTAAGTTTACGATCTCTCAATCACATGCGTTCCGCATGTGAAAGGCTAAAATGTGGGGCAAAGGTAAACGCTGTGCCGTTTATGCTTACTTTGAGAGAACTGACAACAAATCCCCCAAAACAGTGGTAGCAAATTTCTTATATCTTAAGCGATATCCACAGAACCACCACTAGAAGGAATAGGAAAAATTAAAAAGTCTTAAGTAAGAATCCACACATGCAATTCAAGAATCATTAAGTAAATTTAGTGAACCGGGCATAAATTATCTTTGACACAAAATCATCTGCCTACGCCGTGTAGTAAATTAGATTGGAGGTAAACATAAAATTTATTGAGTTTTGAAACCTCAGAGTTCACATGGGAAAAGTAACGTGTAAATTATGTTAATTAGCCAGCTTCGGGCACATTCTCTGAAAGTGTGACATGCTCAGAGATAACACTGCACATTGGCAGTTCTGTTTTTTGTCAACAATAACATGGTTAAACGAAAATAGAACATGTCCTGTTAACCCTTTACCTAACGAATCGCCTGCGTAATGTGCAAATTGAGCAGTTGAAAAAATTAAATTTTTCAAAATATTTCATCAAAACCATATCATGTGACCAATGAGCTCGTTCCAATGAGGGGGTCACATGAAATGGTTTTGTTGAAACTTTTTGAAAAATTTTTTAAAATTATGTTTAAAATAATAAATTTTGATATCGTCTGCATTGGGTATAGGGTTAAATGGATGGCAGGTAACTACTGAAAGTTTTTTAAACTTTTTGGGAACTATTTCAAATTACTTTAACTGGTAGTCATAATTTGCGTACATGTCTTTGCTTTGTTACAATTTATGGGAGAGTTCCTATGGGCAGTCGACAAAGTGTTACAAGGAAAATCCTTACAGACTAAATAAGATCACTTTAAAGATAATATAAAACATATTCACTAAATATGAAACATTTGCGTTGTAGTACCTGCACATCAGAATAAAGCCCAAATATGGGCTTCTAGTACTCTACCAGTTAAGGAATCATGTGGGTACTTCAGGTCTGTCAGGTACAAGTTAACTGTCAAGTGTCAGTGCTGCATTCCCAATACTCCATTGTTATAATCAACACATGTTTTCCCTTGTGTATTTTGTGTACACAACAGGCTTGGGCCAATACTTTGTAGATGTATTCGAATACGAATACGAATACTTTGAAATTTCATGAATACATATACGAATACAAATACACAAATTTTCAAATGTATTTTGATTTATTGATTTATTGGTGTTTAAGGTCACATACTTATGCACAATGGCTAATCGTGACCGTGACAGTTTTACGGGTGGAGGAAGCCGGAGTACCCGGAGAGAACCACCGAGCAACGACGAGCAGCTGTCAGCTCTCCAACATCGTAACTCTGAACTCTGCACCGCAGCACAGGCAGGGTTAGATTGGTTGAAGACATGCGCACCATCGACGTGCAGTACGCCTCAGTACACAGCGTCATCGTGCCCCCATGTAGGCAATCGGGGTGAAGTGTCTTGCCCAAGGACACAACGCGGTTGCCGCAGGTGGGATTCAAACCGAGGACCTCTCGGCTTGCAGCCTGCACCTCTACCAACTGAGCCACCGTGCCCCTTCAAATGTATTTGAATACGAATACAAATACATTACAATGTATTCATGAATACATTTTTGAATACTTGAATACTTTTTAAATTAGAAGCATTTATAGCAAGACCTTTAAGTTTTTTGTTTGTTAGGTTAAAAGTCATTTTTAAACTGATGGTCCTTTAGCTGAAGCTTTAATTGTGCTTACCATGCTTTGTTGAAAAACTAAAATAATTACCTGACGGGAAATCCACAATTAGACTACTCTCCATGGACAACACATCACAAAATGTGAGTGGATTACCTCTAAAAAATCACAGACTGGCGTTTCCTCCTGAACGTTAAGTATCAATTGCAATGACACCACATAAGAAGGACTAGTAAAGTTTTAGCCAATGCACTTCATGGTTAAACCTGGAGGTCTGTTGGCTGAAAGTTTGCTAACAGCAGTAGTATTTTCTTCATAATATTTACGTGCTTTCACCGATTATAATTAGACATACTGAGCTGTACAAATGTGACCTTAAGGCCATACAAAGTTGATTGTCTGTTTCTCGGGCCATTTTTTCCCAAAAAGCATGCAGGCGGGCGGGTTTTTTTTTTTCTTTCTATTTTCTCCCCGAGAGGTTGTTTGTGGTAATTTGACCCCCACCCAAACGCCTGGTGGACCATGCAAAATTTCGCAAATATATTGGTTATTCACCACAGGGGTGTTGGGTCGTAAATGAAGTGGGGTTTGAATGTTTGTTTTTTCAGTGAAACATGAAAATTATAACACAGGACGAAAGTCACGAAACGCCTCGTGGGTGAAACGTCTCGGGTTGAAACGTCTCTGGGACAAATCAAATGTCGAAGTGCCAACTTTCAGAGATTTATTTGACCAAAAAAAAAAATCCTTTCACAACCTGCCTAATAAAATCGTTAATCGCAATTTTTCCCCATTATATTCAAAATTATCACAACCCATTTGAACGGGCAGTTCATCCATAAATCATATTTTTTTTAAATCTGAAAATGAAATACAAAACGAATGTTTGCGTGTTTTATTAACCAATTCGACTGCACATACCTGCCTATATGCGATTTATTTTCAACTATGACTGTTACTTTTATATCAAGCAATGGTTACTATTAGTTATCCAATTATCCTGCATCTCAAATGCATTTATTTAAATTAACTGGGAAACTCGTAACGGTTTCAAATAACAGTACACAAATTCCCAATGATGGCCATTTACAATACAAATGTTACTAAAAATAAATGCCAGGAGACTGTGTTCCATTCAACATAGCACCTGACTTTGCAGACTTTCTGAGGGTTGGTGCGAATCAAACGTGGTGCGATTCGACCATTCCCCTTTGTGACTCTTTGTTGTCAGACTGAAAGACACCTTCCTTCTTGCTGTCATTATGACTTACCTTTTACAGAATAAAATACTTTCTGTCGTGAATATTGCTAGAACCCACCCACTTCATTAAGGTATGATGTAGAAAAAGCTTGAAGTGTGTTAATTTAAAATTTGTGAACGCATCAATATCGATTTACCGAAATGAGCACAATATCTCAAATTTTTTGAAGATTTTTTTTTGTGTCATAAAAAGGTTGCATGTGCACCAAAAATGACCATGCGCACGGGCCTGAGAAACAGAGGTTCTTTTTTTGATGGCCTAAACAGGAATAAATAAATATGTGTTTTCACTGTGAAATAATGGATAAATAGAAAAACTTTAAATAAATCCAAAAATTTTAGAATGTAATATACTCTCCCAAAAAAGAAAGTGTGCATGCTAAAAAAAACACTAAAAAAAGATATATATCATTTTCATTCATGGAAATTTTATTCAATCACAAATGAATCAATTTGTGATCAACACGAGAAATTTCATTACGCTACAACGAATACGCTTGGTGCCATGGAGAGTCAAAGACACTAAGGGTCAAACACAAAAGTCACACACTCAATATCGGGTATGACCTCCGTCTGCATCGACTACTGCTATGCATCTACGCCTCATGGAAGCGAACAAGTTAGCATGGAAGTGTTGTGGGATGTTGTTCCATATTCTGATAAGCTGTCTTTGGAGTTCCACAAGCGTTGACGGTGCATGGGGAAGCCGGCATAGCTGACGTTTCATTTCGTCCCATACGTTTTCAATGGGTGAGATGTCGGGCGAATTTGCGGGCCAGGGAAGAACATCCACTTGTTGTTGCTGCAGATACTGTTGAACAACACGAGCTGCGTGGGGTCGGGCGTTGTCCTGCTGTAGAATGACACCGGGGCCGTGACTTTGCAGAAATGGGATAACAACAGGTCTAAGCACTTCATCACGATATCTGGCTGCATTGAGATTGCCATCAATAGACCAGCTCAGTTCTGTTACGGGCAGTGATGCCACCCCACACCATGAGAGACCCTCCCCCATAACGGTTTCGCTCCACGACACATGGAACTGCGTAGCGTTCATTTCGACGTCTGTACACTCTCTGGCAGCCATCTGATGATGAAAGATGGAAACGACATTCATCTGTGAATAAAACACGTTGCCACCAGTGTAAGGGATGCCTGAGATGTTGTCTACACCACTGCAGCCGAGCACAACGATGATGTAACCTCAAAATCGGACGAATTGCAGGTCTTCGAGGACGTAAGCCATATTCTCTCAGCTGGTTGATTACTGTTTGAGGATGTATCCGTCTCAGGTTAGGGATGTTCCTGGCTGTCGTCGCTGCCATTTGTTGCCGGTTCCGGAGATGGATGACACGGATATACCGATCTTGTGCAGGGGTGGTAACTCGGGGTCTCCCGGAGTGAGGTCGGTCTCGAACGTCATCATGTTGTGCATGTCGATGGACTAGCCTGTCTACAGTGTTACGGTGGCAGTTCAAATGCTGGGCAACCTCTCTGCCAGCTTTAATCATACCCAGGGCAAGGAGACGTTGATTCATTGTCAATCTTGGCATGCTAATGTGGAGTCGTTTTAACAGCAGCGCAAGTTTGATTGTGAACGATAGGAAGGCCTTACTTTAGTGTTTAAATACCCAAGGATTCACACTGCTGCATGAATTTTCAGACTCTCCACGTGCAAAACATGCCTTTTCACAAACATGCAGCACTTCATTTAACGTTAATGCAATTTTAACGGGGAAAGCTGTTTTTGTGTTCAATATAACTTATTCATGAACAGGTTAACACTCTTTACACCTACGAAATTATTTTTTTGGAGTTTGAGTAATTTCTGCAATGCACACTTTCTTTTTTGGGCGAGTATATCATTGAATAACTGAGTTGTGTCTAATAACACAAGTTTTTTTGTTTTATTTTTACTGTCCATGTTTTCAACAATTTAAAAAGCCATGGGGATATGTGGCCATTGTTACATAAATAGGTTGTATTGTGACAAGTTAATTGATAATTAAGTCTATTGTCTGCTTTCAATGCATAAATTTCAGACAAGGTGTTTGGTGGTATATAAATAATATCAGGGATTATTAAGTCTTTAATATTGATATGAGGTGTGAATTTGTTGTCTGGAGTCCATGGGCTTGATCTGTGAAAACCTTTTATTCAGTATATGGTTCTTTAATTCCAAAATATAGAAAGTATTCAAAAAGTATTCATGAATACAGCTCAAATTTTAATGTATTTGAATACGAATACGAATACATGTATTCATAACATTCATTGAATACTGAATACATGTGAATACTTGATAAACTGTATTGGAATACGACTGAATATGAATACTGAATACGAATACCCCAACCCTGGTGCACAATAAATCCCAAGATGCAATATTGCAAACTTTCAAATCCTATTATGCAGCCGTCTTCCTTCAAAAACATCAAACGCCTGTCTTGACTGAGATGAAATCAATGCAGAGATAATGTAATTCCAAAGTGTGATTTACTGGGATTTCCGGGTTTGATTATAAACGATAACGTCACAAGTGAATTATGCAGTCAACAATTGTGTCATGTATCCGTGCGCGCAATCGAAGACGCTTTGCCATAGGTGTAATGGGGACTTAATTGTTTTGTGTTTTTTTTAACCCGTTACCTAGCATGAAACCCCCGTGGGAACCCCGGGAAGTGAAGCAGTGCTTGTTTACTGTGGTAAACAAGCTCTGTTTCACTGGTAAAATAGGACCCAGTCACTAATGCTTGGGGTGCGAGTCCTCTAAAATAGGCAACATGGGGTATAAACGATTGACTGACCTTGACTTTATCTCCATGTTGTGGTCATGATTAGCCATTGTGCAGAAGTATGTGACCATAAACAACAATAAATAAATATACCTAACATGAAAAGCAGACGACACGTGCAAAAAATTTCTTGAATAACTAATTTTTTTCATTTTTAGCTCAACTTTGGCGAAGCCAAATTTGAACTTTTGCCATGGCCCGTTGTCCGATTGGATACGGCTTGGGCTAGAGGCCGTATTTATGAACCGATCTTTACAAAACTTCTTGGGTACCTTTGTTATGACCGTGGGACGAGAACGAGTGTTTTTGGGTGCGGTTCGAAATTCAAGATGGCTGCCAGCCGTCATTTTGTACCGACGATGCAGAAATCTGTTTTTTGTACAGAACTTCCATATGAAAGCGCTGATTTGAATAATTTTTCATGTGAATGTTTAGTACCATGGGATACATCACATATAATACAGATTTTTTTCTTGTGTGTAAATTATGCAAATTAGACTAACTTAGATGTTTTTTGGCGTTACTTTCAGTACTGTAAGTGTAAATGCCAATACGGCTCGGGCTAGAGGCCGTATTTATGAACCGATCTTTACGAAATTCCTTGGGTACCTTTGTTATCACCGTGAGATGAGAACAAGTGTTTTGGGGTCCGGTCCGAAATTCAAGATGGCCGATGGCAGCCATTTTGTACAAAATTTGGTGCAATCAGATTTTTGCACAGAACTTCCATATGAAAGCGCTGATTTGAATAATTTTTTGTGTGAATGTTTAGTACCATGGGATACATCACATATAATACAGGTTTTTTTCTCGTGCAGAAATTATGCAAATTAGATGAACTTTGATTTTTTCAGTGCTACTTACACACAGTAAGTACACATGTCAATACGGCTCGGGCTAGAGTCTGTATTTATGAACCGATCTTCACGAAATGTCTTGGCTACCTTTGTTATCACCTTGGGACGAGAATGATTGTTTCTTGGTGCGGTCGAAAATTCAAGATGGCTGCCAGTGGCCATTATATACCGAAATTAGATCTAATCAGTTTTTTGTACACAACTTCTATACGGCTCAGGCTAGAGGCTGTATTTATGAACCAATCTTTACGAAACATCTTGGGTACCTTTGTTATCACCATGGGATGAGAACGAGTGTTTTTGGGTGTGGTCCGCAATTCAAGATGGCCACCAGCAGCCATTTTGTACCAAAATTAGTGAAATCAGTCTTTTGTACAGAACTTCTGTATGAAAGTTCTGATTTGAATAAATTTTTGTATGAATGTTTAGTAACATGGAATACATCACATATAGTACAGGGTTTTTTCTCGTGCAGAAATTATGCAAATTAGATGAACTTTGATTAATTCAGTGCTACTTATACACAGTAAGTGCACATGTCAATACGGCTCGGGCTAGAAGCTGTATTTATGAACCAATGTTCACAAAACTTCTTGGGTACCTTTGTTGATCACCTTGGGACGAGAACGAGTGTTTCTGGGTGCGGTTGAAAATTCAAGATGGCTGCCAGTGGCCATTTTGTACCGAAATGGTCCAATCAGTTTTTTGTCACAACTTCTATACAGCTCGTATTTGTGAACTGATCTTCACGAAACTTCTTGGGTACCTTTGTTTTCACTTTGGGACAGGAACAAGTGTGTTTTGGGGTGCCTTTCTTATCACTGTGCTATGAGAACAAATATTTTGGGGTTCAGTCAGACCCACTCTGGGACTCAAAGATTTCTTTTCTAGTTTAGCATCAGACTGTCACCCACCTTTACAATACTTTACCTATACATTTGTTACAGGCTACGGTCAGTATTTATGTACAGACCGTTACAATACTTTATATGTACCTTTGTTAACAGGTCATTACCTAGATGTTTGTCATTGCTCTGTCACATACTATACATGTACATGTCTTAACAAGTTGAGCTACAGTGTCATTGACACTTTCATATGTCTCAAAAACATAGGTTATGACCCCTCATTGGAACGAGCTGAAAATTAATTGGCGATTTTTGAGAATAGCGCTGGCCGTTACTTTAGGTAAAGGGTTAAATAATATAATTATCGTTAATAATGAAAAGTAATAAACAGAGTAATCACTTAACTGGACTGGTAAAGTGAAATAATTCATTTGAGGTGAGGGACTATATTGTAAAACAGTTGTGTGCATTTGTGCACTTGTGTTTGTACAACGTCCCTCACCTCTCATGAATTATTTCACGCAACCAGTTCAGTCAAGCGATTACTCTCTATGTAATGTAATTCCAATGGGTGGCAACCAGTTCAGTCAAGCGATTACTCTCTATGTAATGCAATTCCAATGGGTGCATGGCAGTGGCAAGTACTGCTGTGGTGCAGTATGGCAGCGGAGAAGTTAAAGGCCTATTTCTGACATTTCTGACCTCAGAACAGATTTCCTTAACATGCCATCATGAGTAAATCCTGCTGGCAATAGACAAATTACCTAGGCAGTGGTTTTTAGTCAAGTCTTGGCTGCTTGTGAAGTCACTGCTAATGCACTGGATATATAGAGGTTGTAAGCTGGTGGGAATTTGGGACATTTGTCCAGGCTCTTTGGGGTCTTAAAAAATATTGACTTGTCTTCACCTTCTACAGTACGTGAAGTGTGGATTGTAACTAAATCACCCGCAGAGTGGAGTTGTCACCCAAGCTATAACTTTCAAATAGTGTACATATCAACAAAAAAAACACAAGCAATGTTTCAGCCAATGGACCTCCGGGTTTAACCCGGAGGTCCATTGGCTGAAACTTTGCTTTTGTTGGTTATGCTTTTCAGCAAATTTGCAATTATTGATTGGGTGGAATCTCCACTCTGCAGGTGATTTAATCAAAAATGAAAAAATAGTCACAACAAAAAATATTTTAAACTGGAAGAGTACGAAAACATTAGGCGCCAAATGCAGAAATCACTCGTGTAGTTATCCCTTTACCCAACGCAGACGATTTCAAAATTTATTATTTTAAATATGATTTTTAAATTTTTTTTTCAAAAAATTTCAACAAAACCGTATCAAGTGACCCCTCTTTGGAACGAGTTCAACGAGCTCGTTCCAAAGAGGGGGTCACATGATATGGTTTTGTTGAAATTTTTCGAAAAATAATATTTTTTCATTTTTTCAGCTGCTGAATTTGCAAATTACGGGGGTGGAAGCAGGCGATTCCATGGGTAAAGGGTTAACCACTGTCACATACTGAATGTGTGATTACAAACGGAAACCATTTGATTGGGTATTATTTATTGATTGCATACAAGTGTCAGTGATGATAGTGGGTTGAAACTTGTTGTTAACTGTATTTTTTTATGTGGTAACTTTGCACGAATGACAAATACTTTTGTGTTAATCATGCCCGTGTTTTATAAGTTCAACGAAGCATGGCTCTCAGACAACAGTTTTATACCATGGCTGCATAGGCTGATAAGAGAACAGCCAAATACAAAGTTTTCACAAAAAAAAAAGAATATCAGCAAGAGAGGTGATGCAGCTTTAAGTTCCTACAAAGTTCTGAAAAGCACAGGAAAGGGATGAGAAAGTTTATCAGATTTGCTGATTTTAGCAAATTCATGCCCAGAATGTTGAAATTTTATTTCAAGAAATTTGCATAGAAGCAGGCCTGGCATTTTCAGGAGAGCGATTTATTCGCTGGCCAACTGCTCGCCTTAAAAAAATTAAGGAGGGAGAAAACTAGCCCTCCTGGCCTTAGAAAATACCATAAAAGCCTATTCCTAAAACCCTCATCTTCTCAGATCTCTATGTTAGTGAAATCTTAAAGACGGCCACATTGCCCCTCCCACACCATGGGGCCTGGCCAAGGCCCGGAAGTATGGGGCGGACAGTGTAGCTGTATCACATAGACTACCTTGTTAGCAGCACCAAATAAAATGTACAATGCCCACAAGGCAGAATTCATTAATAGTAAAATTTCATTTTGCCACTCTTAGCTTTTGTAAGCTTGAGGAGAGCTAATCGCTCCTCTAGGTCATGCGAGGGGAACAATTTTTAGCCCACCTGCATTTTTAAGAATGCCAGGCCTGCATGGTAATGGTCTTAAAAAGATCATTTTCTTGGTGAAGTTTATAGAAATAAAATGTCTTATCAACCAATAAATTAGCTCTGTATGCATTTTTAGAAGTCAAGCTGAGCTATTGCTGAGACTTCTCATTCATCGGAGTACGTACATACGTATGTCCATCCACAATTTCCTTCGGCACACCGCCCAGGTCTCATTTATTATGATTGGATCTTTTGAAACTTGGTATGCTTGTTTGGGGAGACCTCTATTTGGGAGCTATCGATTTTCTTACATTTACGTCAAAAAATATATCGCATTGGCAGCTACCTTTAAACTTAGTTTGATTAGGCATCAATATTCCCCTATGGCACACCCTACAGCGTACATTTATGATCGGATAGCTTTGAAACCTGGAAAGCTTGTATGGGGTAATCTCTAGATGGGCGCTCTCGATTTTCTTCCAATTCTGTCAAAAAATGTTGACCATTTGCAATGACCTTTGAACTTCATTTAGTTATACCCCCACAAAATGAAGTTTTTTTTGGGGGGGGGCGTATATATATGAGACAAACTTGTCCGTCAGTCGGTCGTCGTCGGTCAGTTGCACATGTAAACTTGTGGAGTGAACTACTTCCTTCCACAGATTTAGCTGCAATTTCATGAAACTTCACAAAATGATAAGGGGAAGTGCGTAACATGATTTTTTCCCGCTCGGTTTCAAGATGGCCGACTGGCAGCCATATTGGAATTTGCAAAATACTTGTGGAGCAAACTACTTCTACAGTTTTTACTTTATCGTCATGAAACTCAGTATAAATGATCAACATGATGTGGAGCAGTGAGTGACATAATATTTTTCCCCTCAGTTTCAAGATGGCCAACTGGCAGCCATGTTGGAATTTGCCAAATACTTATACAGTTTTTGCTGCATTGTCATGAAACTCAATATAAATGATAGACATGATGAGGAGCAGTGCGTGACATAATTTTTTTTCCCAGATCGGATTCAAGATGGCCAATTGGCAGCCATGTTGGATTTTTTTTACTTACAAAATTTGAATGCCTCTTTCAGTCACCCACACCAGGTAGTATGCCATGCTCGGGGTATAGTGTACAAATAGACCATCTCTAGTTAGGCATCAATATTTCCATTTGACATACCCAGCAGGGCACATTTATGATCGGACCGCTTTGAAGCCTGTTACGCTTGTTTGGGGTGACCTCTATATGGGAGCTATTAATTTTCTTCCATTTCCGTAAAAAAAACCGCCGCAACGGCAACAACCTTTGACCTTAGTTTAGTCAGGCCTCAACCTACTCCTTTGGCATGACCTGCAGGGCACATTTATGATTGGATCAGTTTGAAACTTGGTATGCATGTTTGGGGGTGACCTCTAGGTGGGAGCTATTGATTTTCTTCCATTTCTGCCAAAAAATGTTGCTGTTAGCAATGACTTTTGATGAACTTAGTGCAGTTATGCATCAATATTACCATTTGGCATACCCTGCAGGGCACATTTATGGTCAGATCGCTTTGAAGCCTGTTATGCTTGTTTGGGGTGACCTCTAGATGGGAGCTATTAATTTTTTTCTATTTCCGTCAGGCGTTGCCGTTGACAACGAGCTTTGAACTTAGTTTAGTTAGGGATCCATATTTCCCTTTGGCACACCCTACAGGGCATATTTATGATTGGGTCACTTTGAAACATGGTATGCTTATTGGGGTGACCTGTAGATGGAAGCGATCGATTTTCTGTCATTTCCATCAAAAAACATTGCCGTAACATTCTTCCTTTAGCCAGCCCAACAGTTTTCATTTAAAAATGCATGGATTGCTGTGATGTGCAAACACAATGCTGTTATGTTGAAGTTTCACCAAATAACATTGGAACCAATGATCTTCAGTTTTGCCATTTCATTATTCACTATTCATTGATATGTTATGAAAATATTTATTTGGCTGACAAAGTTGTCGTCTGCTTACACTCTTTCATCATTTACAATCCCTGTGTGCAGAGTTTCATTGTTTGAAAGGTTAATCTGTATCAGTTAACCCTCTATCCAAGAAAGTTTTTTTTTAAAAAATAAACTACCATATTTACTCTATATATTGAGACACTCTATAATTTGGGACACACATTTTTTCCAGAAATTTTTTTTTTTTTTATGCTCCAATGTTTGGGACACCCAGGAGACTTGTTTCCAGTTGGCCCAGTCACCTGAAAATGGTGCAAAATGCTCAATATTAAAGCTAAGTTTGTGTTTAATTTTCCTTTTTAAACAATAAAAAATTGATAATACCTACTGATTTGTGTTGTTTTTATTTAAATCTGTTCCTAAGTTTTAATATTTACAGTCCGGACTGGCATGAGGAAGACTGTTTAATATTACATTGTGACAGTCTTCAACCCTTTACTGAATGCTAGTGGCAGATGACACTCATAAAAAGAATTCTTGTGTAACTAAACATTTTCATTTTTTGCTTCCGAAACATAGCTTATGACCCCTCATTAGAACGTGCGCAATGCTCTCGTTCCAATGAGGGGCATATGCCATGTTTTGGAAGCAAAAAATGAAAATCTAAAAAAAAATTGGATGGCGATTTTTGTATAAAGCGATGGAAAACGAATCACACACAACTTGATTCAGCATCAAAACAAGACCAGGTTGTGTTTTTCTAAGATGTGGGACATCTGTGAAAATATTTATTTTTACTGTCCCATAACATAGAGTAAATACATTGGGAAAAATTTTTATCTCTACTTTTCAATAAAACCATTCAGATATTGTTGCACAAAGAACTTGCACACTACAGTACAAGTCTTTGTGCTCCCGCATTGTGTCGTTGGGCAAGGCACTTAACCCCGATTGCCGACATGGGGCCACGATGACGCTGTGTACTGAGGCTTATTGCATGTCACTGGTGTGCATGTCTTCAACCAATCTAATGCTCCCTGTGCCGAGGTGCAGAGTTCAGAGTTACGATGTTAGAGAGCTTACAGCTGCTCATTGGTTCTCTCTGGGTATTCCGGCTTCCTCCACCCGTAAAACTGTCACCGACATCATATGACCCTGGCTGTTAATTTGTCGTTAAAAACCCTAATAAATAAATAAACAGTACAAGTTGAAATAAGTTGTAACATAACTGCAAAAAACTAAGTATAGTGCTTGCTGCTTGTGCACTGATAAGACCAGATCTGACACCATTTTCTGGAAGGCTCTCTTGAGAGCCTTCCAGAAAACGATGTTGGTTTCTGTTTTTACCAGTGTAAGAAGAGAAAGATACATAGTTTATACCGGTTATCCTACAACTTTATTTTGACTTGTACTGTATGCCAATTCAAGTAACATCCATACCGGGATATACATGGTTCTGTTGAGAAAATTCCAACATATTTGTGGCTGTATTGACCTCATGGAAATTAGGTCAATACAGATTTTGGATACTATGTTCAGATATATTTTATTAAATTTGAAACCTGATAGATTATAGTGAGCACCAAATTCAACACAAAACTTTTCATTCCAGTACAGTAGAACCTGTCTTGAGAGACCGCCCTTTGGGCCACACTAAAGTGGTCTCTCAAGACAGGTGATCTCTCATAACAGGTTTCAGGTTTTCTGAAGTCAGTAAATAACCAACCACAAAATTCGGAATTGGAGAAGAATAGATTTTTGTAATTACTTTGTTGTTGTTCTTTTTTATGAAGTTTTTGTAACAAATTGAAATGGACTGTTATAAAAATTATAAAAATAAATTAATGTTGAAAATCTTCAATGAAGATTTTCAACACTAATTTATTTTTATAATTTTTGAAGATTTTCAACACTAATTTATTTTTATAATTTTTATAACAGTCCATTTCAATTTGTTACAAGAAGATTTTCGACACAAATTTATTTTTATTCCTATCTGTTACATTTCAGGTATTATGAAATTGTTTATTCAGCAATAACCCTAATCTTTTCACAGAGGTCTTATAAAAACATCTCAATCTTCACTGATCATGAGTTAGCAATTAAAACCCAATTAAGAACTTTTAATACTTTTAATTATGTTAGTATAACCACAATGGATTTTCCAATTCCAGAACAGGTAAAAAGTTTTTGTCATGGTTTCAGTCTTCAAAGGGGCGGTCTCTCAAGACAGGTCCATTATGGCATAAAAATACAAATTGGTACCAGGTCACGAATGTAGGAAAAAAAGTAACAGGAAAAAAAGTAACAGGAAAAAAAAGAAACGGAAAAAAAGTAACAATTATAATAATACAACAGGAAAAAAAGTAACAGTGTTTTTTCATTATTTCATTTTTCATTATAATAATTATAATTATAATAATAATTTTATTTTTTATTTTTTTAATTATTTTGTAATTGGAGATCATGTGTGCTATGACAATGTTGTTACAAGGATATCCATCATGCTTTCTTTGATGTACAACAATGTTCTTGAAACAAATGAACACACATTGTAATAAACACACAGCAAGTGTGGTTACTTTCAAGTATTCTCTTCTTTGATGTACAACAATGTTCTTGAAAAAATAAACACAAGCAAGTGTGGCTACTTTCTTGAATTCTCTTCTTTGATGTACAACGATGTTCTTGAAAAAATAAACACACAGAAGAAGCCGAGGAACTGTTGAGGTATTTTGATGAAAATTATGTCACTGGTAGATACAGGCAACCTCGCGTCGCACCTTCAGATGTGTTGGCACCATTACGACTTAGATTAACTCCTCCAGCCTATCCTCCAGCTACATGGAATGTTAATAGTGCTACGCTGGATGGCGAATCTCGTACAAATAATGCATGTGAAGGCTGGAACAACAAGTTCTACAATCTTGTTGGCCACCAGCACCCATCAGTCTGGAAAACTATCCAATGGTTTCAAAAAGAGCAAGCTCTGACCAATACAATTATTCAACAGGTTTCAGTTGGTTTGCTGCCTGTTATCCGCAAACAGAAGTCAGCTGAATCCCTGAATAGAAAACTGAAAAATCTGTGTGGTTTATATTCCCAAGGTTCACTTACTATTTCAGCTTTTCTTACTGGCATTGGCCAGAATATTAGATTACACAAGGTGTGATATGTAATAATCTGACTAAATCATAATTAAGTTTGTTAAATTATTTTATAACTATGTACTATGTAGTACTTATACTGATATGTAATAATCTAACTAGTTTCAATAATATAACTAAATCATAATTAAGTAATCTATCACTTTTATGAAATAAAAATAAGAAAGTGTGACTCTTTTTCCTGTTTTTTTTTTTCCTACCCAAATCTGTTACTTTTTTTCCTGTTACTTTTTTACCTTATAAAAATAAGAAAGTGTTACTTTTTTTCGTGTTTCTTTTTTTCCTCCCCAAATCTGTTACTTTTTTTCCTGTTACTTTTTTCCTGTTACTTTTTTTCCGATTACCCCAGGTCACAGTGGTCTCTCAAGACAGGTGGTCTCCCATAGCAGGTTCATTATTGAGTAAAACCAATCGGTGCCTGGCAGATGTGTTCTCTCAAGACAGGTGGTCTCTCTAGACAGGTTTTACTGTACTATAGGCCATGTGATCTTAGTTCCGGGGGTCCATGGCCGGGCAGTCACTGTTAGTCTTGTTTTAATATAAATATCTCCCCCATCTCACTTGATAAATATTCTTTGCACCCACATGTTACATGTAGTGTTTCCATGTTGTGGTCATGATCAGCCGTTGCGCAGAAATATGTGACCTTAAACACCAATAAAAAAATATCTGTAGTGTTTGAGGATTCTTAAAAAATCATAATTATATATCAAAATTTTGTTTTTCTTCTTGCAGCTTCTTGGAGAGTTACTTTTAGACAGACATAATTTTACGACGATGACACGTTATATTAGCATTCCAGAAAATCTTAAACTGATGATGAACATGCTGAGAGAAAAAAGTAGAAATATACAGTTTGAAGCTTTTCATGTATTCAAGGTATTTTAATGTATTTATTTCTGTTCCTTAACTTCAAAGTAAAATTTGTTTGCTCACATTAACCCTTTAAACCTGAGCGGCCACTTTTCCGGCCAGGAACATGATGCGTCATAACGTCATTAAATAGGTTGGCTGTTCAGTAAATGTGTGAGGTAGACCAATCAATATTTTCAACGTGCAGCCTCCTGGCTGCACGTTGAAAATATTGATTAGTCTACCCCAAATAATGAATATGGACTCTTCTAGTTGCTGCCATTGAACTGGCGGGGAATATACCACTAGTGTTCAAAAGGTTAAAGATTTGAAATACACTAGTTTACTTAAAAAAAAATTCAGTTGATAATCTGGAATCACAAGGATCTGGATTTAGGAAAATTCAACTGAAGACTTTACGCAATTGCTCCATTTAAATGGATGTTTTGTAACTGAGTAACCTGGTTAATTGCATATAACTTCCAAAAAACAAACCATATACCTTACCTTCAGTATAAATTTCCCCTGTTACTTTGCGTGTAGATCATAGAGTAGATTCCTCTGCATTGAATAAAATATCTTGTGTTCTGTTAAAGAATTAGTCGGATAACCACTGAATTTCCCCTTATTGATAGACCTATTTGGCCTAATACAAGCCTTTACTCTATTTTTAATCTCTTATTGAAAGGTCCACTCGATCCCAACCAGGGGTAACTGCGTTGTGTCTTTGGGCAAGGCATTTAGTCCTGATTACCCACACGGGGACTAGTATTCAACTGATTACCAAAAATGACCACTGACTAGAGCTGTCTCGGTGACGGTTTTTTCGGTGCGATTTTCAGTGTACAAGAACACCGAAAATCGAACCAAAGCAATTTTTAAAAAATCGCGAAAGTCGATGTTATACCCATAATGCAATTTTCTGTTGCTGTTGTACGTTTGCAACATGGAGCGACATGCCACTCGCATAAAAGAAAGTCAGCAAGTTACATAAGAGCGTGTGGTCATGCATCGAAAATACACACCCCACAATATGTATGAAACGTCCTAAAATTTTATCAAAAAAAAATCCAAAATGTCTATGTACGAAATGTCCAGCACCCACATGATGGGTCCAAGTCGTTCCGTCCCCGGGATGATTCGTCCCCTAACATAGTGGGACGTTTCGTCCTCGAGACACTGACAGAGTAGGAAGTTTCGTCCCCTCCGAGACGAAATGCCCACTTGAATAGCAAATCATTAAGATGATATGGGATGTTGGATTTTTTTCATGATGTAACAAGACATGATCACGTCCTTAGAAATGGTTTGCCAAACCAGTTTTAATGATACACATCATATGTTCACATTAAGTTGTGGATTTGTTTTTGCCTAAAAAACATCTAGGTCGATAAGAAACACATTCCACTGGAATGTGTTTTTTATCTATCTAGATTTTTTTTTCTAAGCAAAAGCAATCAACTAAGGTCGCCCAGGGGTCACCCGATTGGGCGACTTGGGCGAAGAAGTCGCCTTGTCATTCCTCAAGTCGCCTTGGCTTACATTGGGGGCGAAATTCAAGTCGCCCTCCCAAACTTCCTTGGGAGACATGGCAGTTTACTGTATTTTCTTATGTTTTATTTTTTAAAAACACCCGCTTCCGCATTCGCAAAAAAAGTAAACACGGCTGCTGTTAAAGTCCGTCACACGGCTATGGAAAATAGCCTAAACTAGCCCAATTTTATATTTCTGAAAAGAATTGTAATAGCGTAGTCGTTCGAACAATTCGCCCCAACTGATAGCAACCAGCACAAAATGGCTATTTAAAAACAAAGTGCCAGCCAAAACAACGAATCACACAATTCACGCATCGAGTTAATTAGAATTTATTAAAGTTAGCCACCGTTTCAAAACAAAAAAGAATGTATTGGAGACAGTTCGTCCATATCGAAATTGCGTGCGGTTACGCTCTGTTCCACTGAAAAATTGGTTGCATTGAAATTCGCCCCGTAATTTGCATTGAATGTTTTTCCTTTGAAAACTTGTGAAGTAGTGTTGGAAGGGGGTTAAATGTAATAAGGCTACAATAGAAATCACAGGTATTTGGATGGAAAAGAATGGCAGACCTTCAAAGCACCAATCGCACGTGTCAGTGTAAGATGGTTGGCAGAAATTGTCAGTTTTTCTGAACAGTGTATTATAACCCAGCGCAGCCGGGAAGGGAGACAACTGAAATATTTTGTCATTTACCTGAGAAATAAATTAACTCAAATTGTTAATAACGCTTAATTTACGAAGGATATCGAAAACTTTTTTAACTGCGCTTTTCAACTCAGGGCATTCAGAAACCATGAATGCCCCAGCTTCTTATATGAACTTGAAATTTATTTTAAACACTTTAAATATTTTTTTTAAAAAGAATACACCTTCTGTTACAGAGAAGAGCACTCTCACCATGGGTCATACTAAATTTCAAATCGACTGCGTTGAGGCAAATACAAAATCAACTGCATGGTAAACCTTAGTCATCACTGTTTGGCAAAGAGTTAGGGGGTATTCAGAAACCATGAACGACACAGTTTTTTGTGGGGTGGGGGAGGGAGGTGGGATTTTAACCTCATAGTACCATTGTTAAATTTTTTACAAATGTTAAGGACAATCAGAAGGTGTGTCACGTATAATAGTTTCCACCGCATCTGCAAGGTGAAGGTCACAATTGACCTTCATATGTTCAGGGTCACAAATCGTGTCTCAAGCGTAACTCCAAAACTATTAGGGTTACAATCATCTAACTTCGCTCAATTATAAAGGACAGTGGGTGGATGTGTCACACACCACAGCTAGGTCAGTAAGGTCAAGGTCACATTTGAAGGTCACACTGAAAATATTCAATATTTGTGTCTCAGCCATAACTCGGAAACGAATCATATTACAATTGCTAAACTTTTTACAAATGTTAAGGACAGTCAGAAGGTGTGTCGCGTATAATAGTTTCCGACGCACCTGCAAGGTGAAGGTCCCAGTGGGGGGGGGGGGGGGGGGGGGGGGGAGCATGTGTTACCTTAGTAACATTTTTCTTGTTTTTCATATTCAATTTTTATATTCCTGATTTCATTTTTGACTCAAATTTGTTGATCGACTCAACTTCTACTCGAACAATCAAATATTCGCAGAGGCCTATGGTGCACTGGTCTTCAACCAATGCTATCCCTGTCTGTGTGGAGTTCACATTGGGAGTCAACAAACAAAAAAAAAGCCCGAAAACCTTTAGCACAGTCTACAGGGCATATTTATGAAGGGATTTCATTGTAACTTGGTAGGATTTCTCCAGATAATGCCTAGATGAGAACGTCCCCTTTTGGTTGCAGTCATTCAACCATGATGGTGGCCAGAGCCCAAAACAACTTTAGCACAGACTAAAGTCGTATTTATGAAAGGATTTCATTATAACTTGGTAGGGTGATTCAGTATAATGTGTAGATGAGAACGTCCCCTTTAAGTTGTGATCGGTCAACCGTGATGGCTACACAGCCCAAAGTCTGAAAACCTTTAGCACAGTCTACAGGCCGTATTTATGAAGGGATTTCATTGTAGCTTGATAGGATGACTCATTTTGGAATAATTTCACTGCAACTTGGTAACTTTTGTTGACATACATTAACAGTGAGGGCCACATACATTAACTGTGAGGGCCACATTAACCCACCCTTCAGTTCTTTAGTACTGTCTACACCTCATATTATTTTAATTGAAAACATAGCATACAGGGAACAGAAATTAACATATTCCCAATTATCACAATTCTTGTCTTATTTCATAATTCTTTCATAAACATTCAACATTATCCTTTTCATCAAACACAACACACAGACAAGTTACATTGTCATTGACACTTTCATTTTTAAAGGCCTGGTTGTGGCTTCTAGCATTTGTTATTTTGGATTTCCATTTTAGTTGTTCTATATTGATTTTGTTTTATATGATCACTGTTACAAAAGAAAACTATCAGTGAAATTGACATGGAAGCTCTAGTATTTAATTCTAGGCTCGCACAACTGATTTTTAGGCATCTGCAACCATTCTATCAGGAATATAAAAATAAAAACTGCCCTCCCTCATTCATTTAAAAAAATGCCCGAGAATCAATTATTTAATTTTGTTTGGCCTAAAGGTGAATTAATTGATTTCACTTTTTAGCATCTTTGGCTAAGTCATGGCCTCGGTACTGATGAAGTCAAGGTTTGGCAATTCTCTATATCTATATCGCCCACTGTAAATGACTTCCACTCCTTTGGTTCCGTGTCCTATTTTACCACTAGAGCAGAACTTGTTTACCACTGCAAACAGGCACTGCTTCACTTCCAGAGTTCTGCAAATGAAACTGCAGTTCAACCCTCCATTCAGTATTTAATAGATCTTGTCCCTATATCCCGATAAATTCTGTCTTTTGATTGGTCAGAATGTGGACAAATATCCATGGCAAAGGGTGCACCCAAGAACATCCAAGGTATATGAGAGCGTGCAACATCTAGGGTATAAGCGCACACAAAGCATTGGGGGTATATAGTTTAAATGAAAGCTTTCCCTTTTGCTCGCCTCGATATAACAATCGAACCAACAAATCTGAAAGTAGTCACAAATATCTTCAGATTTCAGACAATTAAATCATAAAAATAAAATAATAGCAAGTAATTCGTCCCCTGAGTACCAATGTACCAAAAGTAGCCACATAGAACACATTGCAACTTAGGGGACGATATGTCAACAAAATACTGCTTACTCGTTTCCTTAACGACCCAAGGGATGTAACTCTGTCTGATGTCTTCTGCAGTTATAAAAACAAAATAATTATCATGAATTTGGTCCAAGTGATTGTGGAGCTGAGAAATGCATCCACAAATTTATTTCCACTATGTTTGTATTGTGTTTCAAATAGGACAAAAATATTATCTCCACCAACATGTATGGTATATGGAGATTTAATACCTGGATGTCTCATTTAGACACCTCGCCTGTGGCTCGGTGTTTAAAAACCAACATCCAGGTATTAAATCTCCATATACCATACATGTTGGCCAAGGTAACTTATAATGCCATAAAAATTAAAAAGCAAATTAGGGTTGGTACCCAGCCAACTAACAGTGATGTCTTGTTGGCAACGAAGGAAATGCAGCAATTATGCAGTTAAAAAGTGCTTTTAGTTCAATTTTCATGTAGAGTGGTTGTTACAGGGGAGGAGTGTGATAAATACGGAACCACACATACAGTTAAAACTAGAAGTCCTGTCATGAAATGCGCACAAATAGCACGTTGATATGCGCGTTAATGTACGCGTTATGGCCCAAGTAAAGCTTTTAAATTCTGTACATATGGCCTGTGCACAAGCAATGTTTCAGCCAATGGACCTCCGGGTAACCCGGAGATCCATTGGCAAAAACATTGCATGTGTTTCCTATGAGTAACCAGGAGAACCTGTCGTGCTTTGGATCTCATTCGATATGGCAATTGCGCACAATTCCAACGCGCAATTAAGCCTAGATAAGCGCACTATTCGTGACAGGACTTCTAGTTTTAACTGTATGTTTGATTGGGTTACGAATTATTGCACTTGATTGCTTTTGCCTGGGATATCACTTGCGCTTTCTGCTTTCGTGATATTCTGAGCCAAAGCAATCTTGTGTGATAATTTGTATCCCATTCAAACGTATGTGCGGATCTGTATATATATGGCACTCAAATAGTTAACAAACAAAAGAAATAGAAAATATAACCCTACCTCTTTCATTGATTTGAAAAATAAATTTCTTGTGAATCAAATATATATTTTTTAGCCTTATGATTGTTTTTGTCCCCCGAAAAATCGTTTTTGGTCAAATCAAATGAAATTTGGTATGTAGGTGTATCAACATAAAATACAGGTCAAGTTTGAATCTGGGTGACGTCTGACAATTTTGCCAAAGTTATGCCCCTTTTTCAACTTCAGAAATTCAGTTTTTTTAGCTAAACTCTGGCAGCCATTTTGTACAAAATTAGGTGCAATCCGATTTTTGCACAGAACTTCCATATGAAGGTACCTTTGTTATCACCTTGTGACAGGAACGAGTGTTTTGGGTGCCTTTGTTATCACTGTGCTATGAGAACAAATATTTTGGGGTTCAGTCAGACCCACTCTGAGACTCAAAGATTTCTTTTCTAGTTTAGCATCTAACTGTCACCCCACTTTTACAATACTTTACCTATATATTTGTTACAGGCTATGGTCAGCATTTATGTACCGACCGTTACAATACTTTACATGTACCTTTGTTATCAGGTCATTACCTAGGTGTTTGTCATTGCTGTGTCTCACATTATACATGTACACTACGCTGCAAGTGACGATTACATGAATCGCCCAGGTCTGAGTTAATAGAAAAGATTTAAACCTGTCCGATATTATGCCGACTGAGTTAGCAATAATTAAATCCAGTGAGGCATTTCAAGAGAAAAGGATTAGCTCATGTCGTGTAATCTCGGAGATAATTGTGTAAAGGATTAGCGGTAATTAACTTCTGTACATCAACTCCACCTCAAGAAAACAAAGCAGTCTTATAGATACGTGCACATTTTATTCTGACAATTTCTCTCGACAATGTCACCTTGAAAATTACATTAATGAGCAATACATTACACTGACAATTCTTCTTGAATTTTTCAATCACCTCACGCTGAATTAACATACAGTTTTAAAATGTTGAGAACAAAATACGTCATCATAATATTATACGTCAAGTTAATGTCTTAGCGAACTCAGTCTCAATTATTTCTATTCAAACTTCGTTGTGACAGTGTTGTTCATTTTAAATAGTTTAGACCACACATTGGCCTTCAGTTCTCATTTTTCTGCGTGCGTGCATTGGAAAACAGTGGATAGAGTCGGCTTCTGATTTTCGTTTTTTTTCCCATATTGAATCTTCTAATTATCGATGATATCACCATCACGCTGAATGCCAAAACAAACACAGGTACTCAGCACAAGCTTAGAAATCGAAAAAAGGATATCTGACAGTATGTTTGGATCGATGCTGTCGTGCCCTTATTAATTATGGCTAATGGAAGCGCGGCAGCATCAAGCGCATAGTGATAACAAATTTATCCAACTGTCCCATTACAGCCCATTGCCTTCATTTCTCAGTTTAAATTAGGTTAAATGGGCGTAATAAGAGCCTCCATTGTAAGTATGTACAAGAAAATGGACCAGTTCAATGTTGTTTCACAGAGCTCAGTGAACTCTTGGCATGGTTAAATTCCCTGTGGATTAGGCCTACTACTGGAACAATTTGCACCTTTCGAGTTTTGGATCATAAAAAGTTAAACAGAAATCGTCAACTCGTCCTCAGTTTTCCGAAAATTACAGAACTTATTCAATAAATTAGCCCAGACCTAATTTACATTCCGGAAGCCATCTATAAATCAACTCGGTTTGTGTGTGTATGTGTGTGTGTGGGGGGAGGATGGGGGGGGGGGGGGGGGGGGGGGGGATAGGTAGGGATACATCACCCAGGGCCTACCTAGGAACTTAGTAATGAGTACAGTACCATTAAATCTGTTGGATCATTTTGGCAGGGTCATGAAGACCGTACGTTCTTCGAAACTCGCCAAATGTGCTGGTGGATGGATGACAGACTCTGCACCAGGCATGCAGCTGAAACTAAGGTCCATTTAAAATAACCATTCCAAGAGAAACCTTAGGCTTAGAGGAGTACACACACACACCATGATTTAAATAAATGCACATCATTGTCGGGAAACCTTGGAAGCAAAGAGTGCTGATCTACAGATGTAGACATTTATTTACTGCACCAAAGAGATTGCGGAGTAGGGGTGGGCATACTGAAACTTACTCCACAGGCTTATTGTAGAGAGGGCTGCAATATTTTTTTTTTTTTAAATAATTTAAGTGGTAGTTTCGACCTACACTACACGTCAGAAGTAGTTGTAGGTAAACCGCAATTATCTCGCGGTTTTGTGCACGGTTATAAACTATACAAAAACACGAGTTTTGTTTCCGTGCCACTAATAAAAACGATAACCGCAGTTGCCGATCGTTTGTGACCGGAGTGCGAAACGAAAATAAACGATAGTGTTAGTCTTGTGGGAAGAAACGAGACATGGGCTTTGATGAAACTGCATTGTGGCTTTCAGTCATAAACACAAATAAACGATACCAACAATCATTTATGATACGATCTATACACATGTAAAGCAAAAATCCAAAATCTGTTGTTGGCGTTTGCAATGCTCAAGTCGAGCAATAAAAAATTTAGAACGTCATTCCATTCGAAATATTGTCCATTGTCTGCCTTTTAGTACAAAATTTCCAATTTCGCAAGTCATACTGGAGACTGTCAAATATTTAATAAATAACATGTGGATCTGATCACTGCGACAACGAGTGGCCGAGATTATCTTGAAAAATCATCTGATGTGAATATAATGCATAATAATATAATAATAATAACACTTTGGCCAGCCGCTGATTTGTCGCGGTTCTCGGACAAGAAGGCCATGGTTACCCCTGTACTGCCAGCTGCCTCCCTATTCCCACGCTTCTCCTCTCCTCCCAACACTCAGAGACGAACTGCTTGATGATATCCCTTGTCCCATTCTTCCCAATCTCTCCGATTAGCATATTAACCCTCTCCTTTGAGTCTCCCCCTAACCACATGTCCTTCATTCTCCCATCCCACTTCCCCATTATACTCCCAGTGAATCTCATTCTTTTAGGCTGATACTTTGGGCATTCAAGAAGAAAGTGTTCCAGGGTCTCCACCATGTCCACGTTACACATCTGGCACTCCCTTTCACCGTCTTTCCCAATTTTTCCCCTCAGCTCCAGGGATCGCGACCTCAGCTTGAACAACAGTGACCCCCCAAAGGTACCATCAAGGTACTCTTCAAAACCTGGCTTCTCTTTATCACGCAGGCCACCCAAAGACCTCTTTGATTTGACCCCCCCCTCTCGCCAATTACGGTTACAATCTTCCATGACCCTTTCTCTGACGATTTTTTTTACCCTGGTTTGCCCCAACGTCCAGGTCCGAGATCTCCAATGAGTAGTTCTCTACTAGCTCCCTCATTTGGACCATCCACCCCGTTTTGATATTTGAGTTGAAAATTCTCAGGAACATTACTTTACACCATCGGCTGTCGGGGAGATTTACCAAATAATTAAGATAACCGAGCTTCAACAGGTCTATCCTGTCCTTGATCCTCATCCACCCAAGCTCACCCCTGATTGCTTCTAGCGCTGCGGCATTACTCGACCCCGTTATCCATCGGCCTGCATCGTTCTGCAGGATTTCCAAGCTCTTTACGGCCGTCTGGTTTAGGGGTACCACTTCCGTACCGTATGTTATATTTGGCAGCCCCACCATTTCCCAAATGGTTTTCCCCACGAAAACCTTATTGAAACTGTTTCTCCCTATAAGTTTCATTTGGTTAAGGATTTGCTTCCCCTTCAAAATCAATTTATTTGTGTGGTTCCGGTAGATGCCTCTTCCTGTAATGTTTATATTTACCCCCAAATACTCGTAATCACCCGTCTCTCCCACATTGAGAAGTTTGCTGCTCCCTTCCGGAATGCAGAACTCACCCACTCTCCACCTTCGAGTGGGGTCCACTTTGCAGCCCACAGGTATAACTTTGCTCTTGCTTTCATTAAGTTCGAGTCTCCATTTGCTCCCATATTTCCCAACAATTCCCAGCATTTTCGTTAGCCCCTCTTCGCTCTCTGACACTAGAACCATATCGTCTGCAAAAAATAGCCCTGGGATCTTCACGTCACCAACTGCTACGCCCTCCTCGCTACGCAGGAGTTCATCTCCTAAGCCTTTGATGTACAATGCAAACAGGATCGGCGAAAGGATACACCCCTGTTTTAGGCCTATCTCCATAGGCACACGTCTCGTTGTAATGTTTCCCAGGCTAAGTTCACTCTGTACATCTTGATATAATGCTTTCATAATTCCAACAAACTCGCCTCCTAAGCCCATAGCCTCCAGCTTGCGCCACATACCTTCCCTCCATACTCTATCACATGCCTTCTTGATATCCAAAAAGGCCATAAACATCTTTTTCTTTTTTGCTTTCGCGGATTCTATCATTTGGGATAGTGTGAAAAGATGGTTAGTAACTCTCCTTCCCTTCCTGAAGCCATTCTGGATTTCTCCCAAAAAACCCTTCTCCTCAATTACCTCCTCTAGTCTCCCATAAAGGACTTTACAGAAAACCTTTCCAATGTTGCTACTGACAGAGATCCCTCGATAGTTATCCAAAACGTCTTTTTCCCCCTTTTTGTGAATAAATGTCACTTTGCTTTCCCTCCACTCCTTTGGGACCTCTTGTTTTTCTATGGCTAAATTGAATAGGGCAGTTAGGCTTTCCAAGAGTTCCTCTCCCCCTTTTTTGATAAACTCGTTAGGAATTTCGTCCACCCCTCCCGCTTTTCCATTCCTCAATTCTGAGATCACCCTTCGCACCTCCTCAGTTTTGATTTCGCTGCACACGAAGTCCGAGAGATTTTCCTCGACCTGGTTCGGACACTCCGGTGGGTTCCCCATGCCCCATCGCTTATCGTTTACCTTTTCCCAGTGCTTGACTAGTTCTAATGCGATTTGATCTCGCTCTTCTGTAACTCTGCCGTCTACTTTAATGCTCTGTTGGTTATTCCCTTTGTTACGTTTGTTCACCCATTTCCAAAATATGCTCGAACTCGACCCCCCCTGTCGTTCTTATCGTCCTAATAAGACTGCTATTTCGCACTCTCCGGTTGTCGTCTTTTATCTTGTTTACTTTATTTCGTGCTTGTTGGTATTCTTCCTCTGCTACCATGACCTCATTGCTTTCCACCCCCTTAAGTTTTCTACTTCTCCTGTATGCAGCACATTTAGCTTTTCTAACCTTTATGGCCCTTTTCAGTTCTTCGTTCACTCTGTACCCAAGTTCCCATGTTGGCACCCTAATCTTTCCTACACTTTCCTTCCCTGCCTCCACTAGGCTCGCAACTATGGCGTCGGCCATCTTCTGGACACTACCCCCCTAATGCATAATCCATTGTATATTTGAAAAAGTTGAAAGTCAAATTGAAAATATTTTTCAGTGTTATTGTCGGTCGCGAGTTTTTAAGTAGGCCCACCAAAGGCAAAGAAAGCCTTCAAAATCATTACCGCTGCATCTGAATCACAACAAACTACAAAATCAACAACACATTGTTGGACTTTATCTCTTGATGAAAAATTCTGTCCCACTGCCCAGTATTCTTTGCCTCTCATGCCCAATAATCTGTCACAGTTTAATGGAAGAGAATAACACGTTTTTCCAACACACGTAAAAAATTATCCTCTATCAAAATACCACTTTCACTTTCCAAATCGTATCTGAGTGACTGATGAGTCAAGCACCCCCCCCCCCCCCCCCCCCCCCCCCTTTATCTTCGCCACAGGAGTCATGAACAACACCTTAGCATAAAGCAGAAGTAATATGTTTCCTAATTTTTTACTGCCCACCCAGTGTTACCATACTAACCCGCACACATCTACTGTCTGAACCACATCCAAGAAAAATACAGAACTCCAAAATTAAATCGGTCTGTTGGCCAACAGTTATTCAACTAAGAGTTTCCCAGGCGTGGATCAAGTTCACTGATGCATTGGTTCGTGAATCTCCACTACACGGGCAAACTTTTTACTAATACATTAATTGGCATGCCAGGTAACAAGGAAATTCAAATGAATAACGTGTGGGCTACTATGATTTTCAGCAGTGCAAAAGCCAAATATACTCAATGAAATGTTTATGTGAGGCGGTTGTTTTGTGGTGAATAAACATTTGAAGAAATGTGCGAATGACCATTTAATGTAATGAAATTTGTTTTGTTGGGATAATGCACGTTAAAAATAAAATGAACATCGAACAAAAAAAACAAGAATGGTTCTAGCTTTAATTTGTTTATTTGTGTGCTAAACACGAAAATGCTAATTCTCGTCTGAACACGTGCTCTGTACAAAACAGGAGGCACCTTCTGCCCACCTAAGTTCGGACCTGCATGTAGTTGAAACCAAGTTCCATTTAAAATACACCATTCCAAGAGAAACCTTAGAGGAGTACATACACACACCATGATTTTAAATAAATACACATCCTTGTCGGGAACCCTTGGAAGTAAAGAGTGCTGCTCTACAGATGTAGACATTTATCGCACCAAAGAGATTGTGGGGTGTGAGTGGGCATACTGAAACTTACTTCACAGGCTCATTGTCGAGAGGGATGCAACATTTTTTTAGCTCACCTGACTGAAAGTCAGGGTGAGCTTTTCTGATCACTTTTCGTCCGTCGTCCATCGTCCGGCGTCCGTCGTCCGGCGTGAAGGTGGTGTTTGGGTCTTTTTCTTCCAAACCACTGGCCGCATGTTAATGAAATTTCATGTGAGTAGGGGTTATATAGCGGCATTTTGATTTTTGGGCAAATTAGGTTTCGGCTCATATTGAGCAGAGGGGTGGGGCAAAAATGCTCCAATTCTTAAAAAATCTTCTTCTCAAGAACCAGCAATAGCAGAGACTTGATATTTGGTATGCAGCTTCCTTTTGAGGTGTAGACTCAAGTTTGTTCAAGAGAAGTTTGTAGGTCTATACTTGGCGATGTTATGGGAGGAGCAAAAATTTTGGCCCCACCCCAAATTTCTATTTTTTAAACCGAGAGGCCAATTTGAACCAAATTTTATGTGAGGGCTTATTGGGTCATAAGTACCTAATTTATGCAGAAATTTTTTTTCCTGTAGCCCCGTGGGAACCACAGGAGCTAAAAATAGAAAAAAATTAAAACGCCTATATCTCAAAAACTGCACGGCAGTGAGAATTTTTATTTGGTGTGAAGCTTTCTTGGGACCAACAGAAAGGATTGGTAAAAAAAAATTGCTATCGGTTTTATCATAGGGTACTTTTTCGGGACTCTGAAAAAGTGCTGAGTCAGTATTTTTTAACACAGTAGGCAATGGGAAAAAAATAAAGAATTGTTTTCTTCCAAACCACTGCTCTAAAAGCTTTCATATTTTACATATAACATCTTTGGAACATTGATTCACATATTTGTAGAAATCAAATTCCTCGGTCCATATTTGGGTTCCCTATGGGAACCCAAATGTTCAAATTAGTGCAATATGAGGGATATATTTTAAAAATCTTCTTCTTCGGATCCACAAATCAGAATCTTTTGATATTTGCTATGCATCATCCTTAGGGGGGTGAGATTGATGTTTGTTCAAGCCAAGTCCCTGAGTTCATATTTGGACTCCCTTTGGGAACCCAAATTGTAACTTAGTGCAATACGAGGTATATTCTTTTAAAATCTTCTTCTTCGCATCCACCGGTCAGAATCTTTTGATATTTGGTATACAGTATGCTTAGGGAGGTGAGATTCAAGTTTGTTCAAGTCAAGTCCTTCGGCTCATATTTGGTCTCCCTGTGGGAGCCCAAATTATAACTTAGTTCAATATGAGGAATATTCTTTAAAAAAAATTTTTTTTTCAGATCCACCAGTCAAAATGTTTTGATATTTGATGTACAGCATTCTTAGGGGCTGAGAGTGAAGTTTGGTAAAGCCAAGTACCTGGGTTCATATTTGGGCTCACTGTGGGAGCCCAAATTATACCAAAATTTTTATTTTCCAAACCAAAAAGTCGATTTGAACCAAATTTGATATGAGGGCTTATTGGGTCATAAGTACCTAATTTATGCCGAAAATTGTTTTCCTGTCCCCCACGGGAACTGCAGGAGCTAAAAAAATTTTTTCTTTTTAAATGCCCATATCTCCAGAACTACATGGCACTGAGAATTTTTATATGGTGTGAAGCTTCCTTAGGACCGGAAGAAAAAAATGGTAAAAATTTTATCATAAGGTTCTTTTCTAGGACTAAAAGTGCCGAGTCATCATTTTTTAACAGTGTAGCTAATGGGAATAACGTTGAAGAATCTTCTTCTCCCAAAACACTGCTTCAGAAGCTTTTATTTTTGGGCTCCCTATGGGAGCCCATGTATAACTTAGTTCAGTATGAGAAATATTCTTAAAAAATCTTTTTTTTCTGTTACTCCTGTCAGAATCTTTTGATATTTGATTTTTGATTTTCTTAGAAGTGGCAAATTGAAGTTTGTTCAAGTTCTGCTTTATTGATAAAATTGGGCCCAGTAGTAACCAATTCCTGCATTGAAAGCCCTGTAAAGTGGGCAGTGATAGGCATAAACGATTGACCAAACCTGATATTATAATTATGCCTCTGTAATGATGTAGCCTTAGAAAGTGACCTTAAATTCCAATAAATAAATAGATAAATTATTGAGTACCCAATATGGGGATCTAACATATGAACACTCTGGGTTACTAAGTAGAGAAAACACTTTTATGTTGAAAAACTGATAATAACCACAAGGCAGAATCCCTTGCTATTTTGGTGATATGACTCGGCCAGTATCAGGTGAGCGCCCTCAGGCCCCGTGGGGCCTCTTGTTTTTAAATAAGTTTTAAAAAAATATTTTGTGAGGGCATTTCAGTGGTGTAGCCAGAGGGGGGGGGGGGGGGGGGTACATATCCCCCCCATTTTAGTTGGTCCCCCACCCCGGTGATGTGGCTTAATTATTGATGCCCTTCGCAACTTATAAATTATGGACACAAGCAGACTCAGTCAAGGAAATTGAGTTTTTTTTTGTCTTGAATTTCACATTTGTTTCAGGGGCACCCCCCCCCCCCCCCCCCCCCCCCACACACACACACACACACCAAGTGAGGGGTGCTTCCTCTTGTGCTCGCCCCCATCTCGTCGATACCTGGATGGGGTAAAAGGCTCAAACGTGTTATTCTTCCCGATGGGCTCCCCTTCTCTCACCACGCTCTCGTAAAATCCTTAGACTCGAAATGATAAGCGTTCATATTAAGATGCAATGGAATTTCAATATTCAAATGCGTCATGAATTCAGAAAAAAAAGGTATGGCTGCTATTGAATGTGATGAGAATAAAATGTCACTGTAAGTACACTGAACTGAAGAAATGCATAGCGTCGGGAAACAATACACAAGTTGGGAATGGATTAATTAATGCCATTCTCAAAATATTTAATTCAATTGCATGAATACTTAATTACTTTTCGGGGTGCATTGTGAGATCCAGAGCATTGTTTTTTGTAAACAATAACTTCAGAAGGCCTGCACAATAAAAGGAAGCTGATTGATTTGTATGCCCGGCTCTTAATCCCATTTCCGTGAGTGTCTAATTGCCACCAGTTTAATTACAAAACAAACTACTGTAATTAACCACCTGTGGAAACACGAAAGAGGGACAGTTTCTGCTATTCTAAGAGTGCTTTTTCCATTGGGTTTTTACTTTTTATCTGAACTACCCACTATTTGCACTATTTGAATGGCAAAAGGAGATCTGCTGCATTTAAATGATTGACATTTTTTAAAATGTTGGCGTTGAAATCTAAATGCACTCAGACATTGAAACATTTTGTAATGTACAATGTAAGTATTGTATAAAACTCAGAAAACATCGACAATGTTATTTTCACTGATAAATCTACAATCCAAATGGGAAACTCAAAAACAAGTGTGACGACAATACTGACTCCTCAACGCAAACACCCTTATTCTGTACATGTTTGGGGTGGAATCTGACAAAAGGGTGCCACTACGCTCCCAACATGCAATGGCAAAATTTTCAGGGAGAGTGGGAGGGGGGGGGGGGGGGGGGGGGACAAGTTCTCTAGATGAAGAAACTCAGTTTGTTTCATTATTTCAAATGAAAAATTCAAGTGAAAGCCATGCAGGATATGGATCAAACTGAATAGGAATGAATTGTCTTTGTTCCCAGGCGCATGTGTCGAGCAACGATCTTGTGACGTTCAATCAACATGAGCGTTATTTTTTTTTTTTTTGGCAATCTCTACCCTTAGAAATTGGCACATTTTTAAAATATTATGGCGAATAAATAACTAAAACTCATTATGTTGTTTTTTTTTATCACATAAACATCTTCGTCCAATGAAGGAAAGCAAACAGAATATCAGTTTACCCCAAATTGACATCCATATGATAAGGGAGGTACATGTAAAAACCTGGGGTTTGCACATGCATGTGTTATGTTTGGAATTGTCCTTAGTCCTTCAGAGTTCAGAATGAGAGGGTGGGGTGTGCATGGAGAGGAGAGGGATGGGGTGTCATATACCGGGGCGCCGAAGCCTTTATTAAGTGGTAAATGACATCCAATGTAGCTAAGCGTATTACGGCATCAAGTCACTTAAGGCAAAACTGAGGCGATGAAATAGAAAGTATTTTTTTCTATCAAATTGGAAAATTCAGGGTATTTAATCGCCAGAGTTTTGGTGAATGGCGCAATAGAGGCCGGAGAAGTGAAATGGGGTATTGAGAGTTGGCGGGAGGGACAATTGATAGATAACTATGTTCATGTCGTTTTGAATTTGAATGGCAAATCAGGTGACCTCGCCCGTGAATATAACTAATAGGTAGGCAATTGGCATTTTGGGGGCTGGGGATGGAGGGGGCCCGGGGGGGGGGGGGGGGGGGGGCACATTGCAAAGTGGTGGTTTTTGTAAGGGGCTGGGGATAGTGTTAAGTGATAAATGGGGAGAGATGTTTGGAGAGAATTTTTACGAGATAAAATAGCTACATGCTATTCATGCGATTTCTGTGCTGCTGTCTTTTTTTTAAGTTTGCTCTTGTACATTCAAATTGAAGCACTTGTGCCAATGCTCGTTATTTGCCCAACGGATGAATGTTTATCTTCGTTTACAATCGGGAACAGAAACAAACTGTTACATGATATCCCTGGAAGATAACCACAAAAAAAACACGATAAACGCGTTTATCTTCATTTACAACCGGGAACAGAAAAGAACTGTCAAACGATACTCCTGGAGAATAACCGCGAAAAAAACGATGGACGCGTTTATTGAAAGTTTACAACCGCGTTTCGATTCCTGATTATACCGCGGTTGTTCCTACAGCTACTTCCGACTCGTAGTGTATGTGTGTTTTACCCGGCACGTTTTCATGTTGAGTTTTCAAAAATATCGGGAACACAATGTCCCAGGGTAAATTGAAACGTCTCGGACTCCAATGTTGGCCGATGATTTTCAGAAAATCATCCACCGTGTCGGGTGTTTGAGACAGGATACACTTGGCACGTACTGTATATGATGAGAAACATGGACTGTTGCATGGTGCGAAATGTAAAGGTCCGGATGAGTAAGAATGTTTTTTTTTTATTTCGAAAAACCACGTGCATATTATCACTGTATATGAGCGAATATAAGTTCAAAACGTTTATTTCTTTTATTTTGTTGTGTCGAATAAGTATAAATAAATGAGTATTTGAATCTTCGTTCTGCTCTTTTTAATTATAGAGGCAGTACTCCTTGATTGAAAGCTTTTCCCAAGAATAAAAATTATCAATTTACCCCAAAGAGCATGTAGCGGTCGGTCGATTGAGACTGAGAAAGAATGGCGACTATTGTTTGGAAACTCACATTCAATGGCATAATTGCCACAAAATGAATTTGTTTGTTGGGGGGGGGGGGGGGGTGGGCATTGAGGAATCTTAGCACGGCGATGAGTGATGGCCACTGCAAAACGCGTTACGTGGGAAATTTATGCACTTAAGCCTAGTGTAATGCAGGGGGAGGGGGGGAGGGAGGCTGGATTGGCAGTCATTCAACGTAAATAGGCATATTTATAGGGTGGCGGAGGTAAGGGTGGAATAGTATCATGTCATATTTCGAAGGACTCTGAGCCACTAACGTTGATTTTATTTTCTTGGTTATTGTTTCTCAGCCTATCCAATTCATTTTTTTAAAAAATGCAATCTCCGAACAGAAGAGATTACGCTCTCTGCGAAAAAACGCCTATAGAAATATATAAATTTATATTAAATAAGGTTGTGCTTATTTAATATTAATTTATATGTATACATGTAATCTTGTTTTCACAATTATGGGGAAATCGAGTGTTTATTTTGAAATTGTTGTTTAAATGGGTAATAATAAATTGTGAAGCGTTTCGCATCGAGTTAAAAATGGTGTAACTTGATTTAGTTTTAATATTTTCATAATTTCCTTTTGCAACTTGAGGGAAAAGTTGTTCAAATCTGCTCAATAATTGTGAAGCTTAATCTTTTTCACAGCACGGTCCGAGAAACCAATCAAGTCGCTAATCCATTTGTCTCGTACTGTCCGAGTTTTTTATCAAATGTCGGACACAGATCACAGACATACTCTCCGACAATCGTCGGCAATTTGTGAGTGATCTTGAGACACAATTCCTCGGACCTGGGAGATTCATGTAATCGTCGCTTGCAGCGTAGTGTACATGTCTTAAACAAGTTGATCTACAGTGTCATTGACACTTTCATTGGTTTCCCGATAACTTAAGTTATAGTTGGCCAAATGAAATGAAATTTAGTTTGTAGGTGTATCAACATAAAATATAGGTCAATTTCGAATTGGGTTGTGGTCCGACAATTTTTTCCAGAATTATGCCCCTTTTTCAAATTCGAAAATTCATTTTTTGGGGTTTCCCGATGATAACTTTAGTTGTTGGCGACTCATTCAAATAAAATTTGTTATATAGGTGTATCAACATAAAGTTCAAATTGGGGTTTGGTCCAACATTGCTTGCCAGAGTTATGTCCCTTTTTTGACTTCTAAAAATTCAATTTTTTTTCAAATACCTCAAATTGCAGGGGACATTTGGCCGGGCAGCCTTTTATTTATTCTGTTTTTTTTTTCAGGTTTTTGTAGCAAATCCAAATAAACCGAAACCAATTCTAGATATTCTTTTGAGAAACAAGGAGAAGTTAGTTGATTTTCTCACCAAGTTTCACACAGATAGGTCTGAAGATGATCAGTTTAATGATGAAAAGGCATACCTCATCAAACAAATAAAAGAACTGAAAAATGTGGAAGGATCCTAGTTGTAACTACCAGTAATTGGTAGATTTGTTTATATAATACTGTACAGATATTTGTTGATATTACATCAAGTTAATAAAATTATTGACCATGTTTTACGAATTATACAATGTAATAAATTGTACATTGTATTAATTTAGTGATCTGTAGCTGGGTTTTACCATTAGAATGGTAGGGTTGCAATTAGTGCTGATTAATTCCTCTATTATGAGAATCAATTTTTGGTTAGGTGAGGAATTGAGATTCTGTGACAAGTCTTTTTTCAGTTAAATATGTATTTCTATGACAATGCTGTTTTTGCTATCACATTTTGCTTGTGACCACCGTCAAGAAAAAAAAATGTCTTTTAAATTGTCACTTATCTTTTAACAATTTTACTGCACTGGCTTAATTGTCTGTGTCACTCAGTGTAAGTTTGAGTAAGACAATTCACCTCAATTGCTGTGGTGGGGGAATTGTGTGGTAAATGGATGTACAGTAGAACCTGTCTTGAGAGACCGCCCTTTGGGCCACACAAAAGTGTTCTCTCAAGACAGGTGGTCTCTCATAACAGGTTTCAGGTTTTCTCTAGTTAGTGAATAACCAACCACAAAATTCAGAAATGGAGAAGAATGGATTTTTGTAATTACTTTGTAGTTGTTCTTTTTTATGAAGTTTTTGTAACAAATTGAAATGGACTGTTAAAAAAATTATAAAAATAAATTAGTGTTGATAATCTTCGTTGAAAATTTTCAACACTAATTTATTTTTATAACAGTCCATTTCAATTTGCTACAAAAAGATTTTCAACACAAATTTATTTTTATTCCTATCTGTCAGATTTCAGGTATGTATGAAATTGTTTATTCAGCAATAATCCTAATCTTTTCACAGAGGTCTTATAAAAACATCTCATTCTGTAATGAGTTAGCAATTTAAACCCAATTAAGAGCTTTTAGTACTTTTAATTATGTTAGTATAACCACAATGGATTTTCCAATTCTAGAACAGGTAAAAAGTTTTTGTCATTACTTTCAGTCTTCAAAGGGCGGTCTCTCAAGACAGGTCCATTATGGCATAAAAATACAAGTTGGTACCAGGTCACAGTGGTCTCTCAAGACAGGTGGTCTCCCATAGCAGGTCCATTATAGAGTAAAACCAATCAGTGCCTGGTAGATGTGGTCTCTCAAGACAGGTGGTCTCTCAAGACAGTGGTCTCTCAAGACAGGTTTTACTGTAGTTTCCTTTGGTACAGAACTTAGATCACTGCAGATCGTGGCAAACCTACACTCCGTGATCAAGATTTGATAAATAAACTATTGTGAAATCCATACCGAATAAAGAAAAAAACAAATGTAAAATATCATCGTGGATTCAGTTCTTTCTCATTTTTTAGCGCAGAGATAATTTCCACTGGATTGCAACCCAGTCATGATCCCGTTGAAATTCTCTTGCCACTTTTTCGATCACAGTACTGTAACTGTTGGGAGACAGGGAGCATGGTGTCTCAGTGGTAATGACATTGGACTTGGGAGCATGGTGGCTCAGTGATTAACTGATAAGGATTTGAGACCGCCATCTGCATGCCGATTAGTTGAGCACACTATCTGCCGATTGTGAGTTCCGATATTGGATAGTAACAGCCAAAAGGAGTAGCATGTTTAAGAATGCATAGAACAAGGTTAATTTTAGTACAGTCAGATTGATTTGTTTGTTGACCTCAAGTGTATGTCAGTGTGTGTATTAAGATTAAAATACGACATCAGTGGAAACAAGTTAACAGCACAGCGTCTTTGATCAACGAGCAAAGACTCAGCATTGTTAACTTGTTCACGCTGATGATGCATTTCTTTGAGTCATCACACAACACATGGCATGTGTTTCATGAGCAACAATTAAGGGGAAGATCAGACCAATCAATGAGATTAGGCCAGTCTTGATTCCTCCCAATCATTGTGGCAACTTATTAAGTTTGTTATTGCTTGTATGAGATTGTTAAACATAAATACAAACAATTTTAATCAATGGTGTTCCACGTTACCATTGGCATGGACCGATGTTCAAATACCTCTACCAATGTCAGATGTGATTGCCAAACATCGGTTAACTGGTAGAGTGCTAAATTATTTTTGGTCATCCAAATTTGTCCACGTCTCTTTGCCTTGTTACAATTTATGGGAGATTGCCTAGTGGCACTCTCCCATAAATTGTAACAAGGCGAATCCTCACTGACTAAATAATTTCAATTCAAAAATTATATGACGCACATCCATAGAATATGAAACCATTGAGCTTCAGAATAAAGCCCAAATATGGGCTTCCAGCACTCTACCAGTTAATCACTAGTTATGGTACTGGACTTCAAACCAGTGGGAACTGTATTGTGTCCGAGGATAAGGCTTTTAGTCCGGATTGCCCATATGGGTGCACAGTGACGCTGTGTACTAAGGCATACAGCACGTTGATGTTTCACTTGTCTTCAACCAATGCTCTTCTTGCTTGTGAGACCCTGGCTATTGAAAGTGTCATTAAACTCCAAGGAAAAAATGGAAAAAGAAAAAAACTGTTGGAAATGGAGCAGTGCTCATCTATGTTTGTAGTGGACCAGGCCTTTAGATTATCCCAGTTTCACACCGTTTACAGGTGTGACCAAATTAGAAAAGGCGTGAAGACAAAAAGAGAAATATATAAATTCTCTGTACAGTACGTGGAGAGTGTATTATCACTAAATCACCCCCACAGAGTGGAGATTCCACCCTAGCAATAATTGGAAATTTGTTGCAAAGCATAACCAGAAAAGCAAAGTTTCAGCCAATGGACCTCCGGGTTAAACCCGGAGGTCCATTGGCTGAAACATTGCTTGTGTTTTTTTTTTGATATGTACAGAATTTGAAAGTTATAGCTTGGGTGATAACTCCACTCCGCAGGTGATTTAGTTACAATCCACTCTCCACGTACTGTACCTCTTCTACATTTGAGAATTACTTCCATCATAATATGATCGTAGAAACACAATAAAAGGCATGGCAATGAAACATAACATGGTGAGACTGTTATTTCTGGTTTTAACTGGTTGTAATGGACCCAAATTAGGGCAAAATGGTCCACCCAAAATAAAGGAATTTAAAAGTGGTGGATTTGTTCGCTGATATTATAGGACCTTGTAACCAGTGACTGGATTTTTTTTAATCCATTATAAAGTATTCAACTAAAATGTAAACGATTTCTTAAAATGGACTTCATTTTTAAAACAATAGTATTTTTTTTTTATTTTTATTTTTTTTTTTATTTTTTATTTTTTTTTTTTATTAGGGTTTAACGACACATTAACAGCCAGGGTCATATCATGTCAGTGACAGTTTTATGGGTGGAGGAAGCCGGAGAGAACCACCGAGCAACGACGAGTAGCTGTCAGCTCTCCAACATCGTAACTCTGAACTCTGCACCACGGCACAGGCAGGGTTAGATTGGTTGAAGACATGCACAATTTCGACGTGCAGTATGCCTTAGTACACAGCGTCATCGTGGCCCCATGTAAGCAATTGCGGTTAAGTGCCTTGCCCAAGGACACAACGCGGGGAGCGCGAATCAGTCGCTCAAATGGTCACCCATCTAACTACTAACCACACTCGACATTGCTTAACTTCGGTGATCTGTTTTTTTTCATTCAGATTCTGATGGGGTTATGATACATTTACCTGCCGTGGGGCGACATTTTGTAAATAAAAAAAACATTTTAAATAAACTTCTTACTCAAAATTTCTTTCGGCCGAATATTTTCCGGTATAGCTCAGCTACAGCTACTCCATTTTTAATTATATTTGGTACAGTGATAGAGAAACATCGGAGGTAATGATGCTTTCCAAGCATGAGTTTCTTCCACAGATTTTCTCAAGAGTTATGGCCCTTTTTCGAAAATTTTGAAATTCTCTTCCGTACAAACATTTTGGTTTGTATCTCAGCCACTGCTACACTGATTTGAATGATATTTGGTGTGGTGCTAGAGCACCATGTGGTTACAATACCTGTGTAGCGAGAGTTTCTTCCACACATTTTCTCCAGAGTTATGGCGATTTTTCACTCTTTCGACTTAGAAAATGTTTTGCAGTAGGGGGGCATTAACACTGCTTTGTGATGCAGGCCTCTTGTTAATTATTAGCTCATCTTGACAAAGTCAAGCTGAGCTAATCTCATCACTTTGCGTCCGTAGTCTATCATCCGTCATCGGTCGTTCGTCGTCCGTCAACACCTTGATTTAGACTGGGCCAGTTCAAGGCAAAGTTTGTGTGAGTGATGGTCCCGAAGGGGCATTGCATTTTTAATCAACTCTCTTCTTCTCATAACCAGTGTGTACAATGACTTGATATTTGCCATGGAGCTTCCTTTTGAGGTGTAGAATCAAGTTTGTTCGAACGAAGTTCGTGAAGCAATAATTGGCTTTGTAATGGGAGGGGTAAGATTTTTGGCCTCGCCCAAAATTTCTATTTTCCAAACCGATGGTCCGGTTTGAACCAAATTTGGTATGTGGTATTATTGTGTCATAAGTACTTGATCCATGCAAAAAAAAAATTTCCTGCATCTCCATGGGAACCCTGGGAGCTGAAAATAGAAATATTTTCAAACTCCCATATTTCTCCAGAAAGCTGTTATTTGGTATGAAGTATCCTTAGGACCAGCAGAATTGAATAGTAAAAAAAATTCCCATCGGTTATGTTAGGGTGTTCTGTAATGGGCATCGAAAAAATGCTGAGTCAGCATATTTGCAAAAATTTTAAAAAGTCTTTTCTCCAGAACCAATCATCAGAATCTTTTGATATTCGGTATACAGCATTCATAGGGGGGTCAGATACAACTTTGTTAAAATAAAGCCCATTGGTTCGTATTTGGGCTCAATACAGGAGCACAAATTTTTAACATAGGGTAATATGGGGAATATTCTTTAAAATTCTTCTTCATAACCACCAGTCAGAATCTTTTAATGTTTGGTATACATCATTGTTATGAGGGACAGATTCAAGATTGTTCAAACCAAGCCACTAGGTTAATATTTGGGCTTTCTACGGAAGCCCAAATTTTAACTTTGTTCAATATGGGGGATAATTTTAAAAAATCTTCTTCTTCAGATCCACCAGTCAGAATGCTTTCATATTTGGTATGCAACATCTCTATGGGGGTCAGATTCAAGTTTGTTCAAATCAGATTCCTAGGTGTATATTTGGGCTCGCTATTGTAGCCCAAATTTTTACTTAGTGCGATATGAGGAAATTTCTTTAAAAATCTTCTTCAGATCCACCAGTCGGAATGCTTTCATATTTGGTATACAACATCTCTAGGGGAGTCAGATTCCAGTTTGCTCTATTTGAGTTCCTGGGTTAATATTTGGGCTCCATAAGGGAACCTGAAATTTAACTTAGTACAATATGAGGGAATTTCTTCAAAAATCTTCTTCAGATCCACTAGTCATAATGCTTTCATATTTGGTATACAACATCTCTAGGCGGGTCAGATTCAAGTTTGTTCAAATCGGATCCATAGGTTAATATTTGGGCTCGTTATGGTAGCCCAAATTTTAACTTAGTGCAATATGAAGAAATGTCTTTAAAATGTCTCTTCTTCAGATCCAACGGTCAGAATGTTTTCATATTTGGTACACAACATCTCTAAGGAAGTCAGATTCAACTGTGTTCAAATCGAGCGCCTGGGTTAATATTTGGGCTCCATATGGGTTGCCGGAATTGGCCATTTTGCTGAAGATTTAAATATTTTGTATTCAGTACCCTCTAGAGGTGTGTAACTAAGATTAATCCACATAGGTTGTATCAAGGGGCTTCATAGGGGAGCTCTACATTTTACATTATGATCAACTGAAGAAAAGGCATGATGCCCGGATTATTTTTGTCACTCCTGAGGGACTCAAGGATTGAAAGTGTAGCCAATGGAGATGTATTGCTTAATGTAGATTCATTCTTGGACTCTGTTTATATTGTGTTCTGTTCAAGATGAGTACTTCAGGCCCCGTGGGGCCTCTTGTTAATTTTCATATCCTGTGCGTTCGAAAAAAGATTAAAAACCAATAAATTGATAATTCCAACCAGGCACCAATGCTATAAAACTTTTACCATTGTATTTTCTAGAATTGTATTTTCTATCTATTGGGGGTGCAGTGACTCAGTTGGTAGAGGTGCAGACTGCAAGACAAGAGGTCCTCGGTTCGAATCCTGCCTGCGACAACCGCGTTGTGTCCTTGGGCAAGACATTTCACCCCCATTGCCCATGTTGACGTGTACTAAGGCGTTCTGCACGTCGATGATGCACCTGTCTTCAATCAATGCTAATTCTGCTTGTGTGGAGTTAGTATTTTGGGAAGCTGACAGTTGCTCGCTGGTTTTCCCGAATACGCCGGCTTCCTCCACCCGTAAAACTGTTGTGGTCATGATTAGCCATTGTGCAGAAATATGTGATCTTAAACACCAATAAATAAATAATAAATTTAAAACCTATTAATATAACTGACTAAAATAAATCAATAGCATTTTCAAAGATATGGCAATTTGCCAACAGGCAAATTGCCACGTCTTTGAAAATGCTAATGGTTTATTTCATTCTATTTAAAGTCATAACTAGAAAATACAATTCTAGAAAATACAATTGTAAAAGTTTTATAGCATTGGCCCCCTGGTTGCATGATTTTGATACAGTTACAACTAAAAGTCCTGTCCTGAAATGCGCACATATAGCACGTTGATCTGCGCATTAATATACGCGTTATGACCATAGTAAGGCTATCAAATTGTGTGCATGCGGCCAGTGCATAAACAATGTTTCAGCCAATGGACCTCCGGGTAACCCAGAGGTCCATTGGCAGAAACATTGCCTGTGTTTGCTATGAGGAACCAGGAGAACCTGCGGTGCTTTGGATGTCATTTGATATGGCAATTGCGCACAATTCCTACACGCAATTAAGCCTAGATAAGCGCACTTTTCGTGGCAGGACTTCTAGTTTTAATTGTAGTTACAGTACTGTATATATGTTGCTGTGATAATATAGCCATATGTTCCAAGAAAACTATAATCCCTGCCCTTCAATTGGACGAGACCTCATTTAATTTTGTCTCTGTTTATGGTTCCAGTGGAATATGTTACCATCTGACATCACTAGGTATGTGAAATATTTTAACCCTTAAGTCCTCAGATTAATTTTAAAGTATTTATGGCCTTTTTCTGCTTACATAGTTATTGATGACTTGGCAGTGGTTCTACATCACTGCTGGCTGCCTATACAGGCAGCCAGCAGTGATGTAGAACCACTGCCAGGGAAAATTCAGTCTACACACAAGAGTAACAAAAAAGATTACACAAGGGAGCACCTGCTTCAATGCAATATAAAAGTGGCGGTTTGGGGCTATATGGGGGCTTAAGGGTTAAAAGAGGATAACAATGGAAGGGGATTCAAAGTGCATACTACTTATAAAATTGTATTTTTTGAGACAAGTTATTCTCTGAATGTATACTCTCAACCTGCTTATAATAAGTTCATTATTTGAACTGAGATGAAGTTATCTCAACCTTTATCTAAGTTATTGATTTATTGTTACAGCCCTTGAAATTGGGAATATTTCACCACGGCAATCAATTGCTGTGGTAAATTCCATTTCCCATGGCATTGCCACAGCAATCACAGACACGAAAATCAATTCTGTACATTATGTGGAGATGATGAGTTGTAAGCCTCGGGCTTTATGTCTAATCCATGGCCTTGTTTGTACACTTTAAGTTTTATTCACTTGGCTTCTCGTAAATAAATATGGTTTGAACTAAAGAACATCACAAATCAAGTACTAGGAGTGCATGTAGCCTTTCCTAACTCAAGCATTGAATATCAGGACTGGCAGATAACTGCCAGTCCTGATATTCAATACTTGAGGTGTATAATTAAGAGTGTTGCACAAGGGTATCTTGGGTGGGACGTTGCTCATGATTTCTAATAAACATTATTGAAATATTATAAATTGAGCATCTGGGGAAAATGTTACCACAGCATTAATGTGCCGTGGTAAAACTAATTTACTACAGCATTCACCACGGCAGTGCTGATTGCTGTGGCCAATTTCGAGGGCTGTTGTTATCCAGTGACATGAGGTACACAAGAGGTTTATTTACTAAATTTGTTATCATTAAAGTTGCTATGTTCATTTTGTGATGTTGGTTTCAGGCTATGGGTCGGGTCTGATTGGAACATATACGTTGTTGTGATGAATAGCTGGTAACATGGTCTGAGGTTTGTGGATCTGAGCGTATCTTCAACCTCGACGCTTAGCATCTCAGTTGAACATAAACTTCCGACCATGTTACCAACATTTCATCACAATAACTTCCCCGTGGGAACCCCGGGAAGTAAGCAGCACTTGTTTACTGTGGTAAACCAGTTCCGCTTTACTAGTAAAATAGGACCCAGTCACCAATGCTTGGGGTGAAAGTCCTCTAAAATGGGCAACATGTTGATCAACGATTGACTAAACTTGACTTCATCTCCATGTTGTGTCACGATTAGCCATGGTGCATAAATATGTGACGTTAATCACCAACAAACAAACAAATCACAGTAACTTACAAAATAAAAAAAGTGATTAGTAACCATAATAAACAAACTAATATGAGATTTACAGAACTATAATCACAGCATGGTCGTTGCTCTGATTCGAGTGAAATGTTTTTTTGACACAGCCTCGTCTGAGAAATGTGATTTTGTGTATAGAAACAGAAAACAATCAGGTCTCAATTGAGAAGGAATTCAGATGCAATGACCAATGAATAAATTATTTCTCCCTTGGAAAAGAATTGCAATTTTAGTAAGTACAGTAGAACCTGTCTTGAGAGACGGCCCTTTGGGCCACACAAAAGTGGTCTCTCAAGACAGGTGGTCTCCCATAACAGGTTTCAGGTTTTCTCAAGTCAGTGAATAACCAACCACAAAATTCAGAAATGGAGAAGAATGGATTTTTGTAATTACTTTGTTGTTCTTCTTTTTATAAAGTTTTTGTAACAAATTGAAATGGACTGTTATAAAAATTATAAAAATAAATTAGTGTTGAAAATCTTCATTGAAGATTTTCAACACTAATTTATTTTTATAATTTTTATAACAGTCCATTTCAATTTGTTACAAAAAGATTTTCAACACAAATTTATTTTTATTCCTATCTGTCACTTTTCAGATATGTATGAAATTGTTTTTTCAGCAATAATCCTAATCTTTTCACAGAGGTCTTATAAAAACATCTCAATCTGTAATGAGTTAGCAATTGAAACCCAATTAAGAGCTTTTAATACTTTTAATTATGTTAGTATAACCACAATGGATTTTCCAATTCCAGAACAGGTAAAATCAGATTTTTGCACAGAACTTCCATATGAAAGCTCTGATTTGAATAATTTTCTAATTTTTTGTATGAATGTTTAGTACCATGGGATACATCACATATAATACAGGTTTTTTCTCGGGCATAAATTATGCAAATTAGACTAACTTTGATTTATTTATTGTTACTTTCAGCACTGTAAGTGCAAATGCCAATACGGCTCGGGCTAGAGGCCGTATTTATGAATCAATCTTTACGAAACTTCTTGGGTACCTTTGTTATCACCGTGGGACGAGAACGAGTGTTTTTGGGTCCGGTCTGAAATTCAAGATGGCCACTGGCAGCCATTTTGTACAAAATTAGGTGCAATCAGATTTTTGCACAGAACTTCCATATGAAAGCGCAGATTTGAATAATTTTCTGTGTGAATGTTTAGTACCATGGGATACTTCACATACAATACAGGTTTTTTTGTGCATAAATTATGCCAATTAGACTAACTTTGATCTGTTTAATGTTACTTTCAGCACTGTAACTGCAAATGCCAATACGGTTCGGGCTAGAGGCCGTATTTATGAACCGATCTTTATGAAACTTCTTGGGTATCTTTGTTATCACCTTGGGACGAGAACGAGTGTTTTTGGGTGCAGTCCGAAATTCAAGATGGCTGCCGGCGGCTATTTTGTACCAAAATTAGTGCAGTCAGTTTTTTGTACAAAACTTCTGTATGAAAGTTCTGATTTGAATAGATTTCTGTATGAATGTTTAGTAACATGGAATACCTCACATGTAATACAGGTTTTTTTCTCGTGCAAAAATTGTGCAAATTAGATGAACTTTAATTTATTCAGTGCCACTTATTCACAGTAAGTGCACATGTCAATACGGCTCGGGCTAGAGTCTGTATTTATGAACTGATCTTCACGAAACTTCTTGGGTACCTTTGTTATCACCTTGGGATGAGAACGAGTGTTTCTGGGTGCGGTCCAGAATTCAAGATGGCTGCTAGTGGCCATTTTGTACCGAAATTAGGTCCAATCAGTTTTTTGTACACAACTTCTATACGGCTCAGGCGAGAGGCCGTATTTATGAACCGATCTTTACAAAACTTCTTGGGTACCTTTGTTATCACCGTGGGACGAGAACGAGTGTTTTTGGGTGCGGTCCAAAATTCAAGATGGCCTCCAGCAGCCTTTTTGTACCAAAATTAGTGCAATCAGTTTTTTGTACAGAACTTGAATACATTTTTGTAGGAATGTTTAGTAACATGGAATACCTCACATATATTACAGGTTTTTTTCTCGTGCAGAAATTATGCAAATTAGATGAACTTTGATTTGTTCAGTGCTACTTATACACAGTAAGAGCACATGTCAATACGGCTTGGGCTAGAGTCTGTATTTATGAACTGATCTTCACGAAACTTCTTGGGGTACCTTTGTTATCACCTTGTGACAGGAACAAGGGTTTTTGGGTGCCTTTGTTATCACTGTGCTATGAGAACAATTATTTTTGGGTTCAGTCAGACCCACTCTGGGACTCAAAGATTTCTTTTCTAGTTTAGCATCTAACTGTCACCCCACTTTTACAATACTTTACCTATACATTTGTTACAGGCTACGGTCAGTATTTATGTACAGACCGTTACAATACTTTACATGTACCTTTGTTATCAGGTCATTACCTAGATGTTTGTCATTGCTGTGTCACAAACTATACATGTACATGTCTTAAACAAGTTGAGCTACAGTGTCATTGACACTTTCATTTTACATTAACAATTGCAGAATATAATAAGATGTGGTTAATGAATCATCACAAAAAATGAAAATGCTTGGCAACAATCGGTTGAACCGATGTTCCTGGAGCTGTTGCTGCTGTCATCCTATTGCCCACGATTGACCAATTCCGATCATCGGTTGAACACTATTAGTAAAAATAAATTGTATGATCTTTCTGGTCAAATTCACTGTACACTTAGAATAAAACTCCAAGTTGATTGCTTATTCTCAGCTCATGGAGGAGATCACGAAAATTGAGGTTCAACTTTAACGATCAATGAACAATTTATAATTCATACCTCAGAAAAGAATTATGATTTTAGTGAGGATAAATTGCATATTCCTTGAGATCAAAGACATTCTAATAATTCACATGCATACACTTTTCGAATAAAATTCTAGGTTAACCCTTTACCCAACGTAACGGCCAAAACCGGCCAGCGCTATTCTCAAAAATCGTCAATTAATTTTCAAAATATTTTCATTTTTTGTCTCAAAAACATAGGTTATGACCTCTCGTTGGAACGAGCTCGTCGAGCTCGTTCCAACGAGGGGTCGTAACCTATGTTTTTGAGACAAAAAATGAAAAAAATTAGTTATTCAAGAATTTTTTTTGCAAGTGTCGTATGCTTTTCATGTTAGGTAAAGGGTTAATTGATTTTGTTCAGCTCATTGCAGAGATCAGGATTTTGTATAGATTTCCATGCGTTCTAGTTGTCGTCAACTGGATCAGTTTTGTTGCGAGCTGATTGAATAACAATGTTCATCATTACAGTGTTGTAAGTTTTATTTTTCAAGAATCGTCTAAAATTAACCCCCTACACACTGGTGTTAAAATACAGAAATTTGAAGAAGCAAATTTTTCCCACAATGCAACAGGGAATTTAATCAATGCAGTATTGTATGACAGCTCTTGAAGCTTTGTCAAATAGGGTCCTGTGAGTCACTCATTTTTTATTCGAATTAACTCTTTACCCAACGTAATGGCCAAAACCGGCCAGCGCTATTCTCAAAAATCGCCAATTAATTTTAATTATTTTTTCATTTTTTGTCTCAAAAACATAGGTTATGACCCCTCATTGGAACGAGCTCGTCGAGCTCGTTCCAATGAGGGGTCATAACCTATGTTTTTGAGACAAAAAATGAAAAAAAATAGTTATTCAAGAATTTTTTTTGCAAGTGTCGTCTGCTTTTCATGTTAGGTAAAGAGTTAACCCCCAAATCAAATTGGTATGATTATTTGGCATCAAATCAGGGGCATTTTGAAAATGCCTGATTGGGAGAGCAAGGGGTGGATGGGGGAGGGGTGGGGGTGCAAGGTGCTGTAAACCTGATTTGTTTCGACTGTGATTGGCAAGTCCTGACCGATAAAATATTCCAACTTCATCATCAAGGCATGCCTTCATTGAAGGCATACCTTGATGATGTAGTTGGAATATTACCTGGTAAGTATTATATTTCAAAGGAATGGGTGCTGGAATTACCCGTACTAGGTAATGTACAGTGCTTGTCTCTAGCAACAGCTCATCGTAGATTTGTTTGGAAACTTTAAATATGCTGTCAAGAGTGGTGGTGACTAGGGCCGTGTGATTACTCGAATTTTGAGTCAAATCTCGAGTTGGAAAGCAAAATCGACTCGCCTACGATTGCAGATGTCCTTTTTCTCAAGTCGATTCGGTCCCGATAAAGTTTTCATTGTGAGGGTATTTCTTTTAATGATGCAATAATCCAGTTTGGCCATGAAAGAAGTAGGAAAATATGTTACAAAACCCTGTTTGTATCACTGTTAAATGATACCAACACGATTTACTGACACCTCATCTCGGCCTTAGTAAAGTCGGCATTATACATAAGTCGTAACGGGATTCATCACTTCAAGATAAGGCTTTGCTCTCAAGTAGAAACGCCCAGTGGATGGTAGATAACTCTATTTGTGTAGAATGAAGTGCACGCCAGTCCATATACTTCCATTTAACGGGATGAAAGAACGTTAAATCCCTCTCTGTTGAGAAGAAATCAGGCCATCTTTTTTATAAGAATCGACTTGAAAAATGACTCTACTCGCGAGTTTTAAACTAGAATCGAATCAAGAATCGACTCAAGCTGAAATATCTGACTTGCAGGGCACTAATGGTGACTAATGAGACTGGATTAGCATTTGTAGTGGCGTGGATATAGATGCTGTTTATGTTAATACACTGGAAATTACACCCAGTCTTTATTTTCATAATTTTTTTGTGTACAGCTTCATCTGAACTATACGTTTTAAAAGATGACATAGATGACTGACACCAAGGTATATTCCTGTGATTAGATAAGAAAGGGAATGGGCAAGGCAGTCAGTTTTGAATCAAACCAAATAGCAACTTCAGATTCGACATCAAAATGAATATGGGTCACAATCCAGTCAAGATTCTCTGTCTGCTTATCTCCCCTACAAAATCTCAACAGTCGAAAAGAAAAAGCACATTGAAATATTCAAAACATTAATATACAGGGTGTTACAACAGTCAGTTGGTCTGGGTCGTCGGATTATGCCAAGTTGATAAGACCAGATAGATCAAACATGACACCACAGATGTATCGCATCATGTTTGATCTGACTGATCTTGCAGGGTTCCTGTGGGACCTTGGATTCAAGGAATGGCCTTGAATTTGACTTAACCCTTTACCCAACAAATCGGCCAAATCCGCCTGCGTAATATGAAAATTCAGCAGTTGAAAAAATATTATTTTTCAAAAAATTTCAACAAAACCATATCATGTGACCCCTCGTTGGAACGAGCTCGTTCCAACGAGGGGTCACATGATATGGTTTTCTTGAAATTTTTTGAAAAATTTGAAAAATGATATTTGAAATAATAAATTTTGATATCGTCTGCGTTGGGTAAAGGGTTAAGTGTCATTCAAGGCCTTGAGAGCCTGAAAAATGTACCTGGATGCCTTGAAAAAAGCCTTGAATATTTACGAAATAAAAATGCTGACAAAGGACCAGGGACCAGCCGTGAGAGCGACTAGGGCGATTAAGTCGCCCTTCTAAGCCCAAAGTCGCCTAGAAAAATAGTCGGGGCGATTACAAGTCGCCCTCTAAAAATTGGACAAAATGAGAAAAGGCTGAACTGAGTGATGCGAGGTTTACATGAAAACGAGTATTTTCAAAAATCGAATGTGCTCGAGTGTGATAAATGGGCATTTTAATTCGTCAAATAAACGTCCATTCAATTTGAAAGTAGGTTACATCGCTTAGGATGTCGAAAATGTATACACAACGGACGTATTTTATAACACATTATTTTCATTTCGATTTGCTGACGTCTGTTAACTGTTGGGCTGTCTATTCCCAGAAAAACACGAATGGAATTGAAACACATGAAAAAAAGCTTTAGTGATGTCAAGAAAAGCTTTGTACAGGACACAAGTGTGCATGTGGACGATCTTGAAAAAGGGTCCTCCTAAACATCGGAATGACATGAAATGACGCGGCATGACACTGGAATGCCATAAAAATGATGCGGAATGACATTTTTTTTACAAAATACTCGACCCCAGAATGTATTTTGTTTATTAACTAACAAAGTACCTCCCAAGCAACCTTCTTACATCTGGTCCTGTTCACACTTTCAGACTTAGGAAATTATTAGCTTAGTAGACTTTGTTGAAAGGCAACCACAGGAGCGTGATGGGGCGATTGGCACGAAGAAGAGGTGAGGGGTCATGAAGGAGAAGGTAGCAGTGGGGGGATTTTCAGTCAATAATTACATTGTGATTTTTTAACCTGGCACAGATGCATCATAGACAACTGGACCTGGATTATTTGTACGTTAATGGAGGACCATAAATTGAAAATATAAAGGGGTGGCGGGGGTGGTACATGAATATTCTTAATTTTCCCCACTTGCCTATGAAGTCTCCCTACATGACTCTGCAGTCTCCCTATTTTTTCTGGAGGGAGACTTCAAGTCTCCCTAAAATTCCCCCCAGGCTGGTCCCTGCAAAGGACGTAATAATAACTATGCAGTTTGTGAAGGCATAGTCATAACTGGGATTCTCTGGTCATTATCTCCTCCCTTCCAGGGAGGGGGTAATGACCAGAGTTCCTAGTTGTCCCCGAAAGAAAAATTTTCGGGCTACTATTAAAATAGCCAGTGTCCGTGCCACTTTGGTTTCCCAATGATAACTTTAGTTACAGTTGGCCAAATCAAATGAAATTTGGTATGTAGGTGTATCAACATAAAATGCAGGTCAAGTTCGAATCGGGGTGTGGTCCAACACTTTTTGCCAGAATTATGACCCTTTTTCAACTTTGAAAATTCTTTATTTCTTTGGTTTCCTGATAACTTCAGTTGTTGACTGATTCAAATAAAATTTGGTATACAGATGTAGCAACATAAAATACAGGTCAAGTTCAAATTGGGGTATGGTCCGATATTGTTTGCCAGAGTTATGTCCCTTTTTCAACTCCGAAAAATTCAATTTTTTTCAAATACCTCAAATTGCACACTTTTTCAGGAGACGTGTGGCCGGGTGGCCTTTTATTATGACTAGCAGAGGCAGGGCCTTGGAAATCCATGGATTTAGTTATTTTATGGCCTTGACAAATGTTAGAATATGTTGGGAAACGGCCTTGAATAGCCTGGAATTTTATCAGTCTTTGTAAGCAGGAACACTGTCTTTCCAATGAGAGAGAAATGTCAACTCTTTTAATAATTTCTTTATTATTTGACTGTGGCAGATCTTTCAAAATTGAATATGACAATGGAAATGTAAACAAAATGGCAAGTTTGGATGTTTGTCATGATCAAGGTACTGAAGCTTTTATTTTGCATTTATAAGATTGTTGGTTCGAAAATCTATCAATGCCACAGATGTCATGAGAGTCTCATTTAAAGATAGGCATGATAATTATGAAAAGTTGAGAGTTTCGTTAAATATCGAGTAAGTATTGCCAGGCAAACGACTGGTATTGAGGGGATATTTTTGGTGGTCATATAATAAAACCTGATGGGTGAAGGTAAAACATTAGACACAGAGGGTCAGGGTGTCTAGGAAAGCTTATTCATAGCAGACATCGAGAAAACTATTAGAGAATTTGTGAGTAAAAGTCTTGTCCACTTTTATACCCCCACTGTTGAACAGAATGGAGGGTATACTGGATTACATGTGACCATCTGTGCATTGCATCTGTCTATCAATTCGGTCATCCACAGTGATGTCTAACCAGTGAGTGGATGAATTTCATTGAAATTTGGTATGAGGGATCCTTATAACAAACCGCTCCTGAACATTCTATAAAAAGTTGTCCACATTTTTTCAGTAGAGTTGTGATCCTTACTTTGTTTTTAATACATTTAGGCTTCATTGGGCCAGCTCTGTAGTGGGGGTATAATGGCATTCAGCAATAGTTCTTGTTTGGGGTTTGAAATTTAAATTCCCCGTGGGAACCCCGGGAAGTAAGCAGCACTTGTTTACTGTGGTAAACCAGTTCCGCTTTACTAGTAAAATAGGACCCAGTCACCAATGCTTGGGGTGAAAGTCCTCTAAAATGGGCAACATGTTGATCAACGATTGACTAAACTTGACTTCATCTCCATGTTGTGTCACGATTAGCCATGGTGCATAAATATGTGACGTTAACCACCAACAAACAAACAAACATTTGAAATTTAACTATGGTGTTGTTGAATAGTGCTTGGATTTTCTTTCTCCTGTTCAGTATGAAGCCTGCATTTTGAAGAAGCTTCAAAAATTTGAAAACCTATAATAGGTTATATTTTAACTGCTGGAGAAGCTTCTAGTTTAGGGAATTTGGCTTCATAGTGAAGATGAGTTGGTGTTATCTCAATAAACAATGTTATAAATATTTGTATACTGAATGTTGATGGCTTTCAAGACAAACAAGAATTTAGTTACAGTACGTGGAGAGTGTATTATCACTAAATCACCCACAGAGTGGAGATTCCACCCGAGGAATAATTGCAAATTTGTTGCAAAGCATAACCAGCACCAGCAAAGTTTCAGCCAATGGACCTCCGGGGTAAACCCGGAGGTCCATTGGCTGAAACATTGCTAGTGTTTTTTGTCGATATGTACAAAATTTGAAAGTTATAGCTTGGGTGATAACTCCACTCTGCGAGTGATTTAGTTACAATCCACTCTCCAGGTACTGTACATCATATTATTTAGTGATCACAAATGTCTTACTCAAAAAACTTATTTTTATAAGCTCTCAAACAATTCTTATGAGACGAGCTGGTGCTGAAATATGAAGTGTTATTGGTGCTCATTTAGCTCTATCAAATTACATAAATATGGTCAAGATATCCAGTATTTTTTATTAACTGTGGTTGTGATACAGCGGTTTTCAGTCATGTTTGTTGTTACTCAGTAAGATGCAGGGGCGCATGTGGCTCAGAAGGTAGAGGTGCAGGCAGCAAGCCAAGAGGAGCTCGGTTTGAATCCCACCTGTGACAACTGTGTTTTGTCCTTGGGCAAGACACTACATCCCATTAACCACATGGGGGCATGGTGGCGTTCTGTACTAAAGTGTACTGCAAGTTGATGGTGCACTTGTCTTCAGCCAATGCTAACCCTGCTTGTGTGGAGTTAGTATGTTGGGGAGCTGATTGCCTGGTGGTTCTCTTCAGGTACTCCGGCTTCCTCCACCCATAAAATTATTATGGTCATGATTAGCCATTGTGCTGAAATATGTGACCTTAAACACCAATAAATAACTTGATATGATGCCTCATTCCAATATCAAATCATATTTAACCCACTGCATGCTGATGTCAATGTCCTGAATTTTTCTAGTTGCATTTTTTTTTCTCCTAATGCAAATAGGAATTTCATATTTTTTTTTCCATAATGGAAATAGGAATTTAACCAAATTAATCTTGTTTGACTGAGCTCAATGAGCTCTTTCAACCAAGGTTGAATTGGTTAAATTCTTAGTTGTATTAACGGGAAAAATTGGTAGCTCTAAATTTTGATATTTCAGCATTTAATGTGGTAGAGTGGTTGAACAGCCCTATATTTCCTATAAATAAATCCTCTCAAATGTGTTGCTATTATTAGGAATTTATAAATCTAGTTTACTAAATTCAATTTTAGCTGACTTTTAGAGAGGCTCAAATTGAACTTAGGGGACAAGGTTTATAAATTTTGTATGAAGTTGGAACAGTGTGATATCCTTTTTATGACATGATTGTGTGAACACTGTGTAAGCAGTACACACATATAGAATGTTGGCAGGCAGAAAAATCAATAATTCTAACATTCTAATTTATTGAATTAAACAATGAAAGTTACTACACTCATCAATACTAGGGAGCATGGGGGCTCCTTGGTTAGAGAAATGTGCATGAGATCGAAAGATCACCTGTTTGATTCTGACCCACATCATCTGCATTGTGTCCTTGGACATCACACTTCATCTTGATTGTGACTCAGTAGATATGCAGGTTGCAAGCCGAGAGGGCCTCGGTTCGAATCCCACCTGCGGCAACTGCATTGTGTCCTTGGGCAGGACAGTTAATCCCAATTGCCCACATGGGGCACGATTGTGTTCTGTACTAAGGCATACTGTACGTTGATGGTGCACCTTTCAGCTGCTGTTAACCCTCCTGTGAAGTTAGTATGTTGGGGAGTCTCAACAGTCGCTCGTCTTTGCTCAGTGGTTCACTCCAGCTTTCTCTACCTGTAAAACTGACAGACATGAGGTGACCCTGGCTGTCGAAACTGTCATTAAACCCCAATAAATAAATTAATAATCTTTATTGTCTATGTGGGAGCACAGTTGCATTGTGTACTAAGGTATAGGATAACACAGTGGTGCACCTGGCCTCACCCAATGCTGACAATGCTTAGTCTGGGTTCAGCAGGTTGCAAAGTCTGATAGGTACTCACCATTGTTTGGTGTCTGCACCAGGTATAGTGGCTTCTTCAACCTGTTAAACTTCAATAAACAAACGCACATCAATAGTACATATCTCTTATCTTCTGGAATATAAGACAGAGAGGTCATCGTGTGATAAAATCTTTATGAAACTTCCCAGTAATGCCTGTATTTTGTCTGAAAAGGGTATTTAGGCGTAATTAACAGCTGTTCCTTGAAATAATAAATTTTAATGAGTCATTCAAATACAATTGATGCTAATGGGTACTCTGCTATAATTTTTTTTTCAGTCATCATAATTTGTTCATATGTCTTTGCCTCATTAAAATTTGTGGGAGAGGCACACTCTAACAAATTGTAACAGGCAAATCTGTGCAGACCAAATAATTTCAGTTCAAAGTTATTAAGAGGCACATCCACTGGATTTGAAGCCTTCAATTTGTGGTATCTGCATTTCAGAATAAAGCCCAGTTAGGGAGCGCGGTAGCTCAGTAGGTAGAGGTGCAGGCTGCAAGCCGAGAGGTCCTCGGTTCGAATCCCACCTGCGGCAACCGCGTTGTGTCCTTGGGCAAGACACTTCATCTCCATTGCCCGCATGGGGGCACGATGACGCCGTGTACTAAGGCGTACTGCACGTCGATGGTACACATGTCTCCAACCAATCTAACCCTGTCTGTGCTGCAGTGCGGAGTTACTATGTTGGGGAGCTGGCAGCTGCTCGTCGTTGCTCGGTGGTTCTCTCCGGGTACTCCGGCTTCCTCCACCCGTAAAACTGTCACGGTCATGATTAGCCATTGTGCATAAATATGTGACCTTAAATGACAATAAATAAATAAAGCCCAGTTATGGGCTTCCAGCATTCTACTGGTTAATATTAACATCTGTTCTTCAAAATATTAAATTTTTAATATGTCACTCAAATATAACTGAAGCCATATAATTAGTATCAAATTAAGAGTACAAAATTAATATCTAGTCATTGTATGGGACTAAGGTATGTTTTATTCGGTCAAACACTTATCTTACCTCGAGAACAATCAATGTACTTGTACCCCGTCAAATCAAAATTAGAATCATTTTATTTTCAGTTAGCAATTTCTCTTCCCAAATCATGGCTTATGAGCTCAATACAGTGAGGGATTCACATTCTACACAGTGGAACCTGTTAATTGAATAGCCTCTTTACCAATGAAAATTATTCAATTGACAGGAGTATTCAATTAACAGGAATTGTGTCACTTTCCTATATTCTAGAGATAAACTTAGCATTTAATCTATTATATCTTGTTTGACAGAGCTATATGAGTTCTGTCAAACAATATATAATAGATTAAATGCCTGTATTGGATGTACTGAGGCCATGTTTTCTATAAACAAATGAAAACTGGGGAGAGTCCGCGTAATTTCTAGACAGGTTACAAGATTTTTTATTCTATTAAAAGGAGTTTACTCTGTAAACTGTATTCAATTAACAGATCAAATTTGTACTGGAGGTATTGTGTTGGGAAATTATATTCAATTAACACATAAATATGTGACCTCAAACATCAATAAATAAATATATTCAATTAACAGGGTTATTCAGTTAAAAGATATCCAATTAAGTGGGCTACACTGTATTTTGAAATTTCTTAATTCCCAATTTAGTCATTTTTTTTAGATGGCACTGTCCCAGAAAAATCTCTGTTTCTGGTGAGAATCATGTGTTTATAGGGTGATAGATCTAGAAGATATACTGATACTGGAATGTGGAGCTAAGTGGATATGTTTGTTGGATGAAATCTCACCTGGAAACATTGCAACTTAACATTGTCCTGAACTCTTCGCAAATTGATGCATTGGTGTAAAAAAATTAAATCTAATTTGGGGATAACAAACACCTGACTCGTCAAGATATGCACTTGATTTTCATATAAAATGTTGTAAAATATCCTTTTAATAATTATATGTTATTGTACATAATAGTGGATGAATAAAAAACACCCTAACATGATTAAACCGTGTTTCTGATTTGTTCTCTGAATGTAAATGCCAATATTGAATTTCTGTGAGGCCTCTGAATCAAGGAATGGCCCCAAACTCAATTACAATCCATTCAAAGCCTTGAAATTGGGGAAAATATGACTGGAGTCCTTGAAAGGCCTTGAATATTCACAAAATAGAACAAATATCAAGGATTTGATTACAGGCCATTCAGGGTCTTGATATTCTGGAAACTAGGATTGGAGGCCTTGAAAGGCCTTGCGTATTCACAAAATAGAATAAATGGGTAAAGGGTTAACTTGTTTCTGCTGATGTATTTCATAGAGTTATCACTTTACACGTGGCTTCTGTGTCTTGGAACAGCTATCAGGTGTGTGTGGGGGGGTGGGGGGGGTGGGGGGGGGGATCAGACCAATCAATGATATAAGACCAATCATGATTCCTGCCAATCATTGTGGCAACTTGTTAAGCTTGAAATTGCTTGTATGAAATCGTGAATTAAACATAAATACGAACAATTTTGATCAAATGCTGTTCCAAGTAACCATCGGCTCGAACCGATGTTCAAACACTTCTATCGATGGTCAACCGATGACTTAAAAGCGGCCGATGTTAGATGCGATTGCCAAACATCGGTCCAAATAAATAACAACTAACGCACGATCTCGCCAAAGCGAGAAATAAGTGTTGCCAAAGTGGGAAATCAGTGTCGCCATAGCGAAATCGTACGTTAGTTGTTGCTATTGATTTGGGCGAAAATTCTGTTAAAACGTTAACAGAATGGCTGGCGTTGTAAACACAGAGAAAAGTATCACAATCCTTTTTTCCTTATAGGTTCCCGTCACATTATATAACGTAACCCATTGACAGATTTCGATGTAAGCTCTCAAGGCCTGGATAATAAAGAAATGTAATATTAATGACGAATCTACCGCAGTGCTCTCTGACTTGCATTATTACCCGTATCAACCCAAGCGGTGACTTCCCATTTGTCCCACTCTCTTAATTCAGGTAGTTAAAACGTAATAAAAAAGTGGGACAATCGGGAAGTTTTAATTGCTTGTTAGGCGGTTTGATGAAAGGTTTTGATTTATAGTTTATTTCACATTAGTGTTTTATTTGCTGAAAATTAGACGTGCATAGAATAAAAAAATCTTGAAATAATTAGCACAATTTTAACTAGTTGTTTAAAAGTATTATTTATATTATGTTGAATATCAATAATAAATTATACATTCATTCATTCATTCAATATTTAACCTTCTAAATGTAACAGATCTGAAGCATGGTCTGCATATTGTAAAATGTCTGTCTCTCCATTCAAAAGTCTTTGTTTGAGAGAGAGTATTAAGCCTGCTGTCAATATTTCTATACTTTCGTTTTTTCGGTGCAGGAAGGCCACCTGCTGCAAGCTGCATCTGCGAGACTTCATTGAATGATTGGATGGCTTTTAGGTGGTCTATAAGGCTGTATATATTTGGATGAGCAGTTTGGATCTGCTTTTTTATTTTGCTGTGCCATCCTTCTAAATGATTTGTGGTCCTGGGCCCCTCTGTGTGGAAATGATTCCATGAAGTTGTTTCGCCTTCAACCCATTGGGTAGTTACATAGTCAGTAAATGGTGTGGCATTAACAGTGGAATCCGACATTCCAAACTCGTCTAGTGCAAAAAACCACACGTCTTCAACTAGTTCCTCTGGCACTAATGGCAAAACGGCAGCCCTGCGTACAAGTCTGCGAACTTCCTCATCTTCTTTATATTCAGTTTGTAAGCCGGTGCTTTGTGTCTTGCTCCATAAACACTGAGTATAATGGAAAAAGCACCCTTTGATGCTCACACCAGGGAATTCATTTCTAGCTGCATTTCGTACCGCTATTTCAAAGTCAAAAAACATCACTGAAGAGTGTAAATTAAGCTCTCTGGCGACACAAGCTTCTTTTAGGAGATGAAAAAAACTTCCTGTAAATGACCTCACTCTTTCCAGGAAGAAGGGCATATACAGAACTTAGTCTGGGAAACATTACAACAAAACGTGTGCCTATGGAGATAGGCCTAAAACAGGGGTGTATCCTTTCGCCAATCCTGTTTGCATTGTACATCAAAGGTTTAGGAGATGAACTCCTGCGTAGCGACGAGGGGGTAGCAGTTGGGAACTTGAAGATCCCAGGGCTATTTTTTGCAGACGATATGGTTCTAGTGTCAGAAAGCGAAGAGGGGCTAACGAAAATGCTGGGAATTGTTGGGAAATATGGGAGCAAATGGAGACTCGAACTTAATGAAAGCAAGAGCAAAGTTATACCCGTGGGCCGCCAAGTGGACCCCACTCGAAGGTGGAGAGTGGGTGAGTTCTGCATTCCGGAAGGGAGCAGCAAACTTCTCAATGTAGGAGAGACAGGTGATTACGAGTATTTGGGGGTAAATATAAACATTACAGGAAGAGGCATCTACCGAAACCACACAAACAAATTGATTCTGAAGGGGAAGCGAATCCTTAACCAAATGAAACTTATAGGGAGAAACAGTTTCAATAAGGTTTTCGTGGGGAAAACCATTTGGGAAATGGTGGGGCTGCCAAGTATAACATACGGTACGGAAGTGGTACCTCTAAACCAGACGGCCATAAAGAGCTTGGAAATCTTACAGAACGATGCAGGCCGATGGATAACGGGGTCGAGCAATGCCGCAGCGCTAGAAGCAATCAGGGGTGAGCTTGGGTGGATGAGGATCAAGGACAGGATAGACCTGTTGAAACTCGGTTATCTTAATTATTTGGTGAATCTCCCCGACAGCCGATGGTGTAAAGTAATGTTCCTGCAAATCTTCAACTCAAATATCAAAACGGGGTGGATGATCCAAGTGAGGGAGCTAGTAGAGAACTACTCATTGGAGATCTCGGACCTGGACGTTGGGGCAAACCAGGGTAAAAAAATCGTCAGAGAAAGGGTCTTGGAGGATTGTAACCGTAATTGGCGAGAGGGGGTCAAATCAAAGAGGTCTTTGGGTGGCCTGCGTGATAAAGAGAGGCCAGGTTTTGAAGAGTACCTTGATGGCACCTTTGGGGGGTCACTGCTGTTCAAGCTGCGGTCGCGATCCCTGGAGCTGAGGGGAAAAATTGGGAAAGACGGTGAAAGGGAGTGCCAGATGTGTAACTTGGGCATGGTGGAGACCCTGGAACACTTCCTTCTAGAATGCCCAAAGTATCAGTCTAAAAGAATGAGATTCACTGGGAGTATAATGGGGAAGTGGGATGGGAGAATGAAGGACATGTGGTTAGGGGGAGACTCAAAGGAGAGGGTTAATGTGCTAATCGGAGAGATTGGGAAGAATGGGGTGAGGGATGTCATCAAGCAGTTCGTCTCCGAATGTTGGGAGGAGAGGAGAAGCGAGGGAACAGGGAGGCAGTTGGGAGTTCAGGGGTAACCAAGGCCTTCTCGTTCGAGAACCGCGACAAATCAGCGGCTGGCCAAAGTGTTATTATTATTATACAAGTGGATACATATGGCCATCAACAAAACCATGCAGTGTGTATAACCTGAAAAAATAAGGTTGGGCACGTATAAAATGTTCCATCACCATAGACAGTGTCCGTTGCTACTATTTGCTGAAGATTTTTATCCGTCGCAAATATCAATATGTTATCATCAGTAGCATTCACAAGTAGAAACCGTTCCCCTGTTGACGTTTCAGCCCATTCTTCCTTTAAGTCCAGTTCTGACACTGTTTTTGGGTATTTTTGGAATCAGCTTTGGCCGTTGGCGGTATAGCGCACTGTGACACGACTGTAGTGTGGGTGGTTTTTTCCACCAGGTTCTAAACATCGTCATTCGAAAAATGAAATTGTGAAACATTTCTGCTAAATGTCAAATACCTATACCAAAAACTTAAAACGATTGACCGAATGCTGTGTATAATTCACCGGTTAAAATTAATCATTTTTAAAAACAATTCTGTGATAAATGCTCATTAATAAATGATCACCATATCAAGTGAACCTGCGTTCAGATTATAATAAAGACTAGTATAATAAAGACTATAACATGTTGTTTTAAGCAACGTGGGACAACCAGGAAATCTATCCCGAGGTGTGAAAATCCAGAAGTGGGACAAACGGGATTGAACCTCACAAGCTTGCATACACTGTTCATTCCATGAAATTCTCAGTTCAACTCAACGGAGCATACTGCTGATGCATCACAGGCGGGGCGCAAGGCAAGTGCCACAAAAGGTCCCACTTTACACAATCCTTCAGAACTAATTTGACACAATGGTTGCCCATTGTATCCACATTATTATTTATTATTTATTTATTGTCGTTCATTTCCAAACGTGGGTATATGACATGAAACATATAGTAAAACATATTCAAATATGAACACATGAATGATACAAAACAAACAAACAAACAAAGAAAAAAAAAATGTGAATATCAGTTTCGTTTCAACGCAGTTTTGTGGACAGATTCATCTGTGTCTTGTCTCTGTGTTTGTATTTTATGGACGTAATGCATAACATTTGAATAGAGTGACATCCCGTTTACATCTTAACAGCATTTCTGCCAGAATAAATAGCAACAACAAACACGTGATCGCGCCAAAGTGAGATTGAGCATTAGCCGTTGCTATCAGTTTTGTCGGAAATTTTGTTAAATTGTAAACAGCGCGACTACCATTCTAAAACTGAGATGGGAAAGCAATACACCTCTAAGGTTACAAGCATATTAAATAGCATAACCCATATTTCCATATATAGAGGATATGGAATGAGTGTTTTTCTCATATAATATTTATGAAACGAGTCTAAGAATGTTCCGTTTTGGCGAGCCCAAACGGAAAATTCGGACGAGTTTCATAAATATTATATGAGAAAAACACTCATTAGCTCCGCTGACAAAGTCAGCAGAGCTTTTCTTATACTGATTCGTCCGTCGTCTGTCGTCCGTCCGTCCGTCCGTCCGTCCGTCGTCAACATTTTATTTGTCCGAGCCATAATTTCTAAACCGCTGAATATTTTTCCACCAAACGTCATAACAATATGTATTATCAATAGACGGTGTGTCATCAATTATTCTGCGGTCTGTAAATCCACAGGATCAAGGTCACAGGATCAAGAAAATCTTTATAACGTCATGTAATGTCAATAGGCGGTGTGTAATCGATCCAAGCCATAATTTTCGTGACAACTGAAACTTTTTCGGCTAAAGTTTGTAACAATATTAGTATTAGAAAACATGCCCATGCGATCAGTGACCCTCAGCGGAGCTCTCTAGGCGTGACAGGCCTCTTGTTTCATAATCTATTTATCACATGACTCACACACGCACAAATAACCACTTAGTATGACTTTTTAACCCATCACCTAACTTGAGTTGCAGACCGCACTTGGAAAAAACATCCTCGTATAACTAAAAATTTTCATTTTTTGCTTCCAAAACATAGGTTATGACCCCTCATTGGAACAAGCTCGTTCCAATGAGGGTTAATAACCTATGTTTTGGAAGTAAAAAGTGAAAATATAAAAAAAAATGAATGGCATTTTTCTTGTAGGTAAAAGATTAATACAATATAACCCACCCTAAATAGGACAGATAACGTAAATTCGAAAGAAATGGTTTGGCGCGCCGAAGGCGCGCAGGGACGATATGGGGGACAAGCCCCTTTCGACCCTCTTTAACTGAATAAGATTTGGCTTGTCTGGATGTGGAAAAGGAGGGAAGGAGCTCAGGTAATCAGCGGCGTCTGTGTCTCCTGCGGTTTTTCTTGGGAGGAGGATGCGTCGGTGAGATAGTTGTAGGTGGTGTTTTCGGATCAGGGGGGAGAGTAGGCCCTTCTTTGGCGGTGTACGGCCTGATCCTTGCTGCTGTTTCTTGAGAGCTTTTTTGAGGGCTGTTGTAATTTCCGATGATCATATTCAGTATTGACCTGGTTATTTCGGATGAGATACCTGCTTCTTGTTGGTTGTTGTATGTCTCCTGGAGTGTTGCACGGAAGTACTCGCACGGGATCTCCTCCCCGAGGAATGCCTCCACGGAATCCAGGATGCTCTCCTCCTGGTCAGACTCCTGGTCCGAAGAAGCCGGAGAAGCAAGAGCTGGAGGGGTGGAAGGTGCGTCGTCTGGGACAACTTCCTGTACCATAGACAGATCGTCTTCCTCCATCTTCTCTTCAGATGAAGAGTCAGATGGGTTGGAGATCGATCTGTCACCTGACGACCCATAGTCCTCCGGACCCACCTCCTGGGAGGGGGATGCCGAGCTGGACAAGGGTTGGTCAGAGGTGACAGGTGTTGACCCTTTGACGCCCTCACTTGCCTCCTTCTCTTCCTTCTCCTTCTTCCTCTCCAGAAACTCCGTCATTCGGCGGGCATCTCGTCGTCTGGCGGAGGGTCCCTTCTTTCTCGTCCTCTTCTTCTTGCTGGCTGTGTTGCTCCAGCGGCCTTCATCCAGCTTATCCGCATCACTAGGAGGGTGACCAGTGTGAGGGGAAATCCTCTCACGAAAGGTACTACACATCTCCACGGACGGCGGTTCCGATTCTCTATCAAAATCCACTGTCAGGTGAATTTTACCCTTGAGCACCTGGATACCCCAGGTGGTGGCAAGGGTAGCCTTCACTCTGACAAGTGTGTCTTGAATAACAAGTGGGAGTTCCATTGTTCAGTTGTTAGCACCTCGACGTAAATTCTCCCAACTGAAATTATGCAAATGTGACCCAGTTGTATTTTGTTAAGCCAAACAAATTGTCCAGTTTTGAAATTGACCAATGAAAGCTCCCAACTCTAATTATGCAATTTATGAAAATGTGGCCCAGTTTTATTTTGTTCAGCCAATCGAATTGTCTAGTTTTGAAACTGACCAATGGAATTGACGGAGGGCTTTATTTATCACTGATTAATATGAAAACAAAATATCAAATGTTTTAGAGTGAACAAAAAGGACGAGTCATGTGATAAAAGTGTATACTTCTAGCATCTCCCTTCGACAATTTTTTTCTTACCACTTTTCTGTTGATATTATTTTTTCATTTATTAGCTCAACTTTGGCGAAGCCAAATTTGAGCTTATGCCATGGCCCGTCGTCCGTCTGGCCGTCTGTCCGTCAACAATTGGATATGGCTCGGGCTAGAGGCCGTATTTATGAACCGATCTTTACGAAACTTCTTGGGTACCTTTGTTATGACCGTGGGACGAGAACGAGTGTTTTTGGGTTTGGTCCGAAATTCAAGATGGCTGCCAGCCGCCATTTTGTACCGACGATGCAGAAATCTGTTTTTTGTACAGAACTTCCATATGAAAGCTATGATTTGAATAATTTTTTGTATGAATGTTTAGTACCATGGGATACATCACATATAATACAGGTTTTTTTCTCGTGCAGAAATTATGCAAATTAGATGAACTTTGATTTTTTCAGTGCTACTTACAGTAAGTACACATGTCAATACGGCTCGGGCTAGAGTCTGTATTTATGAACCGATCTTCACGAAACGTCTTGGGTACCTTTGTTATCACCTTGGGACGAGAACGAGTGTTTCTGTGTGCGGTACAAAATTCAAGATGGCTGCCAGTGGCCATTTTGTACCGAAATTAGGTCTAATCAGTTTTTTGTGCACAACTTCTATATACGGCTCAGGCTAGAGGCCGTATTTATGAACCAATTTTTACGAAACTTCTTGGGTACCTTTGTTATCACCGTGGGATGAGAACGAGTGTTTTTGGGTGTGGTCCAAAATTCAATATGGCCACCAGCAGCCATTTTGTACCAAAATTAGTGCAATCAGTCTTTTGTGCAGAACTTCTGCATGAAAGTTCTGATTTGAATATATTTTTGTATGCATGTTTAGTAACATGGAATATATCACATATAGTAAGGGTTTTTTTCTCGTGCAGAAATTATGCAAATTAGATGAACTTTGATTTATTCAGTGCTACTTATACACTGTAAGTGCACATGTCAATACGGCTCGGGCTAGAGGCTGTATTTATGAACCGATCTTCACAAAACTTCTTGGGTACCTTTGTTATCTCCTTGGGACGAGAATGAGTGTTTCTGGGTGCAGTCCAGAATTCAAGATGGCTGCCAGTGGCCATTTTGTACCGAAATTAGGTCCAATCAGTTTTTTGTCACAACTTCTACACAGCTCATATTTGTGAACTGATCTTCACGAAACTTCTTGGGTACCTTTGTTTTCACCTTGGGACAGGAATGAGTGTGTTTTGGGGTGCCTTTGTTATCACAGTGCTATGAGAACAAATATTTTGGGGTTCAGTCAGACCCACTCTGGGACTCAAAGATTTTTTTCTAGTTTAACATCTGACTGTCACCCACCTTTACAATACTTTACCTATACATTTGTTACAGGCAACGGTCAGTATTTATGTACAGACCGTTACAATACTTTATATGTACCTTTGTTATCAGGTCATTACCTAGATGTTTGTCATTGCTGTGTCACATACTATACATGTACATGTCTTTGTCTTGACAAGTTGAGCTACAGTGTCATTGACACTTTCATTAATGTTCTATCCTATCCAGGGTTGGGGTATTCGTATTCGGTATTCAGTCGTATTCAATACATTTTTTCAAGTATTCAAATGTATTCAGTATTCATGCAATTTTAAAGTATTCGTATTTGAATACAGTCAAATTTGAGGTGTATTCATGAATACTTTTTGAATACTTTTCTTGTTTTTAATACACATGTATACAGTATTTGTAGAAAAAATATTGTGATTATCTCTATTAGAAAGTAGTAAAGAATTAAACCAATACTTTTGAAGTGCACATACCAGGTCCAGCAAATAGTACATCAAACTTCATACTACACATGAAGGTAAGTACAATTATTTATCTGCCTTTTGATAGCAAACTCTTCATTGTTCAAAATTTGTTTCATTGTAAACTGAACATTGTAACTGTACAGATTATTCTTTGGACAAAGGATATCAGTCTGGCCAAAGTATTGATTTTTAATCCCTAAACAACTCCATTATCCAATTAATACTAATCTAATATTTTTCTACAGTAATAGTAGAAATAGGGTGTTGACTGATAGATCTGTAAAATTACTGTGCATGGATTACAACATTTTTCTAATAGTGCAGTAATTGCTTAATTGATTTTTGTGAATTGCACTGGCCAGTTTTTAGCTCAACTTTCACGAAGTCAAATTTGAGCTATTGTCATGGCCCGTCGTCCGTCGTCCGTCTGTCCGTACGTCAACAATTGGCTATGGCTCAGGCTAGAGGTCGTATTTATGAACCGATCTTTACGAAACTTCTTGTGTACCTTTGTTATGACCCTGGGACGGGAACGAGTGTTTTTAGGTGTGGTCCGAAATTCAAGATGGCTGCCAGCAGCCATTTTGTACCGATGATGCAAAAATCAGTTTTTTGTACAGAACTTCTGTATGAAAGTTCTGATTTGAATAAAGTTTTGTATAAATGTTTAGTACCATGGGATACATCACATATAATACGGGTTTTTTTCTCGTGTGTAAATTATGCAAATTAGACTGACTTTGATTTATTTAGTGTTACTTTCAGAGCTGTAAGTGCCAAGCTGCTATGGCTCGGGCTAGAGGCCGTATTTATGAACCAATCTTTACGAAACTTCTTGGGTACCTTTGTTATGACCCTGGGACGGGAACGAGTGTTTTTGGGTGTGGTACAAAATTCAAGATGGCTGCCAGTGGCCATTTTGTACCGATGATGCAAAAATCAGTTTTTTGTACAGAACTTCTGTATGAAAGTTCTGATTTGAATAAAGTTTTGTATAAATGTATAGTACAATGGGATACATCACATAATACGGGTTTTTTTCTCGTGCGTAAATTATGCAAATTAGACTAACTTTGATTTATTTAGTTTTACTTTCAGAGCTGTAAGTGCCAAGCTGCTATGGCTCGGGCTAGAGGCCGTATTTATGAACCAATCTTTACGAAACTTCTTGGGTACCTTTGTTATGACCGTGGGACGAGAACGAGTGTTTTTGGGTGCAGTCCCAAATTCCAGATGGCTGCCAGCAGCCATTTTGTACCGACGATGCCAACATCTGTTTTTTGTACAGAACTTCCATATGAAAGCTCTGATTTGAATAATTTTTTGTATGAATGTTTAGTACCATGGGATACATTACATATATTACAGGTTTTTTTCTTGTGCGTAAATTATGCAAATTAGGGTAACTTTGATTTATTTAGTGTTACTTTCAGCACTGTGAGTGCAAATCCCAATACGGCTCGGGCTAGAGGCCGTATTTATGAACCGATCTTCACGAAACTTCTTGGGTACCTTTGTTATCACTGTGGGACGAGAAGGAGTGTTTTTGGGTCCAGTCTGAAATTCAAGATGGCCGCTAGCAGCCATTTTGTTCAAAATAATTGCAATCAGATTTTTGCGCAGAACTTCCAAATGAAAGATCTGATTTGAATAAATTTTTGTATGAATGTTTAGTACCATGGGATACATTACATATAATACAGAGTTTTTCTCGTGAATAAATTATGCAAATTAGTGGTCCGGGTGGGACTTCCGGAAATTAGTTTTTTGTGTTTTGATGCATTTTGGTCAATTTTAAGAAGAAGAAGAAAAAATTTTAGTCTGAAAATATTTTGTTTGGGACTGAAAATTTCCACACAAAAATAATAATCTACAATGATTGGTCTTAATCTGTAGTCCATTACAGTCACCTTGTAATTCTTTTATTATTGTTGACTGGGCCAAAATAAATACTAATTCCTGTCATATTCATTATTCAGTTGTCTTGGTCACAGCAAGTACTAATTCCTGTCATATCCAAGTTGAGCTACAGAGTCATTGACTCTTTCATTTTTTATTCTCACCAGCAATGTATGTTTAAATATTAATAAAAGACATGAAGCAAAGAAGCCACAATTAGCCACAAATAATAGACATTATTGGAAGTCATAACATGCAGTTTAGAAGAAAAAAACTTTAAAAAATACCTAAAAAAATTGTGTAAATTTCTCACAGTTCTCTATTTAATGATTACTGTGTATGCACTAAACAACAAAACATTGGATGAGTACTGTGCAAATTTTGCTAATTGTTTTCTAAATAAATTGATATTTGAAATTTTTTTTATTTCTTTTGTTTGTCATTAATACCAACTTATGTCTGTTGATTGGATTCTAAAGGATTAAGAGATCCACCCGCTGAAAAACTAATTCTTAACCTATAATCCCTTACACCCTTAATCCCAATAAGAATGATCAAATTATCACCCATTTACAAGAAATAATTTTGAAAAGTATTCAAGTATTCATATTCGTATTCATGAATACATTGTAAAGTATTCGTATTCAATACATTTGAAATTTGTGTATTCGTATTCGTAAAATTTCGAAGTATTCGTATTAGTATTCAATACATTTACAATGTATTCGCCCCAACCCTGATCCTATCAACAATGATACAAACTCAACTACTACATCAGTTTGTAATTATTACTGATGTTATTTGTCATATTTCTTGAATAAACAGTTCATTCATAACCCATTAATGGGGGGCTGTATCGGGCGATGGATGGGCGTTGGTATGAAAATTTTAAATTCCAGGGTCCCCAAACCCCTATTTCCATGCATCTGAGTGGATATTTTGAGATTTTTCAGGAGATGTATTTGAAAGATTGCGCACTTTAAAAAACGTTGGTAAAGCATACAGGTGAGGTCTATTTATCAGCTTTGGTCGTAACACGACCAAAGCTGGTAAATAGACCTCACCTGTATGCTTTACCAGACGTTTACAGCAGATATACTGTCTGTGGATTTTCTTGTCTGGGGGTGGATTTGGTACTTGTATGTCTGTAAGATTACGAGCTACTTCAGTTAACCGATTTTTAACAGACTGTATACATTTTAATGTTTGCTGCCACTTCCTGCAAAAAATGATCCGAAATCCATCAAAACTGAACCAGTACAAGAAAAACAGACCTGGCGAAAATGTGTGTGTGAGTGTGTGGGGGGGGGGGGGGGGGACTCTGGTTCCGCCCCTTGTTTCATCAGTCAATTGTTGTGTTAAAATATATGCATACAAAAAACTTGGCCCGGCAAAAAGGTGGAGGGGCTGAAGCCCCCCCCCCCCCCCCCCCACGGTACCGCCAACCCTGATGTAATCTCCTTACTTTCGGGCCTGCTTGCCTGTAGGAACCCAAGTGTAAAACTGTGTGCAGCCTAGCAAATTAGAAACACCTTTTACAAGGAAATCAGATGTATGAGATGATAAATCTCGCTAATTTGATTAGGAGCTGAAATTCTTTATAGTCTTATAAGGCTGGCACACGGAATTACTACTCATTTGGGAATCAGAATTGGCTTGCTTATGTCCCCATTGGAATCCTAGGAAGTGGAATACTGCTTGTTTACTGTGGTAAACAAGACCTGTTTTGAGTGAAATAAGACATGGTAACTAGCGCTGACAGTGGGAGTCCTAATTGGGCTACATGCGACCTGGTAATCAGCGCCGACAGTGGAAGTCATAATTGGGCTACATGCGGCATGGTAACTAGCGGCGACAGTGGGAGTTCTACTTGGGCTACATGCGACCTGGTAATCAGCGCCGACAGTGGGAGTCCTAATTGGGCTACATGCGACCTGCTAACCAGCGCCGACAGTGGAAGTCCTAATTGGGCTACAAGCCACCTGGTAACCAGCGCCGACAGTGGAAATCCTAATTGGGCTACATGCGGCCTGGTAACCAGCGTCGACAGTGGAAGTCATAATTGGGCAGCATCTGACTAGATGAACAGCACGGACAGTGGAAGTCCTCCTAATTGAGCCGCATGTGACTTCATAACCATCGACGACAGCAGAAGTTGTCCTAATTGGGCTGCATCTGACATGGTAACCAGCAGCGACAGGTGAAGACCTCCTAATTTGGCTGCATGCTAACCAACGCCGACAGTGGAAGTCGTCCTAATTGGGGTGGATGCGACATGGTAGCTAGCGCCGACAGGGGAAGTCATGATTGGGTTGCATGCGATATGGTAACCGGTACCGACAACGGACGTCCTAATTGGGCTGTATTCGACATGGTAACCAACTTCGACAGTTACCTGGCCTTGACCATTGTATGACCTTCACATTTTGACCTGGCCATGACCTATGATATGACCATAATCTTTTGACCTGACCTTAACTTCTCACTGAACTTGTGATCATCCTTGAACATTTGACCCTAATCTTCGCCTTAGTGCTAGAATGTCCTATGTCCCATGGGGACATAGGACATTCTAGCACCCAGACGGCGTAATCTTGACCAAGCTTCTTGATTAAATAAGGGAGGGCAGTCAACCACCGAGTAGCCCAGAGCAGCCATGGAAGCTTATGAAAGTGAGCAAAATTGACTGAAGTCTCCCTGTACTTGACCTTGGAGTGAAATTTTATAAGTGTGCTCAGTACAGGATTAGCCCAACGTCCTTGGGCGCTTGGACAGGTGCATACAAGTGTTCAACCACAAATTCCCGAGAACACGTCTGCAGTGTTTATTCGCGCCTGTTGTTTTAATCATTGTTAGTAACAGAATGTCAGATAATGTGATTATTGGCCGATAGGCACTGTTTATCCTTCATGTTCTGAATGACTCGTTCGGAAACAACAGCACATGGTTTGGTATTATCCATTTTACATGTTATTAAGTGCTGTTCTACAAAATACAAGTTTGTGCACTATTAGAGGGTCATGAGTGTAGTATATTTGACCGCCGTAGTGTAAAATTAATTGGTATTGTTATGAATGAAGTACAAAGTACCTTCTTCCCCACAGGTTGGGTGGGCGTTCCTGGGTTAAACATATTGCTCCTCCCTACAGTGCGTTTTGCGATAAGAAGGGAGGTTTAATACTTAAGCAAATTGTTGTACGTGCGGTGTTATTAGAATATTACTGCTGGTCGCGATTGTAATATTGCGTCAGAAAATGCCCATCAGGGGTCTCTGTATCTGTTATGGAGGTTGGGCGCACTCACTGGTGCGGTCAAATTGGCTAAATGGCCAATGAAAGGTTTAGCGGGAGTAGGTGTACATTTTAACCCTTTGCCCATTACACTGAAATGACTCGTTCTTGGGTCGTTGAGAGTAGGCATTTATTTTAACCCTTTGCCAAGTACGGTTTTATATAGTCTGTCAATTCGTGATTCAACATGTTAGTTATGTATTGCTCAAAACTTCAGCCCATTATCTGGGTATGTCATTATTGACATTAAAGTGTATTTGTCTGAAGACAGTTCGGTAGATAATTCAGACTGGCACTGATGATACGACAGTTGAGTTGGAATTTATTGGCGACCTTGATAAAATGGAAGGTCGATCAACTATGATGTAGGCATTTCATGTGCCTGTGCTTTACAGTGAGTGAGATTAGTCCCTGTTACTCGATTCATAAGTTGCGTGGTTTGTGGATTTCGAGCAACTGCTGCTGGGGCGCGTGTGTTTACCACTTGGTAGATGCAGCCCATATTATACGGCGTCTAGTATGATTGGTTTCTGACATCGCATCGATGTTTGGTGTGCGTATTAAGCGATGGCACTGCTGGAGAACCAAGGGTAAATGGCTTAGCTACCCGTTTCCTCCATCCACCCCTAGCCCTCTCCCTAGGGCTCATCTGTGAACGCATGCTACATAGGCGTGGGCGCGTATGTCACTCAGTGGATGCAGCCTATATTATACTAGCCCTCGCTGTAAGGCGCATCTGTGAGTGCATGGTACATTGTTGAATGCACGTGCTTCACTGAATACTGATCGATTTGAATGAAATGACGTCAGGGCTGTTAGTATTCCAGTGAATGGATGCAGCCCTATTATTAGGTCAGTATAATAGCCAACATGTAAGACCGTATCAGTTTCAGGCATGCAAGATCTATGAAGCCCGCATTAAAAGGCTTATCGGTATGTGCATGCTGCGTTGTTTGGGGTATGCCCATTTTAATCATTAGGCCTGGACCATTGTCTAAGTAAATAACTGTCGACACTAAAGAAATATGGTCGTTGGACTGAAAGTATTTGAGCAATGCATTTTGTGTCTTGTCAGCTCTTCGCGCTTTAAGCTCGTGACGAAAAAGCTAATTTTATTATAGTGCTTATATTTGCTTCGGTACATAATTTGTTTGACCCGAAGCCCATTTATACTTGCCCGGAGTTTAATCCGCTATGTATGACTAGATTCAACATTTATGGTTTTTTCAAATAAACAAATACACCAGGACTTCAATTTATTGAAAACGTCCGAGTTTATTGAAACTTTGTCGATATTTGAATATAAAATTATAATATCGGTCACTGTGTGTGGGGACTGAGACGCACCACTTGTTATTCGATGTGGTGTTATAACTTGTACACAGCCGTAGGTTTGCTTGTAGTAAACTGTAAAGTAACTGTTAGTGTGTTTACTTTGACAAATGTGAAATGCTGTATGGTTCTCAATTATTGCACTGCATTGAAGATTGTTTTTAGTTGGTTCAATTATAATGTTCACACCTTATCGCATTAAAAGTGTGAGATAACCAAGTGTTTCTTTGTTCTTCACTGACTTGGTGTCTACACTTGATTGTTGCACTGTATTGAAGTTTTGTTTACAGTTTGTGCAATTATATTTTTCACACCTAAAAGTATTTGTAGGGTGTGGAGACCAGGCATTTCTTCTAAAAAATTGTTTTTATTTCTACTGGTCTGGTATTTGCACTCGAGTATTGGTACTTTTGTTAGATTCTCTTTGTTTGAAGAATCTCGAGTTATTACAGTTCATTTGTTAAACTGTTTTGTAATTCAGTTTATCCGCCGTTTGTGAAGTCCCTAGCTGGCACTAGATATACAGAATACTCCGTATAGTGCAGACATGCGGTATTGAACTTCTGAGTTTCTAAGTTGTCCAACAGTTGTGTGCTGTACTGGTTTTATTTTTAGAAACTTGGCGTTTGATGGAATTTCCAAGCTGTCAGGATGAATAAGAAATGTAAACAACACTGGCTTGTATGAGGAAACTTCCAGGTTTCAAAGCTGTCAGGCAACGTAATGTTGCACGGACTTGTACCATGAAACCTATCAGCAAATTTTAAAGTTTCCAGGCTGTCGGGAAGTGTACAGATTGTATACAACACTGGCTTGTATGAGGAAACTTTGTGGTTTCAAAGCTGCCAGGCAACTTGTGTTGCACAGGCTGGTATGATGAAACAAATCATCTATACAAAAAGTTTCAAAGCTGTCAGGAAGTATACAGTATTGTATACAACACGGCCTGTATGACGAAACTTAGCTGATATGCCGAAAATAAAAGTATACTGAATTACGTGATCGCGTGTGGGTGATTCGAGAAATCGAAGATAACGAATGGAAAAAACTAATGAAAAGCTACATTGCAAATGTGCCTTAGTAGGGTGTAACGGAGAGTTCCAGACCACCTCATTTTTGTGGCCTGCAAATTTTAAGTGGCCTGGAAAAGTTGAGTAATTTTTGGAGAAACCTCAATTTTTCTGGTAAAAAAATTGATTTTCTTGGAAAATGTTTTTTTCCCCAAAATAACTCAATTTTTCCCTGAAAACCATGGGTTTTCCCGGAAAATGTTTAAAATTTGAACATTTCTGAGGAAATTTTGGGCCATTTCGATGGAATTTCTCGAAAACGTCTAAAAAATTCACCGGTTTGACAAATTCACTTTTTTAAAAAAAATGACACAAACCTCAGTGAAAAATTCACTTTTTCATAATGTAACATCGACTTCGTCATCGAGGGGAATTTTTCGAATTTTCTGGAAGGGGTTTTTTGCACGATTGAGACACGATTGGCACTGAGAGATTTGAGATTTTCCATTGGCAAAAATTCCGAGAAGACATGACTAGTGTGCCTTTTTTTTGCAGTCGTGAACTGGAAATAGACGCGATCGGACATTTATTCCCATGGGAAAAAACAATCTGATTCAACTGGCGAATTTGAAATTGGCCTGGTAAAACTCGACCGTTTGAGATCAAGCATTCGAGTCTAAGAAAAAAGTGCGGAGTTACTATGTTGGGGAGCTGGCAGCTGCTCGTCGTTGCTCGGTGGTTCTCTCCGGGTACTCCGGCTTCCTCCACCCGTAAAACTGTCACGGTCATGATTAGCCATTGTGCATAAATATGTGACCTTAAATGACAATAAATAAATAAAGCCCAGTTATGGGCTTCCAGCATTCTACTGGTTGATATTAACATCTGTTCTTCAAAATATTAAATTTTTAATATGTCACTCGAATATAACTGAAGCCATATAATTAGTATCAAATTAAGAGTACAAAATTAATATCTAGTCATTGTATGGGACTAAGGTATGTTTTATTCGGTCAAACACTTATCTTACCCCGAGAACAATCAATGTGCTTGTACCCCATCAAATCAAAATTAGAATCATTTTATTTTCAGTTAGCAATTTCTCTTCCCAAATCATGGCTTATGAGCTCAATACAGTGAGGGATTCACATTCTACACAGTGGAACCTGTTAATTGAATAGCCTCTTTACCAATGAAAATTATTCAATTGACAGGAGTATTCAATTAACAGGAATTGTGTCACTTTCCTATATTCTCGAGATAAACTTAGCATTTAATCTATTATATCTTGTTTGACAGAGCTATATGAGTTCTGTCAAACAAAATATAATAGATTAAATGCCTGTATTGGGTGTACTGAGGCCATGTTTTCTATAAACAAATGAAAACTGGGGAGAGTCCGCGTAATTTCTAGACAGGTTACAAGATTTTTTATTCTATTAAAAGGAGTTTACTCTGTAAACTATATTCAATTAACAGGGCAAATTTGTACTGGAGGTATGGTAAATGATTTTGTGTTGGGAAATTATATTCAATTAACACATAAATATGTGACCTCAAACATCAATAAATAAATATATTCAATTAACAGGGTTATTCAGTTAAAAGATATCCAATTAAGTGGGCTACACTGTATTTTGAAATTTCTTAATTCCCAATTTAGACATTTTTTTTTAGATGGCACTGTCCCAGAAAAATCTCTGTTTCTGGTGAGAATCATGTGTTTATAGGGTGATAGATCTAGAAGATATACTGATACTGGAATGTGGAGCTAAGTGGATATGTTTGTTGGATGAAATCTCACCTGGAAACATTGCAACTTAACATTGTCCTGGACTCTTCGCAAATTGATGCATTGGTGTAAAAAAATTAAATCTAATTTGGGGATAACAAACACCTGACTCGTCAAGATATGCACTTGATTTTCATATAAAATGTTGTAAAATATCCTTTTAATAATTATATGTTATTGTACATAATAGTGGATGAATAAAAAAACACCCTAACATGATTAAACCGTGTTTCTGATTTGTTCTCTGAATGTAAATGCCAATATTGAATTTCTGTGAGGCCTCTGAATCAAGGAATGGCCCCAAACTCAATTACAATCCATTCAAAGCCTTGAAATTTGGGAAAATATGACTGGAGTCCTTGAAAAGCCTTGAATATTCACAAAATAGAACAAATATCAATAGTGAATATGTGACGAATCCACTATCCCCAACCCAACACAAGTCTAGATTCAATTTCTCCCTCCCAAAAACAGTTCGATCAGCCGAGGCGGTGCGGTTTCTAAAACCACATCACCCCAGATGGTCGAACTATTTTATAAGAGATATTTAACATTTGCGTTTCCGACCGGGCTTTAAAATAAGGAAAAGGGATCGCAGTTATAATGGGTAGGTCGGAGCCCCACATAAAGTTCTCGGGTAGATGACCCACCTTTAGACTGAAATTAAAAACTACAAACCATCAAGATGTAGCAAGGTAACAATAATTCAACACTAAGAAATGTTATGGTATAATTTATTGAATGAAATTAAACATTATTACATATCCAAAAAGCGTTTGTTTCACTATCTTAAATTGGGCTGAAATTCGGAGGCTAGAGAAAAAAAAATATCAAGAATCCGATAAACAAGGCCCTTTTTATTATGTCCAGGCCACCCAGATTTTCTAATATAATATTAGGAGACTACTATTCTCCCATAGAGGACGTACCAATGACCAAAGGGAACTGTCATAAGAAGCTTCCACCCTCGAAGAACCAGAGTTCGTCGAGTGTGAAGTCTTCCAATATAAATGAGGAGTCACCTTCGTTCCTCCATAGATGTTATCTCCCAATAGTAATGATCAGGACTACACAGGTAAGAAGCTTTCACCCTCGAAGAACCAGAGTTCGTCGAGTGCGAAGTCTTCCAAATATAAATGAGGAATCACCTACATTCCTCCATAGATGTCATCTCCCAATAGTAATGGTCAGGACTACACAGGTAAGAAGCTTTCACCCTCGAAGAGCCAAAGCTCGTCGAGTGTGAAGTCTTCCACATATAAATAAGGAGTCACCGCTGCTCCTCCATAGGTGTCATACCAAATATCAATAATCAGGCCTCAATCAAGTAAGAAGCTTTCACCCTCGAAGAACCAGAGTTCGTCGAGTGTGAAGTCTTCCAAATATAAATGAGGAGTCACCGCTGCTCCTCCATAGGTGTCATACCAAATATCAATAATCAGGCCTCAATCAAGTAAGAAGCTTTCACCCTCGAAGAACCAAAGTTCGTCGAGTGTGAAGTCTTCCACATATAAATAAGGAGTCACCTCTGCTCCTCCATAGGTGTCATACCAAATATTAATAATCAGGCCTCAATCAAGTAAGAAGCTTTCACCCTCGAAGAACCAAAGTTCGTCGAGTGTGAAGTCTTCCACATATAACTAAGGAGTCACCTCCGCGCTGCCATCTCTGACACCCCGCACACTCGGTGACTACCCAACAAGAAGAACTCACACTCGACAAAAGTTTGTCGAAGGCGAAATTCTTCAAAAAAATATTCCCGGAGTTCCAGAGAAAAAAAAAACTACTCTAAAACTTACTTAACTCTGATTCCATTGATCCGACAAACGGAGAAGAAAAAAAAAATACCAAATAAATTCCTAAATAACTATCCCGGTCTCACCAATGGCACAGAGAATTCGGTGTTTAGTTTCTCATTCCGGAACTCCAAGGAATTACTATTTAAACTCATGACCAGCCGGCTCTTCCCAAACCTTCCAGAGAAAAGCTAAACAACCTACCCCAGTGAAATCCTATCTCGAACTGACTTTTTCGACGGTCCAGATCACCCACTTCAATTCATACACAACACGAAAAAATCATGCAACCTCTGAAATCTTGTATCGATTCAGGAAATCGCTGGTGTGTGCATTTCCCTCAGTGAAACTTGACAACAATTCAATCAACCGTTACTAGATCTCGTGCTACCTGACACTCTAATCACTGGTGGAGACAACCACCACAGAGAGAGCAAATAAGTAATATGGAATTAACCCCTGTTGGACGACAAACCCCCGACTCCATTTATCAAAAAACAGCACAAATACATAGATCCTGGGATGCGTTGTGGAATCAAGGAATGGCCTTGGATTTGATTACAGGCCATTCAGGGTCTTGATATTCTGGAAACTAGGATTGGAGGCCTTGAAAGGCCTTGCGTATTCACAAAATAGAATAAATGGGTAAAGGGTTAACTTGTTTCTGCTGATGTATTTCATAGAGTCATCACTTTACACGTGGCTTCTGTGTCTTGGAACAGCTATCAGGTGTGTGTGTGGGGGGGGGGGGGGGGGGGGGATCAGACCAATCAATGAGATAAGACCAATCATGATTCCTGCCAATCATTGTGGCAACTTGTTAAGCTTGATATTGCTTGTATGAAATCGTGAATTAAACATAAATACGAACAATTTTGATCAAATGCTGTTCCAAGTAACCATCGGCTCGAACCGATGTTCAAACACTTCTATCGATGGTCAACCGATGACTTAAAAGCGGCCGATGTTAGATGCGATTGCCAAACATCGGTCCAAATAAATAACAACTAACGCGCGATCTCGCCAAAGCGAGAAATAAGTGTTGCCAAAGTGGGAAATCAGTGTCGCCATAGCGAAATCGTGCGTTAGTTGTTGCTATTGATTTGGGCGAAAATTCTGTTAAAACGTTAACAGAATGGCTGGCGTTGTAAACACAGAGAAAAGTATCACAATCCTTTTTTCCTTATAGGTTCCCGTCACATTATATAACGTAACCCGTTGACAGATTTCGATGTAAGCTCTCATGGCCTGGATAATAAAGAAATGTAATATTAATGACGAATCTACCGCAGTGCTCTCTGACTTGCATTATTACCCGTATCAACCCAAGCGGTGACTTCCCGTTTGTCCCACTCTCTTAATTCAGGTAGTTAAAACGTAATAAAAAAGTGGGACAATCGGGAAGTTTTAATTACTTGTTAGGCGGTTTGATGAAAGGTTTTGATTTATAGTTTATTTCACATTAGTGTTTTATTTGCTGAAAATTAGACGTGCATAGAATAAAAAAATCTTGAAATAATTAGTACAATTTTAACTAGTTGTTTAAAAGTATTATTTATATTATGTTGAATATCAATAATAAATTATACATTCATTCATTCATTCAATATTTAACCTTCTAAATGTAACAGATCTGAAGCATGGTCTGCATATTGTAAAAGGTCTGTCTCTCCATTCAAAAGTCTTTGAGAGAGAGTATTAAGCCTGCTGTCAATATTTCTACACTTTCGTTTTTTCGGTGCAGGAAGGCCACCTGCCGCAAGCTGCATCTGCGAGACTTCATTGAATGATTGGATGGCTTTTAGGTGGTCTATAAGGCTGTATATATTTGGATGAGCAGTTTGGATCTGCTTTTTTATTTTGCTGTGCCATCCTTCTAAATGATTTGTGGTCCTGGGCCCCTCTGTGTGGAAATGATTCCATGAAGTTGTTTCGCCTTCAACCCATTGGGTAGTTACATAGTAAATGGTGTGGCATTAACAGTGGAATCCGACATTCCAAACTCGTCTAGTGCAAAAAACCACACGTCTTCAACTAGTTCCTCTGGCACTAATGGCAAAACGGCAGCCCTGTGTACAAGTCTGCGAACTTCCTCATCTTCTTTATATTCAGTTTGTAAGCCGGTGCTTTGTGTCTTGCTCCATAAACACTGAGTATAATGGAAAAAGCACCCTTTGATGCTCACACCAGGGAATTCATTTCTAGCTGCATTTCGTACCGCTATTTCAAAGTCAAAAAACATCACTGAAGAGTGTAAATTAAGCTCTCTGGCGACACAAGCTTCTTTTAGGAGATGAAAAAAACTTCCTGTAAATGACCTCACTCTTTCCAGGAAGAAGGGCATATACAAGTGGATACATATGGCCATCAACAAAACCATGCAGTGTGTATAACCTGAAAAAATAAGGTTGGGCACGTATAAAATGTTCCATCCTCATAGACAGTGTCCATTGCTACTATTTGCTGAAGATTTTTATCCGTCGCAAATATCAATATGTTATCATCAGTAGCATTCACAAGTAGAAATCGTTCCCCTGTTGACGTTTCAGCCCATTCTTCCTTTAAGTCCAGTTCTGACACTGTTTTGGGTATTTTGGGAATCAGCTTTGGCCGTTGGCGGTATAGAGCACTGTGACACGACTGTGGTGTGGGTAGTTTTTCCACCAGGTTCTGAACATCGTCATTCGAAAAATGAAATTGTGAAACATTTCTGCTAAATGTCAAATACCTATACCAAAAACTTAAAACGATTGACCGAATGTTGTGTATAATTCACCTGTTAAAATTAATCATTTTTAAAAACAATTCTGTGATAAATGCTCATTAATAAATGATCACCATATCAGGTGAACCTGCGTTCAGATTATAATAAAGACTAGAAAAAATAAAGACTATAACATGTTGTTTTAAGCAACGTGGGACAACCAGGAAATCTATCCCGAGGTGTGAAAATCCAGAAGTGGGACAAACGGGATTGAACCTCACAAGCTTGCATACACTGTTCATTCCATGAAATTCTCAGTTCAACTCAACGGAGCATACTGCTGATGCATCACAGGCGGGGCGCAAGGCAAGTGCCACAAAAGGTCCCACTTTACACAATCCTTCAGAACTAATTTAACACAATGGTTGCCCATTGGGGGTAAGCATAAATATAACGGGAAGAGGGGTGCACAGAAATTACTCAGCCAAACTGATTCTGAAGGGGAAAAGAATTCTGAACCAACTAAAACTTTTAGGGAAAAATAGTTTCAACAAGGTCTTTGTGGGGAAAACACTGTGGGAGAGGGTGGGTTTACCAAGTATAACGTATGGCACGGACGTGATTCCATTAAACCAAACCGTTACTAAGAAGTTGGAAAATACTCAAAATGATGCCGGCAGATGGATAACAGGGTCGAGTAATGCTGCAGCTTTGGAAGCAGTAAGGGGGGAGCTTGGGTGGATGAAAATCAAGGACAGGGTAGATTTGGGAAAACTGTGTTACTTTAACTACTTGAGAAACCTGCCCGACAACCGGTGGTGCAAATTGATGCTCGATACCATTTGGAATTCTAATATAGAAACGGGGTGGTCAAAACATGTGAGGGAACTAATGGACAATTACTCTATAGAGGTCACAAACATAGAAGTAGGAATGAAAGAAGGCAAAAGGTTTGTCAAAGAGAGAGTCATGGAAGATTGCAATCGAAACTGGCGAGCAGGGGTTAGCGTGAAAAGATCACTGCAGGGGTTACAATATAAAGAAAAGCCAGCTTTTGAGAAGTACCTAGATGGCACCTTTGGAGGGTCACTGCTGTTCAAACTGAGATCAAGATCACTGGAGCTTCGGGGAAAAATTGGGAGAGATGGGGAAAAGGGATGCCAAATGTGCCACTCTGGAGTAGTGGAGACCCTGGAACATTTTCTCTTGGAATGCCCACAGTATATACCTCATAGAATAAAATTTACTGGAAGAATAATGCAGAAGTGGGGTGAAGAAACAAAGGATAGATGGCTGAAGGGGGACACGAGGGAGAGGGTAGGAATGCTTATTGAAGAAATTGAAAAAGAGGAAGTGAGGGACACTATTAAGCAGTTTATATCTGAATGCTGGGAGGAGAGGAGGGGAAGAGGGGGTGGGGTGCAGGGGGAATGATGGCCTTCTCTTATGAGGACCGCGACAAATCAGCGGCTGGCCAAAGAGTTATTATTATTGTATCCACATTATTATTTATTATTTATTTATTGTCGTTCATTTCCAAACGTGGATATATGACATGAAACATATAGTAAAACATATTCAAATATGAACACATGAATGATACAAAACAAACAAACAAAGAGAAGGAAAAAAAATGTGAATATCAGTTTCGTTTCAACGCAGTTTTGTGGACAGATTCACCTGTGTCTTGTCTCTGTGTTTGTATTTTATGGACGTAACGCATAACATTCGAAAAGAGTGACATCCCGTTTACATCTTAACAGCATTTCTGCCGGAATAAATAGCAACAACAAACACGTGATCGCGCCAAAGTGAGATTGAGCATTAGCCGTTGCTATCAGTTTTGTCGGAAATTTTGTTAAATTGTAAGCAGCGCGACTACCATTCTAAAACTGAGATGGGAAAGCAATACACCTCTTAGGTTACCATCATATTAAATAGCATAACCCATGTTTCCATATATAGAGGATATGGAATGAGTGTTTTTCTCATATAATATTTATGAAACGAGTCTAAGAATTTTCCGTTTTGGCGAGCCCAAACGGAAAATTCGGACGAGTTTCATAAATATTATATGAGAAAAACACTCATTAGCTCCGCTGACAAAGTCAGCAGAGCTTTTCTTATACTGATTCGTCCGTCGTCCGTCGTCTGTCGTCCGCCGTCCGTCTGTCCGTTCGTCCGTCCGTCCGTCGTCAACATTTTATTTGTCCGAGCCATAATTTCTAAACCGCTGAATATTTTTCCACCAAACTTCATAACAATATGTATTATCAATAGACGGTGTGTCATCAATTATTCTGCGGTCTGTAAATCCACAGGGTCAAGGTCACAGGTCACAGGATCAAGAAAATCTTTATAACGTCATGTAATGTCAATAGGCGGTGTGTAATCGATCCAAGCCATAATTTTCGTGACAACTGAAAATTTTTCGGCTAAAGTTTGTAACAATATTAGCATTAGAAAACATGCCCATGCGACCAGTGACCCTCAGCGGAGCTCTCTAGGCGTGACAGACCTCTTGTTTCATATTCTATTTATCACATGACACACACACGCACAAATTAGCCACTTAGTATGACTTTTTAACCCATCACCTAACTTGAGTTGCAGACGGCACTTGGAAAAAACATCCTCGTATAACTAAAAAATTTCATTTTTTGCTTCCAAAACATAGGTTATGACCCCTCATTGGAACGAGCTCATTCCAATGAGGGTTAATAACCTATGTTTTGGAAGTAAAAAGTGAAAATATAAAAAAAAAATGAATGGCATTTTTCTTGTAGGTAAAAGATTAATACAATATAACCCACCCTAAATAGGACAGATAACGTAAATTCGAAAGAAATGGTTTGGCGCGCAGGGACGATATGGGGGACAAGCCCCTTTCGACCCTCTTTAACTGTATAAGATTTGGCTTGTCTGGATGTGGAAAAGGAGGGAAGGAGCTCAGGTAATCAGCGGCGTCTGTGTCTCCTGCGGTTTGTCTTGGGAGGAGGATGCGTCGGTGAGATAGTTGTAGGTGGTGTTTTCGGATCAGGGGGAAGAGTAGGCCCTTCTTTGGCGGTGTACGGCCTGATCCTTGCTGCTGTTTCTTGAGAGCTTTTTTGAGGGCTGTTGTAATTTCCGATGATCATATTCAGTATTGACCTGGTTATTTCGGATGAGATACCTGCTTCTTGTTGGTTGTTGTATGTCTCCTGGAGTGTTGCACGGAAGTACTCGCACGGGATCTCCTCCCCGAGGAATGCCTCCACGGAATCCGGGATGCTCTCCTGGTCAGACTCCTGGTCCGAAGAAGCCGGAGAAGCAAGAGCTGGAGGGGTGGAAGGTGCGTCGTCTGGGACAACTTCCTGTACCATAGACAGATCGTCTTCCTCCATCTTCTCTTCAGATGAAGAGTCAGATGGGTTGGAGATCGATCTGTCACCTGACGACCCATAGTCCTCCGGACCCACCTCCTGGGAGGGGGGTGCCGAGCTGGACAAGGGTTGGTCAGAGGTGACAGGTGTTGACCCTTTGACGCCCTCACTTGCCTCCTTCTCTTCCTTCTTCTTCTTCTCCAGAAACTCCGTCATTCGGCGGGCATCTCGTCGTCTGGCGGAGGGTCCCTTCTTTCTAGTCCTCTTCTTCTTGATGGCTGTGTTGCTCCGGCGGCCTTCATCCAGCTTATCCGCATCACTAGAAGGGTGACCAGTGTGAGGGGAAATCCTCTCACGAAAGGTACTACACCTCTCCACGGACGGCGGTTCCGATTCTCTATCAAAATCCACTGTCAGGTGAATTTTACCCTTGAGCACCTGGATACCCCAGGTGGTGGCAAGGGTAGCCTTCACTCTGACAAGTGTGTCTTGAATAACAAGTGGGAGTTCCATTGTTCAGTTGTTAGCACCTCGACGTAAATTCTCCCTACTGAAATTATGCAAATGTGACCCAGTTGTATTTTGTTTAGCCAATCAAATTGTCCAGTTTTGAAACTGACCAATGAAAGCTCCCAACTCTAATTATGCAATATATGCAAATGTGGCCCAGTTTTATTTTGTTCAGCCAATCAAATTGTCTAGTTTTGAAACTGACCAATGGAATTGACGGAGGGCTTTATTTATCACTGATTAATATGAAAACAAAATATCAAATGTTTTAGAGTGAACAAAAAGGACGAGTCATGTGATAAAAGTTTATACTTCTAGCATCTCCCTTCAACAATTTTTTTCTTACCACTTTTCTGTTGATATTATTTTTTTCGTTTATTAGCTCAACTTTGGCGAAGCCAAATTTGAGCTTATGCCATGGCCCGTCGTCCGTCTGGCCGTCTGTCCGTCAACAATTGGATATGGCTCGGGCTAGAGGCCGTATTTATGAACCGATCTTTACGAAACTTCTTGGGTATCTTTGTTATGACCGTGGGACGAGAACGAGTGTTTTGGGGTTTGGTCCGAAATTCAAGATGGCTGCCAGCCGCCATTTTGTACCGACGATGCAGAAATCTGTTTTTTGTACAGAACTTCCATATGAAAGCTATGATTTGAATAATTTTTTGTATGAATGTTTAGTACCATGGGATACATCACATATAATACGGGTTTTTTTCTCGTGCGTACATTATGCAAATTAGACTAACTTTGATGTTTTTTGGTGTTACTTTCAGCACTGTAAGTGCAAATGCCAATACGGCTCGGGCTAGAGGCCGTATTTATGAACCGATCTTTACGAAATTCCTTGGGTCCCTTTGTTATCACCGTGGGACGAGAACGAGTGTTTTGGGGTCCGGTCCGAAATTCAAGATGGCCGACGGCAGCCATTTTGTACAAAATTTGGTGCAATCAGATTTTTGCACATAACTTCCATATGAAGCGCTGATTTGAATAATTTTTTGTGTGAATGTTTAATACCATGGGATACATCACATATAATACGGGTTTTTTTCTCGTGCAGAAATTATGCAAATTAGATGAACTTTGATTTTTTCAGTGCTACTTACAGTAAGTACACATGTCAATACGGCTCGGGCTAGAGTCTGTATTTATGAACCGATCTTCACGAAACGTCATGGGTACCTTTGTTATCACCTTGGGACGAGAACGAGTTTTTCTGTGTGCGGTCCAAAATTCAAGATGGCTGCCAGTGGCCATTTTGTACCGAAATTAGGTCTAATCAGTTTTTTGTGCACAACTTCTATATACGGCTCAGGCTAGAGGCCGTATTTATGAACCGATCTTTACGAAACTTCTTGGGTACATTTGTTATCACCGTGGGATGAGAACGAGTGTTTTGGGGTGTGGTCCAAAATTCAAGATGGCCACCAGCAGCCATTTTGTACCAAAATTAGTGCAATCAGTCTTTTGTGCAGAACTTCTGTATGAAAGTTCTGATTTGAATATATTTTTGTATGCATGTTTAGTAACATGGAATACATCACATATAGTAAGGGTTTTTTTCTCATGCAGAAATTATGCAAATTAGATGAACTTTGATTTATTCAGTGCTACTTATACACTGTAAGTGCACATGTCAATACGGCTCGGGCTAGAGGCTGTATTTATGAACCGATCTTCACAAAACTTCTTTTGTTATCTCCTTGGGACGAGAATGAGTGTTTCTGGGTGCAGTCCAGAATTCAAGATGGCTGCCAGTGGCCATTTTGTACCGAAATTAGGTCCAATCAGTTTTTTGTCACAACTTCTACACAGCTCATATTTGTGAACTGATCTTCACGAAACTTCTTGGGTACCTTTGTTTTCACCTTGGGACAGGAATGAGTGTGTTTTGGGGTGCCTTTGTTATCACTGTGTTATGAGAACAAATATTTTGGGGTTCAGTCAGACCCACTCTGGGACTCAAAGATTTCTTTTTTAGTTTAGCATCTGACTGTCACCCACCTTTACAATACTTTACCTATACATTTGTTACAGGCAACGGTCAGTATTTATGTACAGACCGTTACAATACTTTATATGTACCTTTGTTATCAGGTCATTACCTAGATGTTTGTCATTGCTGTGTCACATACTATACATGTACATGTCTTTGTCTTGACAAGTTGAGCTACAGTGTCATTGATACTTTCATTAATGTTCTATCCTATCCAGGGTTGGGGTATTCGTATTCGGTATTCAGTCGTATTCAATACATTTTTTCAAGTATTCAAATGTATTCAGTATTCATGCAATTTTAAAGTATTCGTATTCGAATACAGTCAAATTTGAAGTGTATTCATGAATACTTTTTGAATACTTTTTGAATACTTTTCTTGTTTTTAATACACATGTATACAGTATTTGTAGAAAAAATATTGTGATTATCTCTATTAGAAAGTAGTAAAGAATTAAACTAATACTTTTGAAGTGCACATATCAGGTCCATCAAATAGTACATCAAACTTCATACTACACATGAAGGTAAGTACAATTATTTATCTGCCTTTTGATAGCAAACTCTTCATTGTTCAAAATTTGTTTCACTGTAAACTGAACACTGTAACTGTACAGATTATTCTTTGGACAAAGGATATCAGTCTGGCCAAAGTATTGATTTGTAATCCCTAAACAACTCCATTATCCAATTCAACAGTAATAGCAGAAATAGGGTGTTGACTGATAGATCTGTAAAATTACTGTGCATGGATTACAACATTTTTCCAATAGTGCAGTAATTGCTTAATTGATTTTTGTGAATTGCACTGGCCAGTTTATTTTTATTCTCACCAGCAATGTATGTTTAAATATTAATAAAAGACATGAAGCAAAGAAGCCACAATTAGCCACAAATAATAGACATTATTGGAAGTCATAACATGCAGTTTAGAAGAAAAAAACTTTAAAAAATACCTAAAAAAATTGTATAAATTTCTCACAGTTCTCTATTTAATGATTACTGTGTATGCACTAAACAACAAAACATTGGATGAGTACTGTGCAAATTTTGCTAATTGTTTTCTAAATAAATTGATATTTGAAATTTTTTTTTATTTCTTTTGTTTGTCATTAATACCAACTTATGTCTGTTGATTGGATTCTAAAGGATTAAGAGATCCACCCTCTGAAAAACTAATTCTTCACCTATAATCCCTTATACCCTTAATCCCAATAAGAATGATCAAATTATCATCCATTTACAAGAAATAATTTTGAAAAGTATTCAAGTATTCATATTCGTATTCATGAATACATTGTAAAGTATTCGTATTCAATACATTTGAAATTTGTGTATTCGTATTCGTATTCGTAAAATTTCAAAGTATTCGTATTCGTATTCAATGCATTTACAATGTATTTGCCCCAACCCTGATCCTATCAACAATGATACAAACGCAACTACTACATCAGTTTGTAATTATTACTGATGTTATTTGTCATATTTCTTGAATAAACAGTTCATTCATAACCCATTAATGGGGGGGGGGGGGGGGGGGGGGGGCTGGATCGGGAGATGGATGGGCGTCGGTATGAAAATTTTAAATTCCAGGGTCCCAAAACCCCTATTTCCATGCATCTGAGTGGATATTTTGAGATTTTTCAGGAGATGTATTTGAAAGATTGCGCACTTTAAAAAACGTTGGTAAAGCATACAGGTGAGGTCTATTTATCAGCTTTGGTCGTAACACGACCAAAGCTGGTAAATAGACCTCACCTGTATGCTTTACCAGACGTTTACAGCAGATATACTGTCTGTGGATTTTCTTGTCTGGGGGTGGATTTGGTACTTGTATGTCTGTAAGATTACGAGCTACTTCAGTTAACCGATTTTTAACAGACTGTATACATTTTAATGTTTGCTGCCACTTCCTGCAAAAAATGATCCGAAATCCATCAAAACAGAACCAGTACAAGAAAAACAGACCTGGCGAAAATGTGTGTGTGTGTGGGGGGGGGGGACTCTGGTTCCGCCCCTTGTTTCATCAGTCATTTGTTGTGTTAAAATATATGCATACAAAAAACTTGGCCCGGCAAAAAGGTGGAGGGGCTGAAGCCCCCCCCCACGGTACTGCCAACCCTGATGTAATCTCCTTACTTTCGGGCCTGCTTGCCTGTAGGAACCCTAGTGTAAAACTGGGTACAGTCTGGCAAATTAGAAACACCTTTTACAAGGAAATCAGATGTAGGAGATGATAAATCTCGCTAATTTGATTAGGAGCTGAAATTCTTTATAGTCTTATAAGGCTGGCACACGGAATTACTACTCATTTGGGAATCAGAATTGGCTTGCTTATGTCCCCATTGGAATTCTAGGAAGTGGAATACTGCTTGTTTACTGTGGTAAACAAGACCTGTTTTGAGTAAAATAAGACATGGTAACTAGCGCTGACAATGGGAGTCCTAATTGGGCTACATGCGACCTGGTAATCAGCGCCGACAGTGGAAGTCCTAATTGGGCTACATGCGGCATGGTAACTAGCGGCGACAGTGGGAGTTCTACTTGGGCTACATGCGACCTGGTAATCAGCGCCGACAGTGGGAGTCCTAATTGGGCTACATGCGACCTGCTAACCAGCGCCGACAGTGGAAGTCCTAATTGGGCTACAAGCCACCTGGTAACCAGCGCCGACAGTGGGAATCCTAATTGGGCTACATGCGGCCTGGTAACCAGCGTCGACAGTGGAAGTCATAATTGGGCAGCATCTGACCAGATGAACAGCACGGACAGTGGAAGTCCTAATTGAGCCGCATGTGACTTCATAGCCATCGACGACAGCAGAAGTTGTCCTAATTGGGCTGCATCTGACATGGTAACCAGCAGCGACAGGTGAAGTCATCCTAATTTGGCTGCATGCTAACCAACGCCGACAGTGGAAGTCGTCCTAATTGGGGTGGATGCGACATGGTAGCCAGCGCCGACAGGGGAAGTCATGATTGGGTTGCATGCGATATGGTAACCGGTACCGACAACGGAAGTCCTAATTGGGCTGTATTCGACGTGGTAACCAACTTCGACAGTTACCTGACCTTGACCATTGTATGACCTTCACATTTTGACCTGGCCATGACCTATGATATGACCATAATCTTTTGACCTGACCTTAACAGCTCACTGAACTTGTGATCATCCTTGAACATTTGACCCTAATCTTCGCCTTAGTGCTAGAATGTCCTATGTCCCATGGGGACATAGGACATTCTAGCAACCAGACGGCGTAATCTTGACCAAGCTTCTTGATTAAATAAGGGAGGGCAGTCAACCACCGAGTAGCCCAGAGCAGCCATGGAAGCTTATGAAAGTGAGCACATATGAAATTGACTGAAGTCTCCCTGTACTTGACCTTGGAGTGAAATTTTATAATAAGTGTGCTCAGTACAGGATTAGCCCAACGTCCTTGGGAGCTTGGACAGGTGCATACAAGTGTTCAACCACAAATTCCCGAGAACACGTCTGCTGTGTTTATTCGCGCCTGTTGTTTTAATCATTGTTAGTAACAGAATGTCAGATAATGTGATTATTGGCCGATAGGCACTGTTTATCCTTCATTTTCTGAATGACTCGTTCGGAAACAACAGCACATGGTTTGGTATTATCCATTTTACATGTTATTAAGTGCTGTTCTACAAAATACAAGTTTGTGCACTATTAGAGGGTCATGAGTGTAGTATATTTGACCGCCGTAGTGTAAAATTAATTGGTATTGTTATGAATGAAGTACAAAGTACCTTCTTCCCCACAGGTTGGGTGGGCGTTCCTGGGTTAAACATACTGCTCCTCCCTACAGTGCGTTTTGCGCTAAGAAGGGAGGTTTAATGCTTAAGCAAATTGTTGTACGTGCGGTGTTTTTAGAATATTACTGCTGGTCGCGATTGTAATATTGCGTCAGCAAATGCCCATCAAGGGTCTCTGTATCTGTTATGGAGGTTAGGCGCACTCACTGGTGCGGCCAAATTGGCTAAATGGCCAATGAAAGGTTTAGCGGGAGTAGGTGTACATTAACCCTTTGCCCATTACACTGAAATGACTCGTTCTTGGCTCGTTGAGAGTAGGCATTTATTTTAACCCTTTGCCAAGTACGGTTTTATATAGTCTGTCAATTCGTGATTCAACATGTTAGTTATGTATTGCTCAAAACTTCAGCCCATTATCTGGGTATGTCATTACTGACATTAAAGTGTATTTGTCTGAAGACAGTTCGGTAGATAATTCAGACTGGCACTGGTGATACGACAGTTGAGTTGGAATTTATTGGCGACCTTGATAAAATGGAAGGTCGATCAACTATGATGTAGGCATTTCATGTGCCTGTGCTTTACAGTGAGTGAGATTAGTCCCTGTTACTCGATTCATAAGTTGCGTGGTTTGTGGATTTCGAGCAACTGCTGCTGGGGCGCGTGTGTTTACCACTTGGTAGATGCAGCCCATATTATACGGCGTCTAGTATGATTGGTTTCTGACATCGAATCGATGTTTGGTGTGCGTATTAAGCGATGGCACTGCTGGAGAACCAAGGGTGAATGGCTTAGCTACCCGTTTCCTCCATCCACCCCTAGCCCTCTCCCTAGGGCTCATCTGTGAACGCATGCTACATAGGCGTGGGCGCGTATGTCACTCAGTGGATGCAGCCTATATTATACTAGCCCTCGCTGTAAGGCGCATCTGTGAGTGCATGATACATTGTTGAATGCACGTGCTTCACTGAATACTGATCGATTTGAATGAAATGACGTCAGGGCTGTTAGTATTCCAGTGAATGGATGCAGCCCTATTATTAGGTCAGTATAATAGCCAACATGTAAGACCGTATCAGTTTCAGGCATGCAAGATCTATGAAGCCCGCATTAAAAGGCTTATCGGTATGTGCATGCTGCGTTGTTTGGGGTATGCCCATTTTAATCATTAGGCCTGGACCATTGTCTAAGTAAATAACTGTCGACACTAAAGAAATATGGTCGTTGGACTGAAAGTATTTGAGCAATGCATTTTGTGTCTTGTCAGCTCTTCGCGCTTTAAGCTCGTGACGAAAAAGCTAAGTTTATTATAGTGCTTATATTTGCTTCGGTATATAATTTGTTTGACCCGAAGCCCATTTATACTTGCCCGGAGTTTAATCCGCTATGTATGACTAGATTCAACATTTATGGTTTTTTCAAATAAACAAATACCCCAGGACTTCAATTTATTGAAAACGTCCGAGTTTATTGAAACTTTGTCGATATTTGAATATAAAATTATAATATCGGTCACTGTGTATGGGGACTGAGACGCACCACTTATTATTCGATGTGGTGTTATAACTTGTACACAGCCGTAGGTTTGCTTGTAGTCAACTGTAAAGCAACTGTTAGTGTGTTTACTTTGACAAATGTGAAATGCTGTGTGGTTCTCAATTATTGCACTGCATTGAAGATTGTTTTTAGTTGGTTCAATTATAATGTTCACACCTTATCGCATTTATAGTGCGAGATAACCAAGTGTTTCTTTGTTTTTCACTGATTTGGTGTCTACACTTGATTGTTGCACTGTATTGAAGTTTTGTTTACAGTTTGTGCAATTATATTTTTCACACCTAAAAATATTTGTAGGGTGTGGAGACCAGGCATTTCTTCTAAAAAATTGTTTTTATTTCTACTGGTCTGGTATTTGCACTCGAGTATTGATACTTTTGTTAGATTATCTTTGTTTGAAGAATCTCGAGTTATTACAGTTCATTTGTTAAACTGTTTTGTAATTCAGTTTATCCGCCGTTTGTGAAGTTCCTAGCTGGCACTAGATATACAGAATACTCCGTATAGTGCAGACATGCGGTATTGAACTTCTGAGTTTCTAAGTTGTCCAACAGTTGTGTGGTGTACTGGTTTTATTTTTAGAAACTTGGCGTTTGATGGAATTTCCAAGCTGTCAGAATGAATAAGAAATGTAAACAACACTGGCTTGTATGAGGAAACTTCCAGGTTTCAAAGCTGTCAGGCAACGTAATGTTGCACGGACTTGTACCATGAAACCTATCAGCAAATTTTAAAGTTTCCAGGCTGTCGGGAAGTGTACAGATTGTATACAACACTGGCTTGTATGAGGAAACTTTGTGGTTTCAAAGCTGCCAGGCAACTTGTGTTGCACAGGCTGGTATGATGAAACAAATCATCTATACAAAAAGTTTCAAAGATGTCAGGAAGTATACAGTATTGTATACAACACCGCCTGGTATGACGAAACTTAGCTGATATGCTGAAAATAAAAGTATACTGAATTACGTGATCGCATGTGGGTGATTCGAGAAATCGAAGATAACGAATGGAAAAAACTAATAAAAAGCTACATTGCAAATGTGCCTTAGTAGGGTGTAACGGAGAGTTCCAGACCACCTCATTTTTGTGGCCTGCAAATTTTAAGTGGCCTGGAAAAGTTGAGTAATTTTTGGAAAAACCTCAATTTTTCTGGTAAAAAAATTGATTTTCTTGGAAAATGTTTTTTTCCCCCAAATAACTCAATTTTTCCCCGAAAACCATGGGTTTTCCCGGAAAATGTTTAAAATTTGAACATTTCTGAGGAAATTTTGGGCCATTTCGACGGAATTTCTCGAAAACGTCTAAAAAATTCACCGGTTTGACAAATTCACTTTTTTAAAAAAAATGACACAAACCTCAGTGAAAAATTCACTTTTTCATAATGTAACATCGTCTTCGTCATCGAGGGGAATTTTTCGAATTTTCTGGAAGGGGGTTTTTGCACGATTGAGACACGATTAGCACTGAGATTTCAATTGAGATTTTCCATTGGCAAAAATTCCGAGAAGACATGACTAGTGTGCCTTTTTTTTGCAGTCGTGAACTGGAAATAGACGCGATCGGACATTTATTCCCATGGGAAAAAACAATCTGATTCAACTGGCGAATTTGAAATTGGCCTGGTAAAACTCGACCGTTTGAGATCAAGCATTCGAGTCTAAGAAAAAATTAGATTAGCTCTACGACGACGATCTGGGGGATGGGAGGATCGTGATTGAAAAATGTATGTAATATATTATTATGAGTTGTGAGACGAGTGATAAAAAAAAAATGACTGTTAAAAAATAAAAATAAAAAAAATATATAAAAAACAACATTAAAAAAAATAAGAATACAAAAAATAACCGTTTTTCATTGAGGAAAACAATAAATAAAATAAATAAATAAACAAAACAATGTTTCTATACATCGGAGATTCGAAGCGAAGGGGTGAGCAGGTTCATGAATTAATACAGAGTAAGGAGAATATTCAGGCGCAGGATAGGGCCAGGTTATTGGGAGAGACGGTGTAGAGACGAGAGACAACCAAGTTGTTCAGACCCATCACCGAAGTTCAGGAGCGAGCCAGGAAAGAGATCGTCGAGGAATTGAGCCCCATAAAAAAAGGTTCTCAGAGGATGGCTTCGCTTCCCGGTAGTTTTGTACTGAGAATTTTGTCCGAATACAGTCCGAGGAGAATCGAGACCGATGCAAGTAGCGTTGATAGTGATGCTACTCCAACAGGAATCGAGACCGACCCAAGTAGCGTCAAATCCGAGGCTTCGAGTTATGTTAGCATCAGATCTGACGATAGTAGTAGAAATGAAACCGTGAAAGATCCGATGTATGGATTTCGTCACGATGGCGATAAAACTTTTGTGGGTTACACGGAAGTATCGCGCGGCGGCGACTATTTGATCATCTGTTCAAACTGGTATGATTTGACTGACGGACTGAATACTCTACTCACTTATCACAGACCCGCAGATTACACTAAGGAGGATTACAACAATTACAGAGACATTCTGGTCCAGACCTATGCAATGAAGAGGAACAACGATCCCAAAGAGACAAGACCGAAGGATAGGAGAGGTTACAGGTGGAAGCACGTGGTGAGTCCCATATGGGAGATGAATGAGAGATTCGTGAGATCGATAACCGGAAAGGGAATGACTGACATGATATTTCTTCCATGCGATCCCGATGCCTTGTCAGAGAGATTGAGATTGTTGGTGGCTAGCAGAGAGGCTGGTAACACTGGAGTGGATAACGAGATAGTGAGCATGTGTGACGAATTGTTGAGGCAAAAGGTCTTGACTAGGAAGGATTATAAAGAGTTGATGAATCGTTTGAAAAAACAGTAAGAGAAACAAAAAATTAAGTAAATAAAAAAAAATATATATATTCAAAAAATAATTAAAAAAAAACGAATTTTTAAAAAAAAAAGGGGGGGATACGCTAGATCTTACATCTATGGTGGATCGGGCATCGTGGATTGAATGATGTGATTTTTAACATGTAAATTCACTGGTGATGCCGCAAAACAGATCTCCTTGAGCACTCTCAAAATTGGAAAGAAAACAGCGATAGATGCGGGTAAGAAAGCTGCGACTGAAGTGCGCAGTAGAATAGCTTTGGAAGCTGGCAAGACAGGTGCTGACGCATTGATTAATAAATTGATAACTCCACCACCACCTGCCAAACGATCGAGAATCGAACCGAGAAGTTGGCGAGACTTCTATGATTATGTCATACCGATACAAGACTTAGATAAAATGATGAAAGGATCGGGATTGAAAGTGATTTATAAATAAAAAAAAACTTTTTATAAATAATATATATATAAAAATAGGAATTAAAATAAAAAAAAAATAGAAAAAAACATAGTTCAAAACATAGTTAAAAAAAACTGAAAAAAATGAATATCAAAGACATGTCTTGGAATGATGCACTGACTAAGAGGTCGAATGATGAGTTTTTTCCCAAGAGCATAAGAGGTCTGATAGTGGGAAAATCAAATTGCGGGAAGACCAATCTCTTGATGAATCTATTGTTGAGACCCAACTGGTTGGATTACGACAGATTATTCATTTTTGGCAAGAGTCTCTTTCAAACGGAATACAGATTGCTTCGAGAGTGCATGGATCGTAAATTACATAAGGACGTCATGGTGAGAATCTTCGACAATCGAGACGAATTAGAAGGACACGAGACTTCAAATATATTGGAAGGGGTGATGAGAGTATTGACTAGGAGAAACGCCGAGTGTTCGAATGTGGAATGTCTGTTTTATGAGAACGCAGACAACATTCCCAATCCCAGACAGTTGAAGTCGGAGAATAAGAATCTCATGATCTTTGACGATCTGCTTTTGGAGAGACACAATTGATGCGAATCGTATTATGTTCGAGGACATCACAGCAATGTGGATTGTTTCTATCTGTCTCAGAATTATCAAGAGAGATGATAAAGGAGAATGCTAATTTTCTGTTTCTCTTTCGTCAGGATCTCAAGAATTTCAATCAGATCTATGGCAATCATGTGGCCAATGACATGAGCAGGGAAGAATTCAGGAGATTATGGAGGAAGGTGTGGGACAAAGGACTTCACAATTTCATGGTGATCGATTTGACTAGTGAATTTAACAACAGAAAATATTGAAGCAGATTCGACGATTTTTTTTATATTTCCGATAATAATAGAGAAGAAAGTAAAAAAAAAAGATGTAAAAAAATATCGATAAAATATATAAATAATAACTATTAAAATATGTCAGAACATCTATTAGAACAAGAACAAACAGTTGAGAATATGGCTGTGAAACAGTCCTTTCAAATCCTAGTGAGTCACGACACGACTCGATTTACTACGAAATTTGAACCTTCCATCGAATTGAAGAAGGAAAAGAGAAACGAGATAGCATTGGTTAATCTCGAGATTTACTATTCGTTTCCCAATGTCACCGAAAAGAATAATGTGTTCAAGTATTCCAACGGTGTGGATTGGTACGGGATTCAATTTCCCAAAGGAAGTTACGACATAGATGATCTGAACTGCCACATCCAGATGGGACTTAAGACCGATGGTCATGGAAGCAACATAATAAGACTCGCTCCCAATATGAGTACTCTACAGACAATATTGGACTTGGGAGATAGTTTTCGAGTGGATTTTAGTGCAGAAGATTCGATTGGCAAGATGTTGGGATTCACTCGAAAAATGTATTGAGGTCATGCCACGTCCGAAAATATGTCAACATTCTCATGGCCAATAGCATTTTAGTGAATGTCAATGCGATCATGGGAAGTTACGTGAATGGTAGCACTCAGCCTACAATCTACTCATTCTTTCCAGATGTTTTGCCGGGTTACAAGACCATGGAGCGACCTTGAAATCTCGTCTATCTACCTGTGATTCTGGACACATTGTACAGCATCGAAACCATGTTGTCGGATCAGAATGGCGATCTGTTAGATCTTCACGGAGAGAGAGTGACTATACGATTTCACATCAGAGAGATATGAAAAAAAATAAATAAATAATTTGAAAAATAATATCTAAAAAAAAAAAATATTTTTTATTTAAAGAAGTTTTAGGTTTTTAATTATATATTATATAAGAAATAAAAAAAGAAACTTATAATATTAATAATTTAAAAAAACAAAAAACTTATAATATTAATAATTTTAAAAAAAGTATATATATAATCAAATCAAAAAAATAACATATGAGAGTCAATACGTAATTAAAAATGTGAACATATCCGAAGGACAGAAATATAAACTTTGCAAAGTATTGAGAAATCGAGGTGAAGCCATTAGAGTTAAATTCAGTCTTCAAGATCTGGAGAGTGTTGGTCACGATCAGATAGTCTGGACTAAAACTCAAAGCAAAAGAATGGAGAAAGTGATTCGTAATCAAATGGGAATGATGTTGAGATTGAGTCCTGCTCAACTGAGATATAATCTGAGAATGAAAGGTGGTTTTCTTAACGCTATTGGCGGGATTTCCTACCATCTTCACGGAGAGAGAGCGATCTGTTAGATCTTCACGGAGAGAGAATTGTTTTTAATATTAAAACATAGCTGTATCTGTGTTAGTGTGTGTGAAAGCGTTAAACCAGACTTCGACCTATAGCTGACTGACTACCGACTTAACTTGCACTTTTCATTAACACTACTCACTTTCTCCCGCCACACGTAGTATTTGTCCGTTCACTTCAAATCCGTTTTCAGCCTTCATCCTGACCAGACGTATCTTTGTTATTCTTATGTTTAAAGCTTCATATCCACTTATATTGTAAAGTATAAGACTATTTGGATCATGCATATCTGGTAGGTTAATTATAATGCACTATTTGGGTCGATTTTTACTTTTCGGAATTCCGCGATCGCATAACTCAGAATTATTGAATTTCTTCGCTTTCAAATATTTATTATACTCTGTCTACAGGTGATTTATGTGCAATATATTTATTATTTGTAAATTTTGTATTATAGGCTCCATGTTTGATGCTCATGACAAGATGATTTGTTTCAATAAATAAATTATATATATTTGGACCTACAGATATTCTTCTTTTGTGGAGAACCACATCCTCGGGTTAAATATGGCGCCCAACGTTCCAGTGAACAGATAGCCAGATATCGCCATTGCGACGTTCCTGTAGTGATCGCCTTTTCGACGTTCCAGTAGTGATTATTCGTCTGCTAATTTGTCTACAACTGTGATGTTTACATTATTGGGATCATTCTTTGTGTCGACAAGCTGAGCAGTGAAAATTTGTGAAATATCTCAAGTGTCAGACCTAATGTAAATTGAGGCCTGTTATATATCAATTATCATGATATAAGTTTTGTTTACTTCACCGGTACCGGTAAACTGTTCGAAATGTGTTAACACGTTACGCAACACAACTTCGTGGGAGGATTGTGACATCCACTGATTCCACACTATATTGGAACAAACTATATATTTCCACGCTTAACATGGATTTCCTCTGAATTACGTTCGATCAACGATTGTGACTGTGAATTTTCATACTCATTAAACTTCTGTTTTTTTTTCTCGGATTTTGGAATCTGGAAAGTTTATTTTCCGCATTGGAAGTGATCAGATATTGTTGGGGACGAACATAGGTATATTAGAGCAATATAGTAATAACCATTTATTCCCAGTAGTTCTGAATAGTTGATTTATCGATATACCTGTGTGTATTCTTGCCAAATATTGTCTACGCTAACTGTATTTCATTCATTCTCGAAGGCCACTTCTGTATTGACTGGGTCACTCAGTCAAGCCAGTAATTGCCTTGGATCACGAATGCAAACAAATTAATATATATGACTGGTTAACGGATAATAATGTTGGTTCTCTGAATTAATATTCCATTGACAGTATTCGTGTCACAGATACACTGTAACATGTCAATTAACAGAGTAATGAGTGATTGTCCAATCATAAATTCATCCCTCTGTTGATCGGTCGTTTTCATTGGTCCTCACTGATTGAATGTAAACAAACTAAAAGCACATGTAGTTGCGAAAGATAATTTTGTACTACTACAAGTGTTTCAGTGTTTCATATTTATAAGTAAATAAGTACAGTTCACTGTTACCTGATTTCGGTTTCTGTCAGAGCTATGAACAATTGGTCAGACTTGACTTTATAACTCTGCTTGAAAACTATTTGATTTTCAGCTGTTCAGTGAACAAGTATTTTGTTTGTTTTTTTTTGCTTGTTGCGTCATCGCCTGGTTTATTTAGACTTTACCTGCCTGTAACACGATTGTGCAACAGAGAGTAAATTTATTTTCTCTTGCAACAGTGATCCTGTTGTAGATTTTTTCATCCCAGTTTGCACTTTAATTAATTACTAATTTATGCACTTTGACTGACTGTGACTCAAACCAATCATTACCGATTTGCCTAGGATAAATTGTTTTATTACAATTTATTGTAGAGGGGTTATTGGGTAAAAAAAATTTTTTTTTTCTTTTTGAGTTTCAGCTTTACCAAAGACATGTTTACATTGAATGTTTTTTTTATCTGGTTGAACAATTTTCAGGTCAAGGTCATTTTGTTTAGGTGAAAACTGTTGGAATGAGCTTCATTGATTTTCAAGGCAGTTCTCTTCCATTACTCATGTTCATGAACACCTGCACTTGTTTTGCACTTGTTTTCATTATTTACTTTGCAGCTTTAATGTGTTGGACATAGGTAATTTTTTTTTCAGGTACTACAGTGTGACTAAAAAAAAAAAAAAAAAAAAAAAAAAAAAATTTTTTTTTTTTTTTTTTTTGCTTCTTACCGCTTTTTCAGTCAGTAGACTTTGAACAAATTTATTTTTTTTTTACAGCTTTGAAAGATTTTTTTTTTTTCTCTCTGTCTGCCCTCACTCTCAGGTTTATTAGTTACCTGCTGTGGTATAATGTTGTATACTGCTTTGACTGTGAACCAATATTTGTTGGTTCTGTGACCCTCTGTAGAAAATTATTGGGAGTGCTGATCAGTTTGAAATTTTTTGTGTGACCTTTGTGTTTAATTGTGGTTTAAAGTTACTGTTGTTGAAAACAGAAACAGTTGTATTACAACAGTTTATCAATGCTGTGTACAACTGCAGTTATTAGTTTAATAGCTGACTTTTTAAAGTTGTGTGACCATCGATTTATATAATTTGTGTGCCAACATACATGTACAAAAATATATATATATATATATATATATATATGTGTATATATTTGATGACCTTTGAATCTGGATTTACACTTAGAGGTGTGTGACCCTCATGTATTCGTGTGTGACCCTCATGTATTTGTGTGTGACCTTCATGTACGGTTGACATTGAATGTTGACATAATATAAGCAATTGTGCTTTCATTATCAGTAGACTTAAAATAAGTGAAAGTACTGCATCTACACAAATCGAGTATAACTGTACTCACATAAAAAAAAAAAATTGTACTCACTTTAATAAAAAAGTGAAATGGCTTACTCGATGACTGAAGAGGAAATGCTTAAAGCATTACAGGCTACAGGAAAATATAAAATATCTGCAGCCACTGATGAAAAATTTCATATGACAAGTACTCCAAAGCATAATCCATTATATTCATGGAAAGAGAATTCTGACAATAAAGACGCAAAACCAAAACATGTTGATATTAGCAAATCTCAAATCATGGATTTGAATAGAACACAGTTTGTAACATCGTCCCATAACTTACCAAATATACCCCAGTTTTCTGGAGACGAGCCACCACAAAAGGGTGATGTATCATATAGGGAATGGAGATTTGAGGTTCAGTGTCTAGAAGGTGACCCTGAAATGTCCAGCAATATTTTACTCAGAGCAATGAGAAAATCTCTTCGAGGGACTGCTCGAAGTATGCTGATACCACTTGGAGAGAAAGCTACAGTCAGCGACATTTTAGACAAACTGGATATTTTGTTTGGTGAAATATCTACAAACGAAATGATCATGCAGGAGTTTTTTAACACTTATCAGAAAAAAGACGAGTCTGTGACAACATTTGGATGTAGACTCGAATCTATGTTACAAAAAGCAATTGAAAAAGGATATTTGCAGACTCATTCAAAAAATGAGCTTCTGAGGCATAAGTTTTGGACCTCGTTGAGTTCTGACAGACTTAAAAGTCAAACTCGTCATAAATATGATACAATAAATAATTATGACGAATTATTGAGAGAAATACGGAAGGTTGATAGAGAGATCAGTATAGGTTTACATCCTGCTTCCAGCAACAAAGTTCATCAGCAAGCAGTATTATCAAGCACTGAGGACAGAGACCCAATCAACACTTTGAACAAAATGTTTGAAGACAAATTCAATGTTCTCGAAAAGAAGTTAGAGAGTCAGATAAATGACAAATTTGACACTATTTTGCGGAGACTGGATAAAAATGAAGAACAGAAGAAAATAAACAGCTCTTCATCTCAACGTTATTCTCGTAACACTTATCAGCACAACAGAGGACAACGTGGATACAATAGGGGTGCAATGGGTTATAATCGTCCCTGGAAGAATAACCCAAACGCCTAATGACTTCTGTTAGTGGCCAGGCAGAAGTCAACAAAGCTGATGGCCAGATACTGAGAGACAGATTGGTTGGAAATTCCAACGAAAGTGTTATTTACGTTCAAAAAGACAAGTTACAAGCCTTGATTGATAGTGGGTCAATGGTGACTACTATTTCTAAGTCAGGTTATGAAAGCCTTTCTGACAAACCTACTTTACATAGCCTTGATGATTTAGGCTTGACAGTATCTGTGGCTGACGGATCAAGCTTGAACTATTTAGGTTATATAGAATGTTCAGTCAGCGTTCCTTTTTTATTGGATGTGGAATTGTGTGTACCAATTATTGTTGTCCCAGATACAGACTTTAATCTGAAGTGTCCAGTTATAGTTGGTACGAATGTTATTAGAATATTCAGAGATTTGTCAACCACATCAGGGGAGATAAACCAATCTCTCATACCACAAGAATGGCAATTTGCAATTGACAGTTTACAGAAAGGCTCATTCAAATTGAAGTTATTAACCAAAAAACCATTGAAAATTGCACCGTACCAGTCTATTGTTGTTAATGGCTCCACAAGAAATAGTAATGGATGTATTGGTGAAGTAATTACAGAAAATTTGGACGATGGTTTAAATTTTATGGTTTGCCCTAGATTGATTAAACTTGATGATTGTTCTAAAAATCTTAAAATACCTGTTAAGATTTGTAATATATCGGCAAAACATATTACTATCAAACCAAGAGAGGAAATCTGTAAAATATCTGAAGTCAAAGTTGTAAATAATTCTAGTTTATCTGCCCGTAAAGAGGAATGTGAGAGCCAAGATCCTACTAATATATTGGATGATCTTGGAATAAACTTTTCTTCAGACGACTTCAGTGAGGAACAGATTTCAGCAATTAAAAACTGTCTGCACACATGGAAAAATGTATTTTCCATGGGTCCAATGGACTTGGGCTGTACTGATGCTGTAAAACACAACATAGAGTTAGAAGACAACAAGCCTTTCAAACAGCCATACAGAAAAATTCCACCAGGGATGTATGACGAAGTTCGTCAGCATGTTAAGGAGATGCTTGAGGCTGGTGTAATTAGAGAGTCAAGTAGTCCTTACTCTTCTAATATTGTCCTTGTGAGAAAAAAAGATGGCTCGCTTCGATTTTGTATCGATTATCGAATGCTTAATTCAAAAACTATAAAGGACAGCTATATGCTTCCTAGGTTTGATGACGTGGTGGAACCACTCCGAGGAGCAAAGTACTTTTCAAAACTTGACCTTCGTTCCAGTTACTGGCAGGTGGAGGTAGAAGAAAACGATAAACCAAAAACAGCCTTTTCTGTTGGAAACCTTGGGTTTTATGAGTGCAACCGTATGGGGTTTGGATTAACGAATGCACCGGCAACCCTACAGCGATTAATGGAAAAGTGCATGGGAGAAGCACATTTGAAAGAATGTTTGATCTTTCTTGACGATATTCTGGTCTTCTCGAAAACATTTAGTGACCACATAAACCATTTGCAGTCTACCTTCAAAAGATTAGAGCAGCATGGGTTAAAGTTGAAACCTAGTAAATGCGAGTTTTTCAAAACATCAGTGACGTATTTGGGACATGTTATTTCAGATGAAGGAATAACTACTGACCAAGCAAAGGTAGCAGCCATCAGAGATTGGCCAAGGCCAACAAATATTAAAGAACTCCGTCAATTTTTGGGATTTGTTGGCTATTATAGAAGATTTATAATGAACTATTCCAAAATTGCAGCACCTTTGAATGATTTATTGAAAGGACACGGCAATCATAATTCCAAGAAGAAGAAGACATCAAAAAAAAATAACCCCCCCAAAAAGGAGGCCAGGTGGTTGTGGGGTGATATGCAAGAACAAGCTTTTCAAACTGTTAAGAGAAAATTGCAGGAGCCACCAATTCTGGCATATGCAGATTATTCACTCCCATTTGTCCTTCACACTGATGCTAGTGCATCAGGTCTTGGGGCAGTTCTGTACCAGAAACAAGATGGCACTGACAGGGTAATTGCTTATGCAAGCAGAGGACTCAGACCCAGTGAACGGAATTACCCTGCTCACAAACTTGAATTCCTGGGGCTGAAGTGGGCTGTTACAGATAAATTCCATGACTACCTTTATGGTAACAACTTTGAAGTGGTCACGGATAACAACCCATTGACATATGTTTTACGCAAAGCAAAACTGGATGCAACTAGTCATCGTTGGGTTGCTGCTTTGGCTGATTACAACTTTACGCTGCGTTACAGAGCTGGTAAACAGAATGGTGATGCTGATGGTCTTTCACGCAGACCTCAGATGTTTACAGATGTGGTCAGGGCGGTGTGTGAATCTATTGCTGCCTCGGTTCCATTTGTAGACACTCTGAGTTGTGATGCGGTTCCACATTCGGCCGGTGAGGAATTTGTATCATTAGATACTTGGAATAAAGTAGACTGGGAGAAAGAACAGGCAAAAGATCCCATCATTACAAGAGTCGTTCACCTTGCGAGAAGAAGTTTTCCTCTTGGGAGGGGAAGGCGCAACGAAGAATCTTTAGAAGTGCGGAAGTACCTCCGAGAGTACAGAAAGCTGACTGTGGAGAATGGTGTGTTATATCGAACTTCTTCTCTCGATGGTGAAACAGTTAAGCAACTCGTTCTGCCTGAATCGTTCAGGCAGTTAGCTCTGAAAGGTGTCCATGATGATGTTGGTCACCAGGGTAAAGAAAAGACACTTTGGTTGGCGAAGCAGCGTTTTTACTGGCCTGGCATGGAGAAGGACATCCTGAATAAAGTGGAGCACTGTGGTAGATGCATATGACGCAAAACACCTACTCGACCTGTTGCTGAATTAGTTCCAGTACAGACAAGTAAACCAATGGAATTAGTCTGTATCGATTTTCTGAGCCTGGAAAAATGTAAGGGTGGTTATGAGAATATACTTGTCATAACAGATCACTTTACACGGTATGCCCAAGCCATTCCCTGTCGTAACCAGACAGCCCGTACAACAGCTAAAGCTTTGTTTGAGAAGTTTATTGTGTATTACAGTTTTCCGGAACGACTCCACAGTGATCAGGGCAGAAATTTTGAGAGTCGTGTCATCAAAGAACTGTGTAAGATTGCCCAGGTTCAGAAAACTCGAACTACACCATACCATCCTATGGGAAATGGTTCTGTCGAGAGATTTAACCAGACACTGATAAAGATGCTGGCGACATTAGAGGACTTCCAGAAATCTGACTGGAAATTGTATGTTGCTCCCATGGTGCATGCCTATAATGCTACACGTAATGATGCCACAGGATTCTCCCCTCACTATCTGATGTTTGGCTGGCATCCTCGCCTCTCTGTTGATGCATTTTTAGGCATTGATCCAGGAAACGAAAGAGTTACCAGCAACAAAGAAGATTATGTTCAAAAACTTCGCAACCGAATGGGTTATGCTTACAAAGCAGCCACAGGAGCAAGTGCCAGGAGCGGTGAACAGAATAAGAGAATTTTTGACCAGAAGTTGAAAGTGCAAGAATCGAAGCTGGAAGTTGGTGACAGAGTACTAGTACGAAAAGTCAGCTTCGATGGGAAGCACAAACTTGCTGACAGGTGGGAACAGGAAGTTTATTTGGTACACGATATACCAAACTCTGATATCCCGGTATACAGGATCCAACCAGTGAACAAAAAAGGCCATTCACGAACATTACACCGGAATATGTTGCTTCCTTTTAACTGTCTCCCTCCTGATATCCCTTCAGAAGAAGAGCACTGCAAAGTGAAACGTAGCAAGCAAGTTTGTGATCGTACGAGACAGAATTCTTCGTCTAGTAACACTACTGAATCTGAAACCTCTGGTCAGTATATGAGGTACATTATCCCTCAAAGACGACAACAGAAGTTAATTTTTCCTATTTCAACACTTAGTGAAGCAACACCAGATTCTTTAACACCAGATACTGGTCAAGCAACCGCCAGTATGAGAGACCAAGAAATGTCCACAAATAGAGAGAGTGTTGGTGAAGAAACTGGTAGTGACGCTGCGCAAAGGGAAGAAATTAACGCAAGGAGATCGAACAGGATTCGGAATCCTCCAGACCGTTATGGTCAATGGGTGTACTCCCAAATAGCTGCAACTGACTCTTCAGATGAGATTTTTGTTTGATATGGGAGCCCATTGGTTCTTAATCAAATAAAAATAACGTTTCAGCAGAGTATAACTGCTGTAATTATGGATTTTTGGCTGTAAGACTTTACGCAAAGTATAGGGCAGAATCAGCTGTTATGTATGGTATTCTGGGAATTTTTTCTGTTTGGGGTGATGTCACTTCACCGGTAGGGCGGTCTTCATTGCTGCCTTTCTTTCTGAAGTGAACGAGTTAATTGACAAGTTGATGCTCACACATTCATGTTTGAGTGCCTCTTTACAGGAGAGGGCGGTTTGCACTGCTGCCTTCCCTTTCGGGGCAAGTTGAGCAGATGTGTGTGCATTATCAATGAAATGTCAACCATTTGATTGCAGACAACCACACTGCAATATATATATATATATATGGATAACAGCTGATTATTGGCCTAGAAACGCAAGTGATTTTAATATAAATATGCTATATCTTTTAAATAACAGTATGAGCATGTTTTTTTTTAAATTTAGAAGGTTTTTTTTTTTACAAAAATTTCAGTGCATCCATGTAGACAGAGAATACCATTGCCTGCAATGGAAATGGATTGAAGAAAATTTATGTGACAGATTTAAAGTGTTCCTACTTTCTTTCCTATTTTAGGGAAAGAGAACATTAATTTGGTTTGTTTTCTTTGTAGGAGGAAGCTTTAATGGAAATGTCGGGACACATTTCTCCGAAGAGGGAGAATATGTAACCAACGGGAATTGTTTTTAATATTAAAACATAGCTGTATCTGTGTTAGTGTGTGTGAAAGCGTTAAACCAGACTTCGACCTATAGCTGACTGACTACCGACTTAACTTGCACTTTTCATTAACACTACTCACTTTCTCCCGCCACACGTAGTATTTGTCCGTTCACTTCAAATCCGTTTTCAGCCTTCATCCTGACCAGACGTATCTTTGTTATTCTTATGTTTAAAGCTTCATATCCACTTATATTGTAAAGTATAAGACTATTTGGATCATGCATATCTGGTAGGTTAATTATAATGCACTATTTGGGTCGATTTTTACTTTTCGGAATTCCGCGATCGCATAACTCAGAATTATTGAATTTCTTCGCTTTCAAATATTTATTATACTCTGTCTACAGGTGATTTATGTGCAATATATTTATTATTTGTAAATTTTGTATTATAGGCTCCATGTTTGATGCTCATGACAAGATGATTTGTTTCAATAAATAAATTATATATATTTGGACCTACAGATATTCTTCTTTTGTGGAGAACCACATCCTCGGGTTAAAGGAAGTTACGTGAATGGTAGCACTCAGCCTACAATCTACTCATTCTTTCCAGATGTTTTGCCGGGTTACAAGACCATGGAGCGACCTTGAAATCTCGTCTATCTACCTGTGATTCTGGACACATTGTACAGCATCGAAACCATGTTGTCGGATCAGAATGGCGATCTGTTAGATCTTCACGGAGAGAGAGTGACTATACGATTTCACATCAGAGAGATATGAAAAAAAATAAATAAATAATTTGAAAAATAATATCTAAAAAAAAAAAATATTTTTTATTTAAAGAAGTTTTAGGTTTTTAATTATATATTATATAAGAAATAAAAAAAGAAACTTATAATATTAATAATTTAAAAAAACAAAAAACTTATAATATTAATAATTTTAAAAAAAGTATATATATAATCAAATCAAAAAAATAACATATGAGAGTCAATACGTAATTAAAAATGTGAACATATCCGAAGGACAGAAATATAAACTTTGCAAAGTATTGAGAAATCGAGGTGAAGCCATTAGAGTTAAATTCAGTCTTCAAGATCTGGAGAGTGTTGGTCACGATCAGATAGTCTGGACTAAAACTCAAAGCAAAAGAATGGAGAAAGTGATTCGTAATCAAATGGGAATGATGTTGAGATTGAGTCCTGCTCAACTGAGATATAATCTGAGAATGAAAGGTGGTTTTCTTAACGCTATTGGCGGGATTTCCTACCAAAGTATTACACATTCTGACTAAGATGGTGTTGCCAGCTCTGGGCGTGGGAGCTCTCTCAGGACTCGCTAGTTCGGGAGTTGACAAATTAATGGGTAGAGGACTGTTTTTGAATACGAGGGGAAACAGACTGTTTTTGAAGAAGAGAGGAGCCTGTGTCGCATAGACATAGAAGGTAAAGGATTGTATCTGGGACCTGTGAGAAAGGGTGATGCCAATGCTTTCCACAGAGATGGTCTCTATCTGAAGACCAGAGAGAATGTGGAACTGATCAGTGAAGGTTTGTTGTTGGGTCTGAATTCACCGTTTAAGAATATACCCCTTTTGGGTATGTTATTATAAAAATAACAATTAAAAAAAAAATGAAGCAAAAGGAGAGAAAATTTTTTTTTTCCAACAGATGTGTTAACAATTCAGTTGATTCAGTATGCATTAGAAAGACTTCAATTGGAACAAATCGTACACGAGGCATGTTTAAACGTGTACAGAATGTTGTTTTCGTTAATATTGTTATTCATATTACTAAATCGAAGCTATTTTGAAAATATCGAAACGATGAAGAGTTTGAACAGAAAAAAAGGTGTCTTACCAAGATTATCACATGATTATAGATATCCTAGCTTGTTTAAAATATGAAGTGAAACTTGTAGAACATTACAATTACGCGAAATATGCTTACATTATTTATTGCATGAAAAACGTAGTTAATGTATTCCATCATTGTGGTGAAAATATTGAAAAATCCATTCGCGAGTGTTTCAAATTTATTCGAAGATTACACTCATTCGCACCAAATAGATCGTGGATCAAATTTGCTAAAAGGTTAAAAATCATTATGGATTATTATCCATATCATTCTAATGATGATGATGATGTTGACAATGAAAAAAAATGGTTTTATCGAAATACGAAAAGCATAAAATCCTTCTTTCGAAAAAAATGTCATCTCTTTCCTATAATGTGCGCAATCGTAATAGATGAGAAGTATTCGTTCATTCAGTTGATGATGTGATGAATAGAATGTGTTGTTATGAAGAAAATAAAATAAAAATAATAGAAAACAAAAAGGGTCTGTCGGTGGCCGAGTGGTGTGCGTGGTTCAGTATAGTTTCGCTAGGCGGTTGGTGCCAAAGGAAACGCTCTCAGCGTGGGTTCGAACCCCCGCCATGCCAATGCAAACAAAACCAGCGTCCTTTCTTAATTCTATGGCATCCGAAAAATTTGAAAAAGACAAGTACTGTCGCTGATTTCTTCTGAGGTGCAGTTCGTAGAATTAAGTGCTTAGATGCAACTATCTGATGAATATTTTATTTTAGTACTGACAAAAAATAACAGACCCATGTTTTGTGGAATGTGTAACGGTTTGACTAAGATGTAATTCATCGGTGCCGGTCTGATGAATAAAATGACTAATAATCTACCCTTCGAAATGCATCTGCCAGGACATCTATTCACGGGAGCCAGCATGAAATTAAATAAGAGATTGAATCGATATCTGACTCCTAAATCTTGGAGCAAACCCATTAATAGGGTGGATTTGGCTGGTTACACTCATGATCTGTGCTATGCTAAACATCCTGATGTTGAGACTCATAATCAAATCTGTGATAAAACATGTTGACGCAAATGAAAAATATACTGAATCCCACTAAGAGAGAGAGACTCGAACATTCACTGGATGGTAAGTGATCAGTACCAAACGTCGATTCGGATGGGGTGACAAAAAAAAGTGTCAAAAAGAAATTATTAACAAATGCATTGGCGAACGAACTACACAAGCCTGTCACATGTAAATTTTGAAGGAGAAGGGTGTTCATGAAGGGTCTGGATCAGATCTGGTCGAAATGAAATCGGTTTCGAGATGGAACGAGGGCATTAAATACATACAGATGGTCATTGACATGTTTTTGAAATACGGATGGGCGACAACTCTGAAGAATAAATTGGGAGCCTGCATGGCTGAGGCTCTGAAGAGCATATTCACATTGTCTTCACGAAGCCAAATAAATTGTGGGTGGACAAGGGGAAGGAATTTTACAATGGTCACGTTCATCTGTTGGTCGACCTCTATTCCATCAAAAGTGAAAGGAAAGCTAACGTGATCGAACGTTGGAATAGCACCATGAAGGAAAAAATGCACAAGTATTTCACGGCCAATTTGACCAAGAAATATATCAATGTCCTGGACGAACTGGTCGAAGAATACAACAACACGTGACACAGATCGATCAAGATGATGCCTGCAGAAGCTGGCGATCCTCCAAATGAAAGACGCATTTTTGCGAATCTCTATCCCGAAAGGATTAAGATCAAGAAGGTGTCTAGACCACCAAAATTTGCAGTTGGCGCTCACTCTTCGCAAAAGGACACACTCCTTGATGGACTGAGGAAATCTTTACCATCGTTAGAATATTTTACACAAATCCAGTGACTTGCAAAATAGAAGGATTAAAGGATGACGAAGATGGCAGCAGAGAAATCATTGGAACATTTTACAAACAAGAATTGCAGAAGACGATGTTTTAAAAAACCTTCACTTTTTTTTTTTTACACATATATAGTAAGCAAAAAAAATAAAATAATAATTAAAAAAAAAACATTTATAATAAAAAAGCAAATGAATTAACAAAAACAAAACCCAAAAAGATGACAAATATATTAGATATAACCGAAGGTCTATTGAGAGATGAAAGCATAAAGAATACGAAGTTCACAAGTACAAACCCATGACTGGACCAGTCTAAACAATGCGGGAGAGATAAGAATCAACATCGAGACTCAAGATCTGTTTGTCCACCCCAGCAAAAGTTACATAATGATACAGAGACATCTCACCAAGGAAGACGGAAGTGATTACGCCAATGACGATGTAGTCACTCTAGCCAATAATGGCATGATGCATCTGTTCAGTAATATAAAATACATGCTCTTGGGACAAGAGATAGAATCCATGTTTCATCCCAGACAGGCCAGCACAATCTACGGACTCTTGATGTATCTAGACAATTTTTTCGAAATCTAAAGGATTCAATCAATTGTGATTGAAGACACCGTCGCCATCATGAGTGCAGGTAATACCGGTGCCATCATGAGATTCGACTACGTCGTCAAGACGTCGAGACCCAGAGGAACATTTTCGTTCAGGATACCTCTGAAAGACATATTCGGATTTGCAGAAGATTACAATAAGTTTCTTTACGGATTCAAACACAATCTAACGTTGATTCAAAAAGGAAATGATGAAGCCATCATGAGACGAGCCACGATCGATGTATGTAAGATACATCTGAACAAGATATCTTGGTTCGATCCGCATGTGCTGCCTTCAATCATAGAGAAAACACATCTCTACAAGATCATAGAATCAAAAAGTAAATTACTGGTGGGATTTAGAATGAGACAGTGTGACACAGTTAGTATTCCATCGTCAACCAATCACTTCGACTGGAGATTGACCATGAAATCAGCTTCAGAAAGGCCATGATTCATCATAGTGGCATTTCAGACTGATGGGGAGGGGTCTCAAGAGAAAAATCCTTCCCTGTTCGATCATTGTAACTTGAGAAACATGCAGGTATTTCTAAACGCCACAAGATATCCAGCCATTGATTATAATGCCTCTTTCGATAAGAACAATTTCTGCAGGCTGTACGGCTATGCCGCTGATTTCAGAAAGAAATATCATTGACTGGACGAATTAATGGGTAATCCTAACTTCACTCCCTCCGAATACAAATTGATGTATCCCCTGTTCGTATTCAACGTTAGTAAACAGAGCGAGTGACTCAAGAGTAGCGTCTTAGACATTCAAATGAAGATGCAATTCGACAGGAACGTGCCAAAGAGAACCGAGGTTTTTGTCCTAATCCTGTCGGATAGAGAGTTAGAATTTGAATCAGACGGACAAAACATGTCCATCATTCGATGAAAAAATAATAATTAAAAAAGGAAGAAATACATATATTAAAATACCAAAAAACAGTAATAAATTATTTTTTTTCACTGTTTGTTCAGAGGATCAAGTTTGATCAAAAGAGAAACCATGGAAGTGGCAGCTTTGGGATTATTGGTTTTCATCTTGAAATTGATCCTATCCCCCATCTGCACCTTGAGAGGTGTACCGAAGATGCTAGTGTTCGAGTGTTGTTCCTTCATCTTTTGAACTCTGTAACTCTTATCGGTTTCCACACTGTTCACTACGAGATTGACAACTGCTCTATTGCTCAAGTCCATAGAAGCCAGACTCATTCAAATAATCTCACCTTCCACCGGCATGGGATATCCTATCAGACCATGCGGTGGTCTGTTATCTCTATTTCCAAAGGACCATTTGGCTTTTCCGCTTCTAATGAGCTGCTCTCCTCAGCCCAAATGGTGATCAATTGTCTGGCATATTTTATCTTTTCCACGACAGAGATCAGAGTGCAGGCATCCGACATGTGCACAAGATCTGCCAGATTCGTGAGTGCATGTCCTCCCATGTCCAGTTTGCTTTGCCTTCCATGATATCACCCTTTCTCCAGACTGTATGTTTGTCCAAGTATTGTCTGCTGACCGCGCTGGAAGCGAATTCCAGTTTGTCGTCGAGACCGAATAGATTGTAACCATCCATGTCAATGCCGGCCTCCATGGTTCCTCCTGATTTTTATTCAGATACAATTCATCGACTTGAGATTCCAGATAGGATTGAGAATCCTGTAGGGCAGAATCCACATAGCCTTTGTTGACCACCATCGAGTCTTCATCCGCATCGTCTGTCTGGGACAGATTCAATATCTTGTTGAATCCCACACCCTGATCCGATTTCATTTCTAGCTTGTTGACGTTATTCTTTCTCAGTTCCAAGTCTACGTATTGTTTGGTTGCCACATCATTGGGATATGTGGGAACGGGCACGTTGTTATCTTGTTAGAATCTGCATTCAATTTGGACTGCATCACTTTAGGAATGTAGCGATCTCTCAGATGTTTATTGAATCACATGTGAGCATCTTCTGCACATCTTTTAGTGGCGGCATCGGTCGAATCTCTACGATCCATTAGATTCGCCACTCATTTAGATTTCAAGTTGAGATCGTCAGTCATGTCTTTATTCACATAATTATCTCGCATGTTCTGTCGGAAATTGTCGTCTCCTCTATCGACGTATCTTTTAGTCACAGCATCTGCCAAATCGATCAGTTTGGGAAGATTGTAGATTTTCTTATTGTTTAAGTTTAAAGGTTCTTCTGAAGGTTCGAATCTCCGGACGTATCATTCGTCCAAGTTGGCAATGTCACCACCGCCAACAACTTCAACTGTTTTTCTTTTCTTTCTAGAGGCACCTTCATTATCGTCAGCATGACCAAATTTATCGACTGGCATGTTTTGTTTTGTTTTTATTATTATTTAATTTTTGTTTGTTTATTTTTATTATTTTTAATTATAACTTTATAAATTTTTTGGATATTCTTTATTTATTTATCTATCTATATCAATTTGTTTTTCTCCTCCTTTAATGTAAATCCTTGAGAATAACCTGAAAGTGATCTCTTTCCGACCATCTCTTGAGATCGTAGAGACACAGGTGACCACAAAACACTCGATCCAGTGCTTGCACTCATTCGGTATTGCAAATAACTGACGTTACATAGATTCTTATTTCTATTGGCTGTGACATTCCGTAGCTATCGAAATAATAATTTTTATTCCAGTTCGAAAAGCATGCAACCCAATGCCCTCACCTCTGATATCGTCCAGATTTAAAATTCCACATTCCGAATCATCTTTTCTCCTTGGTAAGGCATTGCTAGAAAACACCTCGAAAATGTTTGATTTTTAAATCTTTCGCTGCCTTTGACAGACGAATGTTGGATAGGGGTCCATTGGGTAAGACGACACCTTCTTTTTTTTTTATTCTTTTTTTTTTAAATTTATAACTCACAAGTTTTTTTTTTTAAACTTACAACATTTCGATGTCTTCAATCATACTGCATTCATCCTCTCGATTTTGTTGAATTATCGTGGAATAATGTCCAAGTGCGAAAGTTTGTATTTTATCCTCAGATATAATTCTCTTATCATCATCAGCCGTCAATGCAATCTTATTGATTTCTTTGGCGTAGATCTCATGGTTTTCGCTTCAAATCACATTCATCTTTTTATACACTGTCGAACCTTTGAAAAGAAATCTTTATACTCTTTGTAAGTGATGTTTTTATTCATCACACACACTTGAACACCTTTACATCTCTTGATCTCTTCACCATCGAGGAGATAAGCGTACAATTTGGGTCTCAAACCTACGAATTTGGTGATCTGTCTTCCACCGCTCTCGTCTTTGAATTTACCCAACACTTTTTATTGACACCCATTGGAATCTTAGATGGGTGATCGTCGGGATAATTACTTGTGTTGAACCATTCTTTCACATCTAGCGCTATGGCCTCGTAGATGTCTCTAGTCTCTATCTCATAAGCCAGACTGTCTGTGAACAATAGTTTGGCTTTCAAATCGAATTTGGATTTGACATAATCGTAGTGAAACTCATACATCAACTGCTTGCTGATGTGTAAGATGACTGCTCCGAGATAACAGGGTTTGTCAAATTTCAGATGCATCTTTTGCACGTGTATGACCACTAGATTTTCGTCGAATATGGTTCTATGTTTATAATTGGGTTTTGAGATTAATTTTCTCTTCAGACGTGATGAGTCGAACGTCAGTTCTATTCCTAATGTTTTCCATAGATTTCCTGTACATGCAATTGTTCATGAGTTTGATGAAATCTTTTTCGAAGTCCCTCTCAGCCTCCATCTTAAATTTGTGTTGAGATCGAAGTATTTTTTCATCCATGGCTCCTCGTCGAATCGAATGATTCAATGCACATCGATTAATCTCATCCTCCAATCGATGTAACATTTCAGATTTTTGCAATAGACCACGCACTTGCATTTGTGATTTAAATTGGAAATGAGTTTTTCGATGCCGTTCACTTCCATTTGTTTGGGAGCCAGCGGATAATCGTTGTGTAGATCATGTAATGTTTCTGGATAGTCCAAATCAACTTCTAGAATACAAGGATAGTGTCTCCATTTTTGTTTTTCTTCCAACATTTCGACCCATTTGAAATTTCCGATCGGTAAAGGATTACTCATGGCCCAACTGTACAAATTATTAGCATCCCAATACTGTATGTATTTACTCATTTTTTTCTGAATCAAAGTTTTTTCCATGTGAGAATTATTAGCTTTAGCATGGTGGAAATCATAGAGACGCCACCCCTCATGGCCTTTTCAAACATGAGCAACATGTCCAATCGGACTTCGGTCATCTTCAAAAGAGCATCCCAGGCAAGACTGGGTGCCATGAAATACCAACCCGGATCTAGTTCATAATATCGATAACACACTAGTTGAATATTTTCGAACACGTCAGCCAAAAGAAGCACGTCAGTTTTCAGATAGAGGTTGTGATAATTTCATGTCAAATAATCTCCACACTTTTTGTGCGTGTTCGTAATCATTGACGGAAATGTGGGGCTGGTATAATTTTGAATAAAAATCTCCTTTAGGAGGTAGAGCCGTGTCATCAAATTTCTCGAGATCACTCATGTAATCATAAGGGTAGATGCCTTTCCTCAAAATGACATCCACCAATTGTCATCGATCAAAATGTTTGCTTGTGATTTTAAATTTCTCCCTATTCAAACCGACGACTAATTTTTCCAGACTGGCCGACATAAATTTATAACTGTCAATGAAACATATCTCTCTATGAATGGGAATCGTTTTCTCAGTCGATCCACTAACAACTATCTTTTTATCAAAAAGCTCCCATTTAGTGAAGGAAATGTATTTTTCATCATTGTACACGATGCAGCTCAACTCCCCATCTCTGACACCCGTATTTTTCATGAACAGGTGACTGTCATAGAGATTGTGAAATATAACCAGGCAGAACTGAGCATCTCAAAATCTTGAATTACATTTGTTGTGAGCAGCACCATGAAACAGACCCGTATAGTGATCGTGATCTCTAACTGACGTTCAGTGGTTTTATTGTATTCTTCCCGTTGCTCTGGCTTGATGATTATGACTTTGGATTTTTTAAATTTTTCGTATAATTCTTTAATTTTTTATTCTAACTCTTCCACAACTTTTTTAGCCACGCCATCGCATTCCAAATGTTTAGTGTAGACGAATGGACCTGACAATTCTAGATCATCGAAAGAACATTTCAAGTAATAACAATAGCCCGAAGGTATGTGCTTCAGATATTTTTGGGCGTAACTCCCTCCTCGCTCTTCAAACTGGGAAACATTCATTTTTATGGTGAAACATTCGGAGTCAGCATAGACGACAAATGGTGGTTCTAATCTTCTATTGTGGTTGCAAAAGTCCATGTAAGTGTTAGGTTTAGACATTTCAACAGCAACGCTTTGCTTTTTGTTGCAATATTCCTGATGACACATCAACGATTCTTGACGAGGGAAAGAATTCATGCAGTTGAGACAGAAAAATCTCTCGCCATAATGTTTAGTAGTCTGATTCGACAGCAATTGACTCATATTTTTAATCCAGCAATAATGTTAATTGTCACTCTCGGAAATTAATAACAAATTAACAATATTTTCTCTCTCTTTGTGCGAAGTCAGTCTGAGAGGATAGACTATTCATTTTTCATTGTAGCATCCCAAGATGTTCACGGCCACAGTGGGATTTAGCTTTTCAAAATGTCGACGTCCTCCAAATGCGTCGGGAAAGGCACTCCCATCCAGTCGGGATTTTTACAAGTCTCTGCATACTTGGAAACTCTATCAGTATGCTCTTCTGTGATCGCCCATTTGAAACACTCACTATCATCTTTATTTTTCATGTTAATCATGGCATTTTTATTAGATATGAAATTAGGCAATTTTATTTTTCTCTTTCGAAACCTTTCACTCCACTTTTCGTTTAAGAGCCTTCTCCTTAGTTTCCACAGTCATTTGTCGACATTATTTCATCGTCGCAACCTTCTCTTTTTTCAGGATTCAAGTTTTTTTGTCGTTAACGTAGATCTTTTGTCCACTCCCTTTCCATCGAGCAAATGACTGATGCATTTGTCTTTTTTTTATGTATTTAACACCTTTCAAATTCAATGACTGATGCACTTTGGCTTGTAATTTCACCAGTGTTAGATCACAGGTCTCCTCACGCACGGCTTCAATCAATTGTCCTTTGCTTTTCTAACGGCTGTAATTTTTAATTCCTAGATTTATACATTACTTTTTCAACTCGGGTATGGTGAAGGAATATAACTTTACCACAATAGACGTTTTTGTTTTTGTCATTTTTTGTGTTAAACTTTCATTTAATAGATAATATTTTAGAGAGTTTTTTTTTTAATTTTTTTTTGCAAATTTTTAAACTTCTTATTTTAATATATATATATATATATTTTTCTTTTAATGAAACATCAGTAAAGCAAAAAAAACGTAGAAAACGAGTACTACCTCACTTTCCCAATTCATTCCAATCAGAGGTGAATAGTCACACGCATTGAGAAACACACTCATCCTAGATTGTATATATTAAAATAAAAATCCATTGACTTAACATTTGTCACTTCGTTCATTAATGAATGCAGGCGTTTTGAAAACCAGTTCTATTTTTCAAATAAAAACAACACAATAAAAATATCCAGATGTTCACACAGTGATATGTGCGTGGTTATATAGAACAGAGTCAGTGCACACTTCAAAGCAATTATCATTTTGATTCACGCTCGATTGAAATATTGATTGAGGGTGAAAACATACACACATTCCCCAACTGAAAAAGGGTGAGAGATATGAAAATGCACTTTTAATCGTTTTTTTCAAGTCGGGATTTAAAAATCTATCTATAATGGACTAACTCTCTTTTCATAATTTCAAATCCGGGACAACCATGTTCACTTTAAATCTATCGTCTCCTCGCTGATAAATCCATTGGAAAACGAGATTCAACCTCTCAAACATTAGTTCTTTCTCAGTGATTAAATTCAATCTGTGAACTAGTTCTTTGGAGATATTCGGATATATATTACTCCTGTAGAACAGTGATGAATCGTCTGGGTCGAAATTTTCTATCTTCTCCAAGAGGATTGCTAATAAATCGTCTTGACATCCATACATTAAATCCAGGGTGGCCTCATTCAATTTCAAAGGTAAGACATATTTGTCATATTCCTCTGTCAACCCACTCGTCTCCACGTCCTTCAATTCAATGGTGTCATGCGATTGCAATCTATAAATTTTACTATGAAACTTTGAATATCTTTTGGCCCTTTTTCAATTTTAATGCAGATTTTTTAGGTGTTGTCAATTTCATGACTGATTTTTTTTTTTAACGATGTTTTGTGGAATTTTTTTTTAGAAAAAATATTAAATTTTGTGTTTTTTTGTTTTTTAAAATGATAATAATTATTAATTATGAAAATATTTCTTTTTGTTCTGTTTTTTCTTCTTATATATACATGTAGAAAAATAAAAAATAACAACTTTTTACATTTTTTTTTCTTTAATGACAAAAACAAGCGCATAATGGTCACCCCTACAATTTTTATTTTTTAAACAGTCAGTTTTTACCCAAACCGTCCTCCACAATAGTTCCCTGTTAACCGTTGTATCTTCATATTAGATGTTTTTTCTCAATTTTCATCCTACGTAATAACATATAGTATTATGTGGGAACAAAATAGATAAAAATATCTGATTAAATACACAAATTAATAAGAATTTGAATTAGCAAATAACTCACGTTTTTTCTCCTTTCTTTGTGGACAAATGTCTTTCAACTTTATAAGTTGTGTCCAAAACTAATCTCAGAAGTGGACATTTTCATTTTATTGATCTAAACACACACCCAAACTGTAAGCATCACACTCTATTCTCCAGACGTTAGAAATTAACCCGCTGACTGGCACTAATGGAGGAGAGGTATTATCTGCCGCAAGGTTACAAAGATGGAAGAACACCACTATTCAAAGTTAAGTGGATCCATTAAAACAATAACATAGCCAAAGTATGTTTATAGAACAAATAAAATTATTTTTTGCTTTAATCAAATCTATGTCCGTCCAAATTTTTTCATGAGGATTTAGTACATTTTTAGGACTTTAAAGGTACCCCCATCAGTGTTTTCTAACAAATTAATAAGGCGATGTACTGGGATAAATAGTGAAAATTTTAAACTAAAATGTTACCATTAAAAGCTAATTTTAACAAAAAGTATTTGATACCATTTTAAAGAGTATATTATGAAATATTTCATCATATGTCCGTTTATTATGTAAAAAAAAATGAAATTTGTGTCAAATGAAAGTTTTTAGTTTTTCTCCCATAGACCGTTATTGTAATTTAGATTGTCATTTAATGTTTAATTTAATGTTTACACGCATGCGCATTCAGGGGAGTAGAAATATTTCAATATGTCTAACCCAGTGTCCATTATCATGACTAAAAGCAAACACTAATAACAGGGTAATGTGGGTTTGAGTAGGCAAATTTGAAACAAGCATTTCTATACATTTGAGTAGTACGCATTGTCTGACCTATATGATCCATTAAATACTGGATGGGGGGTTGAAGTGCAGTTTTATCTGCAGAACTCCGTGCAGTGAAGCAGTGGTTGTATACAGTGGTAAACAAGTTCTGCTCTAGTGGTAAAATAGAACCCGGAACCAAAGGAGTGGGCAATGCTGCCTGAGAATCAAAAGATTAATTTTCTTTAGCCTTATCACTATCGAAGAATTTCTTTTTGGCTTAACTCCTTACCTAGCATGAAAACCAAACGACACTTGCAAACAATATTCTTGAATAACTAACGAGCTCATTCCAAAGAGGGGTCATAACCTATATTTTTGAGACAAAACATGAAAACATAATGAAAATTAATTGGCGATTTTGTGAATAGCGCTGGCCGGTTTTGATCGTTACGTTGGGTAAAGGGTTAATTGAAATAGGTTGATATATTAGGTCTATATTCGTCCCATTAGAAAACATTTTTTTAACAGCGGTTGAATTTAAGTGCACGACTTGTAGTACGCCCTAGTATACAGCACTCTCGCGCCCCGCTCACCGCGGCAATCGATAAGATTAAGTGTCTTGCCCAAGACAAAACGCAGCTACCGCTAGTTAGTATCGAATCGAGCCATCGACCTTTCAATTTAAATTTCGATGCTCTGACGACCGAACCACTGCGCTTCCGATGTGTTCTAGTGCAAATGTGCGCATAACACACAGGCCTACAGCATAGGCACATATGATAGAGAGGGTGCTCTAAAGGCATTATAGCCACTTCATCCCGATTGCCCATGTGGGGGCACGGTGGTGCTGTGTACAAAAGCGTACTGCATGTCGGTTGTGCACTTGTCTTACCACTGCTTATCCTGCTTGTGTGGAGTTAGTATATTGGGAAGTCTGGCAGTTACTCGCCGTTGCTCGGTGTTTCTCTCCGGGTTCTCCGGCTTCCTTCACCCGTAAAACTGTCCGACACGCTGTGACCCTGGCCGTCGAAAGTGTCGTTAAACCCAAATAAATAAATGCAGGCATTTATAGCCAGATACTAGAAAGGGATTCCACGGAGCGTGGGACTGATGATGGAATGTGTAAGTATCAAAACCCATGACAAGACTCCTGGTCCATATTGTCCAAAGGATATGGTCCCTTTTGTCAACATGTTGGTCCGTTTCGACAATTGAGTGTTTTGACCATGGTCGGTTTCGTCCTTAATTCGGCAAGCCTTGCTAACATCCAAGTGCTACGACAGGCTGAAACATTATGACGCAGGACTACAAGTGGATGTTGAGATACTTGACTTCCCCAAGGCCTTCGATACTGTCCCGTACAACGCTTCCTACACAAATTACAGCAGTATGGCACTGAAGCGCCAATACATCAATGGCTATCTTCGTTCCTCAACAACAGAACAATGAGAGTAGTAGTGGAAGGGTCATCATCCAAAGAAGTACATGTTGATTCAGGTGTACCACAAGAAACTGTACTTGGACCACTACGCTTCCTCTGCCATATTAATGACCCACCAGACTTAGTCAAATCAACAGTATGTCTCTTCGCCGATGACTTTGATGACTGCCTACTTTATCGACCAATAAAATCAAACAAAGATTATGACATCCTACAGAAAGATCTTGAAAAGCTGGAAGAATGGGCACAAACTTAGGGAATGCGTTTCAACGTGAAAAAAATGCTATATCATGAGCATCCAACCTAAAACCAACAAATTCTATACATTGGATAACCATATGTTAGAACAAGTTCAGAGTAACCCATACCTAGATATACAATTCACAGAAGACCTGAAATGGGAGCAATATGTATCCAACATCACAAAGAAAGCTAACTGAGCACTGGCCTTCCTCAGACGAAACCTTTGACACTGTCCTTCGAATTGCAAGAAAACGGCCTACATAGCACTGGTACGATCAACCTTAAAGTACAGCTCAATTGTTTGGGACCATTAAGACAAATAGACATAAACAAACAAAAGTGCAAAGAAAAGCAGATAGATTTATTAGAAATGATTATAACAGTAGAGAGGAAGGTAGCGTCACCAACATGCTGAAACAACTTGAAATTCCAACACATCAAGAAAGAAGGAGAACAGGCTAAATTATATGTAAAAGGTGTTTAAGGAGTTAGTACCCGCTATACCTCGAGCCGAATTCCTTGCAGAAAGTAAGCCCAAAAGAAGAATCACAGCCAAAAGCTACACAGACTTTGAGACCAAAAATATAATTGAGAAAAGTGCCAGAAACAACACCAAATGTTTTAATGTTCCTCCTAGTACGACTGAACAATTCAGCAACTCTTACTTCGTAAAAACATTAATAGACTGGAACCAGCTAGAGGAAAACACAGTGCACATGCATTCAGTCGAGGCATTCGAATCAACCCTTTAACCCATTACCCAACGTAACAGCCAAAACCGGCCAGCGCTATTCTAAAAAAATCGCCAATTAATTTTCATTATTTTTTTCATTTTTGTCTCAAAAACATAGGTTATGACCCCTCATTGGAACGAGCTCGTTGAGCTCGTTCCAATGAGGGGTCATAACCTACGTTTTTGAGACAAAAAATGAAAAAAATTAGTTATTCGAGAATTTTTTGTGCATGTGTCGTCTGCTTTTCATGTTAGGTAAAGGGTTAACAAAGAACAACAACAGTAACAACAGCTGCTTTCCGTTGCTCATACGTCATACTTGGTTACTGTTGTACAGATACAGATACAGAAATTAGAATGTCGGCTTAATCGGACCTTGACTTTTCGGACCTTTGTTTATTCGGGCCCTGGCTTTTTCGGACCTCCGGCTCATTTGGACCTTGGCTTTTTCAGACCTCCGGCTTATTCCCCCCCCGCCCCCACCTCAATTACATATTGATAATCATGACAAGAATTTTTTAGGAAATTTCAACTATTTTATTAAATTTTATCCCAAACACTCATACATAGAATAAAATTCACGTTTTACAAAATTCAGTTATGAAAGGATAATGACAAAAACATAAAATAATTTCCGGACCTCCGGCTTTTTCGTCCCATCAATTAAATATTGATCATTATGACAATAATTTAGGAAATCTCGACTATTTTTATTCATTACATATTATTATTATTACCTATTATTATAAATTTTATATTACACTGGAACATATATCTTCGCGTCCTCCTTAAGTAGTCTGCTGGTCGAAATGTCTGTCTGAATACTGCTGCCACAGTTCCATTAATCTTCCTGTCACCTCTCTTGTTTTCTTCTGCTGTTTGCGTTTCAATTTCCCCTCTGAGAACATTTTTACATGTGTAGGTGTCTGGCTAGCTTCTTGATATAGGAGGATGATTGATAAATAAAAAGGGTGGTTCCCTTTTCTGGTGCGTTGGTTGAGTCTGTTATGCCATGCTTCACAGTCATTGTTTGTACGGATGCTGAGGTCAAATACTGACCATGTTGCTACTGGCCAAGTAGTGCTTTCTATCCATGTAGTATCAACATATTCCAAAGATATTTTTTATGCAAAGTTCACTTATTTGTAAGGTAATTTGCATTTTCTGATTATTTTCCAATGTTAACCCAAGTAGTCGATGCGATGTCAGGTGCTAAACTAAACAATAAAGTCAACCGTTTTAACAGGTGATCAGTTTAAAATTCTGAACAAATTGAGCATTACCTCGATGTTTTGACAGCTGCAGACAGTGTTGTCAAGTCATATTATCTGCAGGTATCAAATGCTTCGACTGTTATCATTTTGCATTAAAATTTAGAGTGAAAATAACACATAAACGAAAGGCGCATAACTTTATAGCTAAGGTAATTAGCATTTTCTAATTATTTTCTGATGTTTCCATATGCTCTAAAGGGGGAAATATCATAAGTTGACAATTAACCAAGAGAAAAAGATAGTAATTTCACCTAGAAAAAAAAACGATAGGTAGCTCCCAACGTGTAATTAAAAAACAATACTTAAATAAAATAACCACCAAACTGCAGTTTCAGTATTACCATAAATATTTCCACTCCTCTAAGCAAACACGGAGTAGGACGCTTGTAGTTTTGCAAAATTCCTAGCCATCTTCCAGTTCGAGGTTCTTGAGGATCTCAATCCACTACCCTACAGCCAGTGCGCACACTCAAACTAAATAAGATTATTGGGTCTCGCTTCCGACTCTCGTGGATTCATAAGCAAATGAAGCTATAAAGCAGATAAAGGTATTCGGGTCGCAAGGGATCACCCTAAGAAGGTGATCTAACAGGCAGATTAACAGCTTAACTGTGATCACAATTAAAACATAATATACTACTTTTATCTTTTTATTTCTACATATTCTAATGAAAACTAATTCTGCCTTCTTCTTTTACGCAGGTACACAGAAGATGCTTTTTGACCAGCACCCCAATAACCGCTATGGACAGCCCAACCGTTACATAAACGGTAACCCCCATGGTTTCTGTACATCCTCCACTCCATCCCTAAAAGTGGTCGACCACTTTAAGGGAGGCGAGCGTTGGTCCTGCGTCCCGCCTCTGCCCCTTTTTGTAAGCGCATTGCGCATCTTTTTATCCCAACCAATTAGGATTACAATGCAGGCCTGCCCCCGAACCAGGGAAGTTCGGGTCTTCTTCTTGGTGGTCCCCGAAAGGGGTCGTTGTTGTTTCCTTCAAAGACATCCTATCAAACAGAGACAGTCTGAGGCAGACTATACTTGCCAGTGATGGCCATCACTTAAAATCATCTCCGAAGTGGCAGACTATACTTGCCCGAAAATCTAGATCGACTGCACCCTCGGGGAGAGGTAGTACCTTTGTGAGAGGACCCAACCTCCCACACTGGTCCTCACCCGAGGGTTCAACCGACATCAGTCAACGAGACCGCCACGCCGCAACAGGAGACACCTGTCGAGTACAGGAACCTTTTCCTCCTTCAACACGCCTAGACATGTGACAGCCATTCATATACAGTTATCGGGGGTCGAAAGGGGCTTCTTCCCCATACCGCTCCTGCGCGCCGTCGGCGCGCAAAACTCATTTCGTTCGCGGGTCGCAAGGGATTTCAATCCCTCATCGCCCCTGTGCGCCTTTGGCGTGCTGAAACTTTTCATTCATCATTCATGGTATATAAGGGAGGATTTTATTTGAAGTGGAAATCCACCACATATTGGGGCTTGTCATAATGATCAATTGAGGGGGGCAAAAAGCCAGAGGTCCGAAAATTATTCTATGTTTTGGTTACTGAACATTATCGTTTCATAACTGAATATTGTAAAACCGGAATTCTATTCTATGTGTGACTGTTTGGGATAAAATGTAATAAAATAGTTGAAATGTCCTAAAATTCTTGTCATAATTATCAATATGTAGGCTAACTGAGGGGGCGAATAAGCCGGAGGTCCGAAAATGCCAAGGTCCGAATGAGCCGGAGGTCCGAAAAAGCCAAGGGTCGAATGAGCAAAGGCCGAAAAGAGCCAAAGTCCGAATAAGCCGGATACCCAGAAATTGCTACCCCAAATAAAAATTCGTGCCACTGTTGGTGACTTTTGAGTCACTGGGATATTCTGTAGCCGTAAATAAACTCCATCAGCCAAGCCCGTACTCCTGTAGATGATTTTAGATCCACATGACATATGGAGGGCCGAGTTAGTGAATGTCTGACTGAGTGTTAAATGGGTGTCTTTTAATGTTCCGAAAAAAAATCCAATCAATCGCTTAACAAAAAACCTGTTCAGCACGGAACAGAGTGAGAGAATTTCTCCTCAGTGGTCTATGGGAGATAACTCGTGCATCCTAATCAGTTCTCAGTGACAAGATGGCGGGAAAGTATGACAGGTTACGTTTGATCGGCAAGGGCAGTTTTGGCGAAGCTTGGCTTGTGAAGACGAAAGATACCAAACAGGAGAGAGTTATCAAAGAGATCAAGCTGGCCAGTTTATCAGAAAAAGAGATTGATTTGACCTTGACAGAAGTTACAGTGCTTGCGAGTTGCAAAAACTCAAATATTATAAGTTACTATGAAGCATTCGTTATCGATGGCTTACTTTTTGTTGTGATGGAATATGCTGAGAAAGGTTTTATTTTCATAACAATTGTTTTTCCTAAACGATATTTATATTACAATTAACCCTTTACCAAACACGAAAAGCAGACGACACTTGCAAATAAAATTCTTGAAGCACTAATTTTTTTGATTTTTTGCGTCAAAAGCGTAGTTTATGATCCCTCATTGGAACGAGCTGGTTCCAGTGAGGGGTCAGATGCTATGTTTTGTGACAAAAAATGAAAAAGTAATAAAAATTGAATGGTGAATTTTGTGAATATTGCTGGCCGGCTTTGGCCGTTACTTTGGGTAAAGGGTTAACACATACAGTATAGGTTAGTGGTTTACCTCCACTTACAGAGTGGAGTTTCCACTCCAGACAAAAACTCAATTCTGTGTCTTAAACAGAATTCAGAGTCTAGGAGTGCATCACATTTCAGTCTTGAGCCATGATTCAAATCCTCTTGATGTGTATAGGGGTGTTGTATAGATACTTACATACACACATACAGTACGTGGAGAGTGTATTATCACTGAACCACCCACAGAGTGGAGATCCCACCCAAGCAATTAGTGCAAGTTTGTGGCAAAGCATAACCAGCACAAGCAAATTTTCAGCCAATGGACCTCCGGGTTAAACTCGGAGGTCCATTGGCTGAAACATTGCTTGTGTTTTTGTCGATATGTACAAAATTTGAAAGTTATAGCTTGGGTGATAACTCCACTCCGTGGGTGATTTAGTTACAGTGCACCCTCCACGTACTGTATTAATGCAGGAAACAACAATCACAATCAAATACATCAAAACAATATTCATTCATCTGGTTATGTACAAGTCGAAGTCTGTCCAATAGGACGCCGCTGAAAAAAACTTGTTTTTTTCGCTGTTCGGAACATGACCTACTAGTAATTGGTTGGCCAGTTCCGAACAGGAGTACAGGGTACTGAGAGTAACTTCACCACATGGGGTGAGTATGAGAAGGGGTGTACCGCTCCTCAGCGAGGGGTCTAGGAAATTTTAAGGTGAATGTGATCATAAGGTGGCTTTTTACAAGAGTTAAAGGCTATATTTTTGGTGAATAGTGGCTAACCTGAGGGGGTGGGGGAGCCTTGGATTCCCACCCAGAAAATACTGAATTCTGTGATCTGCAAAGTTCTGATGAAATTGCAGATGGCAGACCACATACGCTTAGTGAAAATTTGCATTCGTTCAAGCTCAAAATGTCTCCAAATAATGCCATTTGGGCATATATTTTAACATTTTCTTGGGAAGAGGTCCCCTCCACTGCCCCATCAATTCAAGAGGGACACCACTGCCATACCTATTCCCTTGGTGTATATTTTTAGCTCACCTGACTGGAAGTCTGGGTGGGCTATTGTGATCACTCACCATCCGTCGTCTGTCAAATATGGTGTTTGCAACTTCTCCCAAACTGCTGGACTGATTTCAGTTAAGTGTGAGGTGCTTGTTTGTTCTGACATCACATTTTATATTTATTCAAATCAACTTGCCCAGCCCCAAAGGGAGGGGATGAGGGAAAATGCTTCCAAATTGCAATAAAAATCTCCTGAACTGACTGATGGGTATAATGACTTTGCACTAACCTTCTTTTGAGTTGCAGTTCATAGAGCAATACAGTAGTACAGTATGTGGAGAGTGGATTGTAACTAAATCACCCACGGAGTGGAGTTATCACCCAAACTATAACTTTCAAATTTTGTACATATCGACAAAAAACACAAGCAATGTTTCAGCCAATGGACCTCCGGGTTTAACCCGGAGGTCCATTCGCTGAAACTTTGCTTGTGCTTGTTATGCTTTGCAACAAATTTGTAATTATTGCTTGGGTGGAATCTCCACTCTGCGGGTTATTTAGTGATAATACACTCTCCACGTACTGTAATTGCCTTTGTAATGGGAAGGGCAAGATTTTTTGCCCTGACCACAATTCTATTTTCTAATTTGATTTGCTACATGTCATGTTCAGTACAGCCACCGTGGACCGGGCACTTTCCTCGGGTGGTCAATATTTCCTCAGATGCAATAATCTTAGATTCCAAACACTAATTATTGGAATAATCATCAAAAATTTGATTAATGAAGCACTGGGTACATACTCTGAGGTGCCAAATAAGAGTGTCGGCACTGTTATTAATTTTGGAGGAAAATTCCAACCATCACTGTTATTTGGTAATGAGATATAGAGCAAAAACGCCATCACTGTTATTAATTTTTGATGAATATGCAAGTCATCACTGTTATTCAGCCATCACTATTATTTGGCACCTGAGAGTACATGTGCCTATTCCCTTCGTGTATATTTTTAGCTCACCTGACTGGGAGTTGGGGTGGGCTATTGTGATCATTCGTCATCCGCCGATCACTCACGTGGATTACAACCAGTCCACAGCAACTGTACTGCATGTGGTATTATTGTATTATAAGTACTTGATTCATGCAAAAAAATATTTTTCTGAGTCCTTGTGGGAAGCCCAGGAGCCCAAAATAGAATTATTTTCAAACACCTGTATTTTCCAAACTGCTTGAACAGAGATCTGTTATTTGGTATGAACCATTCAGGACCAGTAAATGGCATGGTAAAAAAATTGTCATCTAAAATTGTGTCATTTTGTCAAGATAAATTGGTTGATGCCAATTTCCGATTACTGAATTTAGTAAACACCTGGTCGTAGGGATGTTGTCTCAAACCGTCAAAATGAGTTAGATATATGGGAAATAATATCACTTAATTTAACATTTTAAACACTTTTATTAGCATACCGAATAAAATACTCAAGTCAGGCACTTGTGTTGAAATGGTTAGTCAACTAGTCATTGTCGATGTTGATACAGCCTGAAGTCGACTCTGGATTTTAGGGCCGACTAGTCGGAACAATAGCATTTTCTATAAAAACATTGCAATGAAACAAAATTCAGATGCAAGGTCTACTGTTTGGGAGTTAAAATGATTGTCAGTTGAGCTGTTCATAGATGTGAAAGTTAACTGTGTTGAGTTGGTTCTTTTCAATTCACAGACTGTGAATGGTTCTTCAATACTCAAACTCTGCATTGGAGCTTTCCAAAAAAGTGAGGGTGTTCATATAAATTTGTTTTATTACAAATTATAGGTGAGTGCCTATAGGCACTCTCCAATAATTTGTAATAAAATAAATCTTCGTGAACAAATTCAGACCACAAAATATAATCTAGCCTTCAACCAGTTAATAATGTTAATGGCGTTACGGGCGTAGCTGCTATTTGAACAGATTCCCATGTCATTTAATTTATTACATACAGTTAAAACTAGAAGTCCTGTCACGAATTGTGCGCTTATCTAGGCTTAATTGAACGTTGGAATTACGTGCAATTGCCATGTCGAATGAGATCCAAAGCACGGCAGGTTCTCCTGGTTACTCATAGCAAACACATGCAATGTTTCTGCCAATGGACCTACAGGTTACACGGAGGTCCATTGGCTGAAACATTGCTTGTGCACAGGCCATATGTACAGAATTTGATAGCTTCACTTGGGCCATAACGCGTACATTAACGCGCATATCAACATGCTATTTGTGCGCATTTCATGACAACACTTCTAGTTTGAACTGTATGTGATCGATGCAGTGCTATTGCTATGTAACTCTTGGTGCAGACTAGTCGACTTCGACTCGACTTTTGGGTGTCGACCAATCGACTCCAGAATTCCAGAGTCATTTCAACACTATCAGGCACATACAATAAGATAAGCACAGGCATTGCCTGTCTGCACAATAACAATGTAGCTATTGTGTCACATCGGACGTTTCAGCAGACAAAATGGTATTCCCATATCTGTACATGTAATTAGAAACTGAAAGCAAAGTCCCACGCATTCTCGTTTTGAGTGGGAAATATTACTGGTCTCAATTAAGACACTTTCTGGGCAACTTATTCCCCACATATAAACATGGTTATCTGTGATAGTTGCATTTACCATCAAAGGATCACAAAGGGATGAAATCATGCACATGTGTCTATACAGAGACCACTGTCTTGAGAGACCACCTGTCTTGAGAGACCACATCTGCCAGGCACCGATTGGTTTTACGCTATAATGGACCTGCTGTGGGAGACCACCTGTCTTGAGAGACCACCTGTCTTGAGAGACCACTGTGACCTGGTACCAACTTGTATTTTTATGCCATAATGGACCTGTCTTGAGAGACCGCCCCTTTGAAGACTGAAACCATGACAAAAACTTCTTACCTGTTCTGGAATTGGAAAATGCTTTGTGGTTATACTAACATAATTAAATGTATTAAAAGCTCTTAATTGGGTTTCCATTGCTATTCAGTTACATAACTCATTAAAGATTGAGATGTTTTTATAAAACCCCTGTGATGAAAAGATTAGGATTATTGCTGAATAAACAATTTCATACAGTACGTGGAGAGTAGGTTATAACTGAATCGCCCACAGAGTGGAGTTATCACCAAAGCCATAACTTTCAAATTTTGTATACATCGAACAAAAAACGCAAGCAGTGTTTCAGCCAATGGACCCGGAGGTCCATTGGCTGAAACTTCGCTTGTGCTGGTCATATTTTTATACTGTACCAATGACCCAGACTTAGCTGGTGCTAATCTCCTTAATTCAGGGCCAAACACAAATTTTGCCCCCCCAATCCCCAAAATTTGCATCAAAAACCGAAAAATACATGTCCTATATGGCCCTCCATACATCGACTCCTCTGCGCATGCGCAGTGTCGAGGAAGTCCCGAAATTGGCGCCAATTATCATTCTTAGTTTGGCCCTCAAAACAGTCACACTTCTGTTATTTGTGCTTCCAAATCTCAATTTTCATGATGCCAGACACATATTCATGAGTGAAATGGTGGAAATAAAGAGGATACATTAGGAGGAGAGGAAAATATTTAGTGCAAGAAAATGTTCAGGGCTGTAACTTATAATTATTTTATGAAATTATTTCTAGTTGCCTTTTTTCAAGGCATGGCCCTGATGTTAACATTCTTGCTATGAAGTACCATTGTTTGATCAGTGTTTCCTCTCTACCTTCCTTATTCCCCCCTAGCTTTTCTCCCATGTTTTGGCTTAATTTTTGTAATGTTTATTACTAAAAATTTCTTGGGAGTTTTGGCTTGGTAACAGATTTATTTCTGTTTTTTTTCCCCATGTTTACGTCCTCACCCTAGGGGTGTTTAGGCGTTTTGGTCTGCATCTACCATCTGATGTTCTACAGTTTCTTCTCTGGAAGCCTCTGTTTTGCATCAGATAGTGTTTTAATTGGTGACTGATTTCGGGCCATGTTTGTTTTAGTGCCTGGAGTCATGTTTCCGGTTTGTTGACACTTTTGCTTAGGTTGACAACAGTTACTGCTGATAGTGATTTTTTGTCTTCTGCATCTCTTATTCATAGTAAGATACATTATTATTGTCCGTAAGTGTCTCATTAATTTTTTCAAAATGAATTTAAATTTTTGTCCACACTTAGGCTTTTTTGGGATCCATTGGGCTCAGGGTTCCCTTTGGGAACTTGGGCTCTTCTGAAAAAATTTTTTTAAAAAAAATTTTTTCTTTTAAATTATTATTTATTAATGAATATAATGGATTGTTGTATTATGTATCTTTATTTTCAAGGATTAGTGCGAGTACTTTGATTGTTTACATTTCACTATGAATGATTATTGTTCAAATTGTAATAGGAGGAAGTCTTCCTATGATTCTCATGATCTCTGTATTAATTGTTCTCTCTGTACTCGCACTGATCTTTGTTCTGTGTGTTTCAAATGGGATGAAAAACGTTGGAAACGTGTGTCACGGTATGTTGTTCCTGGAGAAAGGTCCATTCCGGTTCTTTCTCCTCAGAGTCACTCTAGTGTTTCACTCTCTTTTTCAGAGGAACAAGAACAGGGTGATGTTTCCGTGATGTCATCCAGAAGTGTGCCTCCGTCGTCACATACAAGCGAAGAGCTAGCGGCAAAAGTGCTCATGGAGATTCGTCAATTCCCTGAAAGGAGCCCGAAGGGGTTGACGTCCGCTAGCTCGACCGGGGTTGCGTCCATTCACCGAATGGGGCAGCACTCGGGTTCATCCGTTGCGGTCCAGCACAGAGAGTCGGGTGTTGCGAGCACTATAAAACATCCATGTGCACACCCAGTGACGACGGAAAGGAGGATGGATCGGAGGAAGCCTGACAGTCCGGTGTTTAGCTTGTCCAGTTCGACACGGGCTGCAAGCGAGAGAGGTCCCTCTCTCATACAACAGCATCTGGGACCAGATGTTGTAGTCCGTAGTGTTACGCAGTCGGAGCATACGTCCACCGCTCGGAGGGCTCCGGTATATAGGCAGTCCGCCGAGGCTACCTATAAGGCTTCCATATCCTCTCAGCAGCACACTCGACCGCACCTTGGCTACGTGACCAGTGAATTACAGTCAGCTTCGCCGACCAGGGATTCCTCGGTGACCAGGTCACGCCATCCGGTAGCCAGGGACTCGAGGCCTTCTTCGTCCGGACGTTCACATAAAAGATGTATGCAAGATGCAACGTCCAGGGAGCTTCCGGCGGCTAAAACCAGTAAGACTGCCGCTCCCCAGGCCTCTGTAACGGATGTGCTATCACAGATAGCAAAGTTAATCGCAGCATCCCAGCAACCGTCAGAGCCTCTGTCGGAACATGAAATGTCAGAAGATGCTGGGTCGGTAGGTTCCGCCGCTGGATCCGGTGCGGACAACCGAGATTTACATGATTTACATGAGGTCCGGCAGGATGGCGAAAGGGATTCTGATGAATTGGATATTTCCCTTTCGGAACAACATAAAATAGCCGTAGAATTCATCCGGTGTTATCTTCCAGAAGTTGTTCCGCCAGACCAAAATGCTGCGCAGCCGGATAGGAGGGTAATAGCGCCACTGGACACCAAGTTTTTTAATCGGTTTAGGGACATTGTCCCGGAATTTCCGTCACAATCCAAGAATGTCTCTCGGATTTTTGAGTTATTGAATGACGCTATTGATAAACTTGCCAACAAGACGGGCAGGTCAGCCTTCCTACCGGCTTCTGCTCTACAGCTGCCGTTTATTAATCAAAGGAACAAGTTTGATACGGCAGGTCAGGGCATCCAGAGAGTTCCTCTGCGTTTAGACGACCAGGCTGAAGACCTTGATATATCCATGCCGTCGTCTATGTCACTTCCGTCGTCTACGATGGAAACGACGATATCGTCTAACAGAGCTAGTTTAGACGCTCTTTCCTACGCAGATCACCTTACTAGAGCGTTGTCATTACGCTTTGAAGGACCTGAATTTCAAGACGTACAAACGTCTTTAAGAGTTCTGTCCAGGGCCATAGCGTTTTCCACTTATAACTCCGCCCTTTCAGTGGCAAATCTGGAGTTAGCTCGATGTGACGCGGCCTTGGCTACTTCCACACGCGTGGACAGTAAGGTGAAAAACTCTTAGAGTCGCTCCGGTCTCTGGAGAGTTTCTCTTCAGTGGCAAGCTTTCTGATATATATGATAAATTAACAAAGAAAGCTTCGGACTCTCTGCTTTTTAAGTCTGCTTCCAAGAAATCGGAACCAGCAGTCAGGAGTAGGCCAGGCACTTCCGGGACGAGTTCGTCCAGGGGAAGTTCCTATAGAGGTTCCTATGCGTCCTCTAGGTCTTACTCTAGAGACCGGCAGAGTAGCGACTCGACTAGGGGCCGTTATGCTGGCCGAAATAACCGGTCAGACGCCCCTAGGCCGACGGGGCGAGGTGCGGGTCGCGGAGGACGTGGTTTCTCCTACCGCAAGCCTCGCGGATCCAGGAAGTGATGGTCTAGACCTCTGTCGCGTTCCGGTGGGCGGAAGACTGTCGAGTTTCTCAAGCAATTGGGAATCAATTACGGAGGACCCTTGGGTGCTAGGGGTTATTTCGGAAGGACTAAAACTGTCCTTCAAAGGCAAGCCTCCATTAACTCGAAGTCCAAGATGGACTCAGCTTCCGTCAAATTGTCAGAAAAGAACCGCACTTCTATCAGAAGTCCAGTCTCTTTTAACGAAGAACGCGATAGAGGTCGTAGAAAACCAGGAATCTCCAGGTTTCTACAGCCATCTTTTTCTGGTTCCGAAGCCAGACGGCTCGTTCCGTCCAGTGATCGACTTAAGCTGGATAAACAAGCTGATCGTGGCTCCAAAGTTTTATATGGAGACCATTCGATCGGTCAGAGCAAGCATTCGAGTGAACGACTATGCTGCGAGCATAGACCTCAAGGATGCATACTTTCACGTCATGGTACATCCGGCGTTCAGAAAGTATCTTCGCTTCGCTGTCCTAGGTGTTGTTTATCAGTTCCGAGCGATGTGCTTTGGTCTGAATCTAGCACCCTGGGCATTCACTCGAGTAATGACTCATTTCCGAGCTCATTCGTCGGCGGTAACGTCGGCTTACCTGGACGATATTCTTCAGAGATATGGCAACGAGTTAACGCTTCAGAACGACATGCACAATCTGCTTCTATTGCTCCGACGTCTCGGTTTCATAGTAAACGAAGAGAAGTCGGATCTGGTGCCGTCCAAGTCATTTACCCACCTGGGAATGAGCTTCGAGACGCACAACAATCTCGTTCGTCTGCCGTTAACCAGAGCGAAATTAGTCAGTTGTTATGCTCGCTATTGTCTTCACTCAGACAAAGTGTCAGCGAGGGAATTCATGAGACTAATAGGTCTGTGCGGAGCTGCCTCGCATCTCATTCCGATGGGGCGGCTACGCACCCGTCCTCTCCAGGTCAATCTGACTCAGAATTGGAGAGTGAAGATTCATTCGCTCGAAACGGACATACTCTTGTCAAGCCAAGTGAAACAAGAGATTCAGACTTGGGCAGACATACAGTGGTTAACTCAGGGAGTTCCACTGCAGTTGCCAGATCCGAGTTTTACGATTATGACGGATGCCAGTCAAACAGGCTGGGGCGCGACACTGAGCCCATCGGATTTGAAGTGCCAGGGTCTTTGGGATCCGCAGTTTCTAAGCAAGCACATCAACATCAAAGAGATGATGTCGATTTGGCTTGCTCTACGTCATTGGATAGACGTTATTCAGAATGCACACGTGCAAATTATGTCCGACAATACGACAGTAGTTGCGTATATTCGGAACCAAGGTGGCACTCATTCCATTCCGTTGCTCAATCTAACGGAAAGAATTCTTCTGTTTGTATTAGAACATCAGATTCTTCTCTCCATCCGTCATATTCCGGGTCGTCTGAACGTCTTAGCAGACTCCCTTTCACGGAGGGGTCGCCTGTTGCCGTCAGAATGGACTCTCAACAAGCAAGTATTCAATCAGATTTGCTACCAATGGGAACGGCCAATGATAGATTTATTTGCGACACATCTCAACAACCAGTTGCAGACGTATGTGTCACCTTGTCCGGATCCTCGAGCGTTTGCAGTAGACGCTCTCTCGATCTCTTGGGACGGAATGATAGGATATGCGTATCCTCCAGTGCCGTTGATTCAGCAGATATTGCTCAAGATAAAACAATCGCAATGCAAGATTCTGTTGGTAGCATCTCTGTCTCCACAGAGACCGTGGATAAATCTACTCAGGTGTCTGTTGTGGGACATGCCGAGGAAGCTTCCTCAACGGGAAGATCTTCTTTCGCAAGGGAAATCGCGCATCCTCCATCACAATCCGCAAGGTCTAAACCTTCACGTATTTCCATTGTGCGGTCCTTCTTGCACGGAAAACATTTTACAGGACGAGCAGTGGACGCGATTTCTAACTGCAGGAGGACCTCCTCTTCGCTAAACTATGCTGCTAAGTGGAGGGTCTTTTGTCAGTGGTGTGAGGATCATTCAGTAGATATTTATGATCCCTCCATTCCAGACATAGCAAACTTTCTAGTATACTTGTTTGATGAGATTAATCTGCAGCCTATCACCATTAAGGGTTATAGGTCTATGCTATCTGATACCTATGCACATCATGATAGCTTGAGGATTGGAACTAATGTCTCTTTATCTAAGTTAGTTAGAAATTTTTCGATAAATAGACCTAGAACCCTTAGATTAATTCCGAAGTGGAATTTGGCCTGGGTTCTTCTTAAGCTAAAAGAAGCGCCTTTTGAGCCTCTTGACACAGTTGACTTCAAATTCTTAACATATAAGACAGCTTTTCTCTTAGCTTTCTCTTCTGCTAGAAGAGTTAGTGAGCTTCATGCACTATCTGTGGAGGATTCTCACTACCGTAGTGTCGGTAATACTATTACCTTTACCACTAATGTTGGATTTTTGGCTAAGAATCAGGCTCCTAATAAGTATCCTGAACCTATTATTATTAAGGCCCTTCCATCATCTGATGGGCGTAGGCCTCTACTGTGTCCTGTTAGAGCAATACGTATTTACAGACGGAGATCTGAGTTCATCAGAAAGGGACGTAAGCGTTTCTTTCTGTCTTTGATGCCTAATAGAAAGGATATTATGGTTCATTCTATTGCTAGATGGATTCAATTAACTATTCGAACTGCTTATGAAAAATTATCTTCCTCTCAGCAGTCGGCACTCAAGATCTCAGCTCATGAAGTAAGAGCTCTTTCTACTTCTTGGGCCTATGCTAATTGTATTGCTATTACTGATCTAATGAAGGCTGCATATTGGTCTCAACCTTCCACATTCACTAATTTTTATCTCAGAAATATTGAGTCCATTTCTGGAGACCTCCATTGTTTAGGTCCATTATCAGTTGCTCAGAATATCGTCCACTAAACAGTTGCAACTATAGTTATGTAGGCTTTCTGTTCCGGCAGTGACTCTGTCCTGCTGCCCTCTTCGCTCTGGGGTATTTGACCCAGGGCAAGGGGAAGGGGGGGGGGGGTGTTCCCTTAGGTCACCTGCTTTATAGTGAAAAGCAAGGGAATACCTCCCCCAGAGTCAGTAATTCTGAGTCGGTACCAGGATGGTTTTAAAGTGTAAGATAATGTTTAATCATCCATGTAATATTTTTAAAGTGTAGCTCGGTGTGAAGCATTTGTATATGTCATGTGTCAAACGAGCGTTAATATACAATCCTCGGACACTTTTAATGAATATAAAGAGTCTCATTTCTCTGGACTTCCTTTATTTATTGGCTTACCTTTAAAAATATTAGTATAAAGGGTTATACTGGATGTTAATAGAGATCATTGATTATTATGCTCAATTACTGATCGGTGTTGTGTCTTTCTTCTTTATTATAAATAGGAAAGATACATGTAAAGCCTATCTCTTCTTTTCTCCTGGAGAGGATATTCTTTTATACATAATTGAGCTTATTGGATTTTCCTTTATGTCCTAGGCCCTCCAGCCTATTTACTATTCAGCTAAGTCTGGGTCATTGGTACAGTATAAAAATGTTAAAAAATTTATAGTAATTTATATATTTTTTATACTTACCAATGACCCAGACGGGGATGGCCCTCCCAGGAGTTGGGAACTCATACCTCCCCGCTGAGTACATAACGCCTACCAGGCTCTGGTTGTAAGAATGATAATTGGCGCCAATTTCGGGACTTCCTCGACACTGCGCATGCGCAGAGGAGTCGATGTATGGAGGGCCATATAGGACGTGTATTTTTCGGTTTTTGATGCAAATTTTGGGGATTGGGGGGGCAAAATTTGTGTTTGGCCCTGAATTAAGGAGATTAGCACCAGCTAAGTCTGGGTCATTGGTAAGTATAAAAAATATATAAATTACTATAAATTTTTTAACTTTTTTAACAAATTTGCAATTATTGCTTGGGTGGAATCTCCACTCTGCGGGTGATTTAATGATAATACACTCTCCACGAACTGTACATACCTGAAATGAAGATTTTCAACACTAATTTATTTTTATAATTTTTATAGCAGTCCATTTCAATTTGTTACAAAAACTTCATAAAAAAGAACAACTACAAAGTAATTACAAAAATCCATTTTTCTCCATTTCTGAATTTTGTGGTTGGTTATTCACTGGCTTGAGAAAACCTGAAACCTGTTATGAGAGACCACCTGTCTCGAGAGACCACTTTTGTGTGGCCCAAAGTGTGGTCTCTCAAGACAGGTTCTACTGTACAGCGGTGTGATCACAAAAATGGAAGAAATTTTGCTTCCGTGTTGATTAAAATGAAGCGCAATGGAAAACGCAATCGTGATTTAATTGATAATGCGTCAAGTAAATCAAGCCGAAATAGCAGCGGAATCGAGATTGCACCACAGGAGTCTGTAACTTGACATACACTGTACATGCATGCAATAGGTAGGTTACCCTAACCCTACCAACCTATTGCATGCATGTATGTCAAGTGCAGGGGGCGCGGTGGCTCAGTTGGTAGAGGTGCAGGCTGCAAGACGAGAGGTCCTCGGTTCGAATCCCACCTGCGGCAACCGCGTTGTGTCCTTGGGCAAGACACTTCACCCCGATTGCCTACATGGGGGCACGATGACGCTGTGTACTGAGGCGTACTGCACGTCGATGGTGCGCATGTCTTCAACCAATCTAACCCCGCCTGTGCTGCGGTGCAGAGTTCAGAGTTACGATGTTGGAGAGCTGACAGCTGCTCGTGGTTGCTCAGTGGTTCTCTCCGGGTACTCCGGCTTCCTCCACCCATAAAACTGTCATGGTCACGATTAGCCATTGTGCATAAGTATGTGACCTTAAACACCAATAAATAAATAAATATGTCAAGTGCAAGTACGCTCAAATGAAAGCTTTACATGTCATTGAACTTGTATATCCCATAAAGGGGCATCTAGAGAGATTAAGAATACACACTGTGGTGGTTTTTCAACTTTATTGAATGGTATCATTGACATCATTTTACATTAACAATTGAACATTTGCTGAAGATAATAAAACGCAGTTTATGAGACATCACAAAATGCTTGGCAATAATTGGTTGAACCAATGTTCCAGGAGCCGTTGCCGCTGTCATCCGATTGCCCACAATCAGCCGATTGTGGTGTCCGATTCCGATCATCAGTTGAACACTATCTGTTATAACAAATAATGTGCACACTAGTTTTCGGATTGCCACTATGGCAGTTGCAAACTCTTGTTTTCAATTTGAAAGAGAATGTACAGTACATGGGCAAGACACTTCACCCCCATTGCCCACGTGGGGGCACGGTGACGTTGTGTACTAAAGCGTACTGCACGTCGATAGTACACCTGTCTTCAACCAATGCTAACCCTGCTTGTGTGGAGTTGGTATGTTGGGGAGCTGACAGTTGCTCGCCGTTGCTCAGTGGTTCTCTCCTTGTACTCCGGCTTCCTCCACCCGTAAAACTGTCACGGTCATGGTTAGCCATTGTGCAGAAATATGTGACCTTAAACACCAATAAATAAATAAATAAATGTACAGTAGTTTTAGGGGGAATACATTTTAGGTGGCATCGTAAGTGCAAGAAAATATCTTGATTATACCTTGCTAAAACAGTGTTTAAAGGGCATATAGAAATGGGGTCTGTCTGCCTCTCCATCCATTCATTTGTCCATCTGTGTTTACATTTGACAACTTAGTAGCTACAGTTAAAACTAGAAGTCCTGTCATGAACTGTGTTCTTATCTAGGCTTAATTGTGCGCAATTGCCATATCAACTGGCATCCAAAGCAGGGCAGGTTTTCCTGGTTACTCATTGCAAACACAGGCAATGTTTCTGCCAATGGACCTCCGGTTACCCGGAGGTCCATTGGCTGAAGCATTGCTTGTGCAGAGGCCATATGTACAGAACTTGATAGCCTTACTACAGTCATAACGCGTAGATTAACGCACAGATCAACGTACTATTTGTCCGCATTTCATGACAGGACTTCTAGTTTTAACTAGGATTTGTGATAAATTGCTATTTATGTGGCTAATTTCTGTTTCGGGGCTAGTCACATGACAGGAATGTTCTAGGCATCTGAAAATCATATATGTTACTAAATAAGACACATTACATCATAGGTGAGGGGACGCGGTGGCTCAGTAGGTAGAGGTGCAGGCTGCAACCCGAGAGGTCCTCTGCTTGAATCCCACCCTCGGCAACCGCGTTGTGTCCTTAGGTAAGACTGCAGTACTTCACCCCCATTGCCCTTGTGGGAGCATGGTGACACTGTGTACTAAGGTTTTTTTCACGTAAATGGTGCACTTGTCTTCAACCAATGCTAACCCTGCTTGTTTGGAATTAGTATGTTGGGGAGCAGACAGTTGCTCGGTGGTTCTCTCCGGGTACTCCGGCTTCCTCCACCCATGAAACTATCGTGGTCATGATTAGCCATTGTGCAGAAATATGTGACCTAAAACACCAATAAATAAATTTACATCGTAGTCACATTAAAGGTTGGAACAGCGATGTTCAAATTTTTGGGAATCCATCCATTGGCAGCTACATACAGTACATGGAGAGTGGATTGCAACTAAAACACCTGTGGAGTGGAGTTATCACCCAAACTACAACTTTCAAATTTTATACATATCGTCAAAAAAATACAAGCAATGTTTCAGCCATTGGACCTCCAGGTATAACCCGGAGGTCCATTGGCTGAAACTTTGCTTGTGCTTGTTATGCCTTGCAACAAATCAGCAATTATTGCTTGGGTGAAATCTCCACTCTGTGGGTGATTTAGTAAGAATACACTCTCCATGTACTGTATTTGATAGACTCATTGTTATCCGATTGCCCACAATTGGCCGATTGTGGTGGCCGGTTCAGATCATCGGTTGAACACTACTGTTGGTTGTGTAGATTTAGTACCTGGATATCTGGTACCATCTGGTTTTCATTTTCCCAATCCTCAGCCATTTATGGTGTTTCCTCTATCTCTATTGTGTCGTCCAATTCCAGCACACTCACCTATTTAATATTAATTTCCATTCTCTTTGTTGCTTTCCGATGCCAGCACACACACCTCTTTAATATTAATTTCCCCTCTCTTTGTTGCTTTCCAATTCCAGCACACTCACCTCTTTAATATTAGTTTCCCCTCTCTTCATTGCTTTCCAGTTCTAGTACACTCACCTCTTTAATATTAATTTCCCCTCTCTTCATTGCTTTCCAATTCCAGCACACACACCTCTTTAATATTAATTTCCACTCTTCATTGCTTTCCAATTCCAGCACACTCGATTCTTTAATATTAATTTGCACACTCGCTTCTTTAATATTAATTTCCACTTTCTTCATTGCCTTCCAATTCCAGCACACTGGCTTCTTCAATATTAATTTGCCTTCTCTTTGTTGCTTTCTGAACCACTCCTGCAAACTTTCACCCTCATGAATTCTCTTAATGGCTTTGTTGGCAAGTGGTGTGTTCCAGTGAAAGAGAAGTGTTATTGCTGGTTTTAATGTCCCCAGATTAGGGCAAAATAGTGTCCCCAAAATAAATGAATTTAAAGGCCTGAATGCAACTCCATCTAATGGGGACCTTCCCCTGCTGCCTGACCACAAGTGAGGGCATTACTGTAGGAGAGTTTGCCAACACTGCTGGATGTCTTCCCTGATTCCCCTGATTCAATCTTTTCCACACCCTCTAACCCCATTGGTTGAGTGATGAACTCTGTCTGCCTCTTACAGGTGGATTGCAGGGGACCCCATTTTCTGAAGAACTTCTGTAGGAGTGGTCACTTCGCCTGTTGGGTACTCGGCTGTGGACCCCCCTGAAGAGTGGAGTGCCTCACCCAGCATGCACTAAAAACTAAAATTTTCATTGAAAACCAAGGTTAGACTGATGAGCCTGGTGACCCAGATAGCCAAGCCTGAAAATAAGCAGACTGTCATCTGCAGAATGAGGACCCCAGAGGATGAATTTGGTGATCACTAAATTTACCCTCTGTGAACCTCATTCTGATTCAGTGTCTCATGCCTAAACAGCAAGAGATACCCAGAGGATAAATTGCCACATTGTATGGGATAGCATCAGCAAATTCACCCTCTGGGGACCTCATTTTGCAAATGCCAGATTGCTTATTTTCAGGTTTACAGATAGCCTAATCTAAAAGCCTGATTTCACACTGTTCTGAAATTGAAGAAAAAAATTAATCGTACTTCCACATCCATGATGCAGGCTAAATCTGAAAATCAAATCCTTTTGTAAAATTTTTGTTGAAAACTGAAGGGTGAATGCTCTTTTGTTTTTTCTTCAGGAGATCTCCACAAGCAAATACAAGAACAAAGAGGAATACACTTCAAAGAAGAGGTTAGTATGGTTGTTGTATGTATGTCTTATCTCCTGACTATTAACAAGGTTTGTATGGGAGCTTATTAGTGCCATAGTATACACTACTGCGCAAGTGACCATTACATGAATATCCTAGGTCCGAGGCGAGACAAAAGTATTAAACCCACCCGATATTACGCAGACAATGAATGCAATACTAAATTGGACAAGACTTTTGGAGTGAAAGGCATTAATTGTGAAATAGATTAGCCCAAATAAACTACAGCATGTTGATGTCACAGAATGTCAGAATGATAACCAGTCATCAATAATTTTCCGAATCATATTTATGTACGTTTGTGTCGAAATGTTGCAATTTGTCAGAATTTAAAAAAAATATTCTTTCTGATTAAAAACATTAGTATTTTATGAGTGTTGGTAAACTTCATTTCGTCGAGTTGAGATTGTTGAGTTATACAGTACTTGGAGAGTGGATTGTAACTAAATCACCTGCGGAGTGGAGTTATCACCCAAACTATAACTTTCAAATTTTGTACATATCGACAAAAAATACAAGCAATGTTTCAGCCAATGGACCTCCGGGTTTAACCCGGAGGTCCATTGGCTGAAACTTTGCTTGTGCTGGTTATGCTTTGCAACAAATTTGTAATTATTGCTTGGGTGGAATCTCCACTCTGCAGGTGATTTAGTGATAATACACTCTCCACGTACTGTACATGTATTTCGACCACAAAATTGTGAGAGTCGTGCAAAATACGACAATAAGTACATCCTTTTTTGTTCAGGTGCCCTAGAAATTAATTACAGCTGTAATCTGTTTGACCGTGAATCACAGCGATTTTAATATCGAGTTGGACATTGACTCGAAAAACAATTGCCAATATTAGTCGGCTACTTCTCTTTGATCTTGAGTGAAGATATCGTGGACCTGGAATATTCATGTAATGGTCGTTTGTGCAGTAGTGTACATGTACTTTCCAACTTTGTTATTATAACGAGATAGCTACATGTAGGTGTTAACTGATAGACTGTTAGAAGTGCATATGCATGTCTTTCAGTTTTGAACTTTTGAGGCAAGCTTTCAGTCTTAATATGCTAATGTGCCTACAGTTTTTACTTTTGTGAGTAGACAGCAGTGCACATGTGTTCAACTTAACAATTACACGTAACTCTTACAAAGTACAGTACGTGGAGAGTGTATTATCACTAAATCACCCACAGAGTGGAGATTCCACCCAAACAATAATTGCAGATTTGTTGCAAAGCATAAGCAGCACAAGCCAAGTTTCAGCCAATGGACCTCCAGGTTAAACCCAGAGGTCCATTGGCTGAAACATTGCTTGTGTTTTTTGTCGATATGTACAAAATTTGAAAGTTATAGCTTGGGTGATAACTCCACTCCACGGGTGATTTAGTTACAATCCACTCTCCACGTACTGTACTTCAGTCATGTAGTATACAAATTGTATGGTAGAAAATTAAAAAAAAAAAATCAGCAAAACCATTTCATTTGACCCTTCATTGGAACGAGATTGTTGAGCTCGCTCCAATTAAGGTGTCACATGATGTGATTTTGTTGAATTTTTTTTTAAAAATTGGGGAAAAAAAATTAAAATAACAAATTTTGATATGAAGTTTTTTGTAAAGGGTTTAATGTACAGATAAAACTAGAAGTCCTGTCATGAAATGCGCACAAATTGCACGCCGATCTGCACGTTAATCTATGCGTTATGACCATAGTCAGGCTATCAAATTCTGTACATATGGTCTGTGCACAAGCAATGTTTCAGCCAATGGACCTCCTGGGTAACCCGAAGGTCCATTGGCAGAAACATTGCCTGTGTTTGCTGTGAGTAACCAGGAGAACCTGCCGTGCTTTGGATGCCATTTGATATGGCAATTGTGCGCAATTCATATGTGCTATTAAGCCAAGATAAGCGCACAGTTCATGGCAGGTCTTCTAGTTCTAACTGTACTTCATCGACTAATTTGACACTTGTCTTCTTTAAAACCACACATTCATTAATATAAGTTTTCTGTAAAGGGTTTAATGTAGTCCGTGAACAAAAATGTGAATAATACACCATTAATTATAAACTGTAGCATTCCAAGACTTCAAGCTAATTAACTGGTAGAGTGCTGGAAGTCCATATTTGGGCTTTACTTTGAAGTGCAGGTGCCACAACTTAAAGGCTTCGTATTCTGTGGATGTGCTTCATTTGTCCCCCGACCCTTCGGGGGACTATTGTAATCAGCAGTGTCCGTCCGTCCATCCGTCTGTCCGTGCGTCCATCTGTCCGTCCGTCACACCCTTGTCCAGATGATAACTTTAGTTTGGATGATTTTACTGAAACTAAATTTGGTATGTGTCTTACTTGGGTGGAAATGCAGGTCAAGTTCGAAAATGGGCACGCTCCACTGATTTCTACTGGATTTATTCCCCTTTTTCGACTTAAAAAATACAGTTTTTGTGTTGTCCGGATGATAACTTTAGTTAGGATCATTTGATTGAAACGAAATTTAGTATGCCGCTTATTTGGGTGGAAATGCAGGTCAAGTTCGAAAATGGGCAAGCTCCACTGATTTTTACTGGATTTATTCCCCTTTTTCGACTTAGAAAATACGGTTTTTGTGTTGTCCGGATGATAACTTTACTTTGGATCATTTGATTGAAACAAAACTAAGTATGTGGTTTAATTGGTTGGAAATACAGGTCAAGTTAAAAAATGGCCATGCTCTGTCTATTTTTACAGGAGTTATTCCCCTTTTTCAACTTATAAAATACACTTTTTGTGTTGTCCGGATGATAACTTTACTTTTGATCATTTGATTGAAAGGAAATTAAGTATGCGGCTTATTCGGGTGGAAATACAGATCAGGTTCGAAAATGGGCACGCTCTGTCTATTTTTACTGGAGTTATTCCCCTTTTTCGACTTATAAAATACACTTTTTGTGTTGTCCGGATGATAACTTTACTTTTGATCATTTGATTGAAAGGAAATTAAGTATGCGGCTTATTCAGGTGGAAATACAGGTTAGGTTCGAAAATGGGCACGCTCTGTGTATTTTTACTAGAGTTATTCCCCTTTTTCAACTTTGTAATTCAAAAATGCAGATGGCATGGAAGTTTCGAAAACAGTGCCTCTTTCAACTCTTCCATCATTGTGCATTCCATACAAAACACCCAGTCACAGAAGAATTCTAGACAATTTCTCTACATTTTGAAATTTCCAAATCTGTGGAACTTGTTTTGAACTGAATCATTGAGACATTTTCAAACCATATCAAATTTCAAAGCTCACTGAAGTGTAGTAACTCTGAGATTAATAAGAATGATACAAATCTGAAACAAACATGTCCTCTTGATACCTTTGAAAATTGTACTCCTAACACCCTTAACCTCTTATAAAGACCATGCTCTTGGAACAAATTGCATCCTAACAGCTCCCTTGAATTTGCCATCTTGGCCGGGGGACCGGGGGCGTTGCCCTTGTATTAGTCTGTGAGTATTAGCCTTGTTACAATTTATGGGAGAGTGCCCAGTGGCACTCTCCCATAAATTGTAACAAGGCAAAGAGACATGGACAAATTTTGATAACCAAAAATAATTTAGCACTCTACCAGTTAAACTTAACTTTTTGAGAATTGGACGTAAATAATATAATTTGACAAACTTCACAAGCCATTAATGCTACTTACTGTCTTTTTGCTCATGCATTCCATGGAGTATCTTTTGATTGACATACGATTGTTTGATGTTTTTCTTTAACCCTTTGATACTTTTGTATGTGTTGTTATGTACTAAATCAAACAGCACATTGTTACTTTGTGGTCATTTGTTTTGTTATTATTTTTTGATTTTTTTAAAATTTTAACCTCAAATTCCTATTTTCTCCCAAATAGTGCTCAGTGATAACCGTTGAGCCAAATGTTATCACAGCTTAAAATACTAATATAATCCTGCTGTCAAGACTTCTTAACAGGTTGAATGCTAGAACCCACTATCAGGGATTTCAAAAAATGAGGATACCAGAGCAAAAGCTACCACTTTCTTTGCTGATATTTCATATTCATTCAAACACAAATAATATTTTGTTTATATAAATTTGTTTTATTACAAATTATTGGAGAGTGCCTGTGGGCACTCTCCAATAATTTGTAATAAAACAAGTTTTGAATAACAAATTCAGTCCACCAAAAAATAATCTAACCCTCAACCAGATAATCACTAATGTGAAAAAATATCTTGTTATTTTTACTTTCCGACGTTTGACGTCGCATTTTGAAAAACGTTGAAGAAACTGAATTCCCAGTGATGTTTGAATGTCAGAGTAATTATAGTCTCAAAGGGTTAAAACATTTTCCCAATGCTGAGACACAACAATAGTGCACTTCACTTAAAATGATTGCCAGTAGTATAAAGCATGCCTCTCATTTTCAAAATCAATAAACCAGGGCTTATATTTCGTCTAAATTTGTGAGAATCCATTTGGATTCTCGTGAAAATGGTTGCGAGAATCCATACCAACTATGAGTATCCCAGGATCCCATGACGCCACCAAGGTTGAACCACTGTTGTATACTGATAACACATGTTAACCTTTTACCCAACACACTTTTTTAATTTTTAAAACTAAGTTTGATAATTTTTAAACAACAAATAATAAATAAATTATAAAATAATTAACTGAACAATATTTACCAATAAAATCTTACAAATATGGCTGTCGTTGGAACCGGCTCAATGAGCCTCTTCCAATGACAGCCATATTTGTAAGGTTTCATTGGCAAAGTGTCAGGATATTTAAGGTCATGTTAGCCTTCTATTGTTTAATTTGTTGCCGCTTTGTTAGTTAAAGGGTTAAATTGACTCAATTTTTTTTCCACGCGAATCCTAGCAGAGGTGCAGCGAGAATCTACATGGATTCTCGCCGGTTTTATTGCGCGAATCTTTGTGCGAATCGATTCTCGGATTCTCGTCAAAATATAAGCCCTGATAAACTATATATACTTCATGTTATCATTTAAGTAAAATTATATTCCCGCGGGAAACCCCGGAAAGTGAAGCAGTGCCTGGTCACTGCGGTAAACAGGCTCTGTTTTACTGGTAAAATAGGACCCAGTCTCCAATGCCTGGGAGGTTCAAACCCTCTCTAAAAAGGGCAACATGGCTTATTAGCTCTGCCTGACAAAGTCAGCAGAGCTTTTCTGATATCGAGTTGTCCGTCGTCTGTCATCCGGCGTCAACATTTTGTTTGTCTGAGCCATAATTACTTTACCACTGGATATTTTTAACAAAACTTTATAACAGTATGTATTGTCAATAGGCTGAGTGCCATCAATCACAATAAGGTCTGTATCCATCAAGGTCAAGGTCACAGACGGCATGGTAAATGTAACACTCAGGAAAACGTCAACATTTTGTTTGTCCGAGCCATAATTTCTTTACCACTGGATATTTTTTAACAAAAACTTTATAACAGTATGTATTGTTAATAGACAGTGTGCCATCAATCACAATAAGGTCTGTATCCATCAACGTTAAGGTCACAGACTACCTGGTCAAAGTAACACCAATATATTTGCCAAATTTTATTATGTTTTCAATTTTTGTCTAATAAACAAAGCTCATGAGCCTTCATTGAACAAGCTCAACAAACTTGTTCCAATGAGGGGCCATAAGCTATATTTTTGAGACAAAAAATGACGATGTTGTGTGCTGTCTGTGTTGGGTAAAGGGTTATCAGGATCAGAGATTGGGGATCAAATGTTACCCTGTATATGGCTGCCCCTGAAAGTAGTTGCCCTGGGCGGAGCTATCTTGTTGTTAATGCTCACCCCTGGTCTTGAGTTGATATTCGTGTTGTGGTCATGATTAGCAATTGTGCAAAAATATGTGACCTTAAACATCAATAAATAAATAGTAAAATTATTTACTCCATAGAGTGCCTAAAGGTATGCTCCCATAAATTGTAACAAGGCAAGGACATCCGAACAAATTTTTGCGACCCAAAATAATTTTAGTGTTCAAGTGATGATTGGAATCGGCCGCCCCAATCTGCCGATGATGAGTCATCAGATGACAACAGCAATGGCTCCTTTAACATTGGTTCAACCAGTTGTTTCCAAGCATTTTTTTGGGTGATGATTCATTAACCACATTTTATTATGTCTCCCCTTCCCAGAAGGGAGACATATTGTTTTAGTGCATATTCTTCTTCTTCTTCTTCTTCTTCTTCTTCTTCTTCTCATACAAACTTTGTCCTGGCCATAACTTTTTCGTCTTTTGACCTACACCTAAGATACTTGGCATGTGAATGTATCACCATAAGCCGGTGTGCAGTGTACCACAGTGACCTTCATGTGACCTTGACCTTTGACCTGAAGGTGAGATTTATGTGTTTTTTTAAGGGAAACATCACACAAACTTTGTCTGGGCAATAACTTTTTTGTCTTTTGACCTACACCTTAGATAATTGGCATGTGGATGTATCACCATGAACCGGTATTCGGTGTACCATAGTGACCTTCATGTGACCTTGACCTTTGACCTGAAGGTCAGATTTATGCACTTTTTTAAGGGAAACTGTCTGGACCAGAACTTTTTTGTCAGGCTTTAGATATTTGGCATGTGGATGTATCACCATGAGCTGGTGTGTAGCGTACCATTGTGACCTTCATCTTTGATCTGAAGGTCAGATTTGTGCTTTTTTCAAGGAAACTTTGTCCGGACCAAAACTTGTTTGTCTTTTGAGCCAGGCCTTAGATATTTGGCACGTGGATGTATCACCATGAGCCGGTGCATCGCATACCATTGTGACCTTCATGTGACCTTGACCTCAAGGTCAAATTTATGTACTTCAAATAGGGAGTAATTGTCCAGACCAGAATTTTTTTGTTTTTTGACCTAGGACTTGGTTATTTGACATGTGGATGTGTCACCATGAGACCGCATGTCGTCTACCTCAATGACCTTCATGTGACCTTGACCTCTGACCTTAAGGTAAAATTTATGTACTTCAAATAGGGAATAATTATCCAGACCAGAACTTTTTTGTTTTTTGACCTAGGACTAAGATATTTGACATGTGGATGTATCGTAATTAGACTGCATGTCACATGTAATCATGACCTTCATGTGACTTTGACCTCAAGGTCAAATTTATGTACTTTAAAAAGCGAGTAATTGTCCAGACCAAATTTTTTTTTTTTTAGACATGTTGATGTGTCACCATGAAACCGCATGTCCTCTACCTTGATGAACTGCATGTGACCTTGACCTCTGACCTCAAGGTCAAATTTATGTGCTTCAAATAGGGAATAATTGTCCAGATCAGAACTTTTTTTGTGACCTAGGACTTAGATGATTGACATGTGGATGTATCACAATGAGACCGCATGTCATCATGACCTTCATGTGATCTTGACCTCAAGGTCAAATTTATGTACTTTAAATAGGGAGTAATTGTCCAGACCAGAATTTTTTTTTTTGGACATGTGGATGTGTCACCATGAAACCGCATGTCTGCTACCTTGATGAACTGCATGTGACCTTTACCTCTGACCTCAAGGTCAAGTTTCAGATATTTTATAGAGTATTATTTGCCAGAGTCATCATAACTTATTTATCTTTAGAGCTAGACCTTACATATCTGGTATGATTGTCAATATTTTTATGTATATATCATTTGTAGTGCATAAAATAGAAAGGAAGGGGAGACATATGTTTTAGTGTGCTAAAACACTTTCTAGTTATCTTCTGCAATTGTTGAATTGTTAATGTAAAATGATGTCAATAATACCATTCAATAAAGTTGAGAGACCAGCACAGTATGTATTCTTAATTTCTCGAGATGCCCTTTTGTGGGATATACAAGTTAAGGGACATGTAAAGCTTACAATTGAGCATACTTGCAAGTTGCACCAATCGCCATTTCATATACTGGAAAAAGTGAAAGTTTGGTGGCTGGAATGGCCTTGGAATTTGTTCATTCATGGCCTTGAAAATCATGAAAACTGCCAGGAAATGACCTTACATGTCATGGCTTGTGAACTGTATGCAGCCTAAATAATTAAGGTAACCCTTTTTTGGGTTGCGTTAATTCTGAAAAATATTTTCGTCAGATCTTGTCATGGCTGCTGTTTACTACTGCATTATGGGAAATATTTGCTGCTGAAAACTTTGCCATTTTGACAGAGTGCAGACGGTTTATAACCTGGAAATCAGATTTCAACATTGTGATGGTGCAAATGTTGAGGAAATACATCTTCAAATACCACAAAATTGCTTTTCTAATTCATGTAGGTGTAAATTTTATACAAGTACATCAAAACTATATAATGTGCTTGTTCATTAGTTTGTCTCATGTCTCCAGTTTTCAATGGCCTTGGGGAGCGTGGTGGCTCAGTTGGTAGAGGTGCAGGCTGCAAGCCGAGAGGTCCTCGGTTTGAATCCCACCTGCGGCAAATGCAATGAGTCCTTGGGCAAGACACTTCATCTCCATTGCCCGCGTGGGGGCACGATGGCGCCGTGTACTAAGGCATACTGCACGTCGATGGTGCGCATGTCTTCAACCAATCTAACCCTACCTGTGCTGCAGTGCGGAGTTACGATGTTGGGGAGCTGGCAGCTGCTCGTCGTTGCTTGGTGGTTCTCTCCGGGTACACCGGCTTCCTCCACCCGTAAAACTGTCACGGTCATGATTAGCCATTGTGCATAAATATGTGACCTTAAACACCAATAAATAAATTCAATGGCCTTGGTTCTGGAAGTATTCCCAGCATATCCAGAAAAAAGTCCTGGATTTTCTTCCATTTCTGTCCAAAAACACTGTTGACAATGACCTTTGATGATCTTAGTTCAGTTATGCATCAGTATATTCCTTTGGCACACCCTACACATCACAGTTATGATTGGATTACTTTGAAACTTGGTCTGCTTGTTTGGAGTGAACTCTAGATGGCCGCTATTGATTTTCTTCCATTTCCGTCAAAAACATTGCCGTAATAAATAAATTCAGCAGTTGAAAAGGCATTTTTCAAAACGTTTTGACAAAACTACATCATGTGACCCCTCATTGGAGTGAGCTCTTCAAGTTCATTCCAATGGGGGGGGGGGGGGTCACATGATATGGTTTTGTTGAATGTTTAGAAATTTGAAAAAAACTAAATTTTGATATCTGCATTGTGTGAAGGTAAAGGTTAGGGATTGAAATCATTTCATTAAAATACTGGTTCAACTTAAATTTAAATTGTATTTATTCTTTACCAACATAATTTACATTTCAATGGCATTGATTCTACATCAGTTTAACTTAAATTTAAAAGATATTTATTTCATACCAGCGAAACTCGCATTTCAGTGGCATTGATTCTACATGTATAACAGTTTAACTTAAATTTAAATGGTATTTATTCTCTACCAGCTTAACATACATTTCAATGCCATTGATTCAAAACCAGTTTAACTTAAATTTAAATATTTATTTTATACCAGCTTAACTTATATTTTGATGGCATTGATTCTGTCCTAGTTTAACTTGAATTTAAATGATATTTATTTTCAGATTGTTTTGTTTTGGTTTGTTCAGATATGTTATGCCTTGAAATATATACATGGTCAGAATATTCTGCACAGAGGTTAGTATATACTTGTACCTTTACAAATATTCCCTGTGGAAACCCCAATATATTCTCAGTCAGAATATTCTACAGAGAGGTATCTTTATAGATCTATCATGTGGAAACACCAATATATTCTCAGTCAGAATATTCTACACAGAGGTATCTTTATAGATCTATCATGTGGAAACACCAATATATATACAGTCAGAATATTCTTCACAGTGGTATCTTTATAGATCTATCATGTGGAAACACCAATATATATACAGTCAGAATATTCTTCACAGAGGTATCTTTATAGATCTATCATGTGGAAACACCAATATATATAGTCAGAATATTCTTCACAGAGGTATCTTTATAGATCTATCATGTGGAAACACCAATATATAGACAGTCAGAATATTCTTCACAGAGGTATCTTTATAGATCTATCATGTGGAAACACCAATATATATACAGTCAGAATATTCAACACAGAGGTATCTTTATAGATCTATCATGTGGAAACACCAATATATATAGTCAGAATATTCTTCACAGAGGTATCTTTATAGATCTATCATGTGGAAACACCAATATATAGACAGTCAGAATATTCTTCACAGAGGTATCTTTATAGATCTATCATGTGGAAACACCAATATATATAGTCAGAATATTCTTCACAGAGGTATCTTTATAGATCTATCATGTGGAAACACCAATATATAGACAGTCAGAATATTCTTCACATAGGTATCTTTATAGATCTATCATGTGGAAACACCAATATATATACAGTCAGAATATTCAACACAGAGGTATCTTTATAGATCTATCTTCTGGAAACACCAATATATATACAGAGGTATCTTAAAAGATCTATCATGTGGAAACACCAATGTATATAGAGTCAGAATATTCTACACAGAGGTATCTTTATAGATCTATCATGTGGAAACACCAATATTTTGACAGTCAGAATATTCTACACAGAGGTTAGTAGATACTTTTATTTCCAAATGAAATAAAATACTGCGTTTTGATTGGCTGAGAGATACGGTGTAACTTGCAATCCACAGTAGCTTTTTTTTTTTCACCATGGTTAACCACAGTGTAAAAAAAAAATACACAATAGCAGGCTATATGGCTTAAAAAAGTACCCATTTTTAATTATTAATTAATACCTTGTGCTCTGTTGTGTTAGAACAAAAATAAGAATACAGCAAATTTAATATTTGTGTGCAATAAAATATTAGATATGGATGTCATTGGAACTGGCTCATTGAGCCAGTTCCAGTGACATCCATATTTGTCTGGTTTTATTGAGAAACTTACAAAGTACAAATTGTCTTGTCAGTTTTTGCCCACAATGTAGGTTAAAGTATTAAGTACACCAAAATTCTTGGAAATAAATCCATTATCCTTGTGTTTTCCAGGGTGTATGCGAGTTTACACTGGTCTGGGAACTCAAACACCCTTCGGCTTCTCCTCAGGTTGTATGAGTTCCCAAACCAGTATAAATTCTGATACACCCTGGAAAACACAACCCTTGCAGAAATGAGTCTTAAGCTTTTCTCAGAAAGCATAGAAATCCTTGGAAATCTAAGGATATCTGCACTTTGTCCTAGCTTTGTTTAACTGGCAGAGTGCTGGAAGCCCATATTTGGGCTCTGTTCTTAAGTGCATATACCACAACTTAAAGGCTTCAAATTCAGTGGCTATGTTTCAAACTATCTTTAAAGTGATATTATTTAGTCTTTTAGGATTTGCCTTGTTACAATTTATGGGGGAATGCCCACAGGCACGGATCACACAGCCCACAGGCACTCTCCCATGAATTATAACAAGGCAAAGACAACTGAACAAATTTTGATGGTCAAAAATAATTTAGCACTCTACCTGTTAATAAATAAATTTGTATTTCTCAGATTCAAGAATTGACTTCAATTAAAGCTGGGAAAAGCTGGGATAAGCATGAATTTCCAAACAGTGAAAAGTCAAAGCTTTCATAAAAGTTGGGGAAAGCTCAGACTTTTTAGTTTTAGAATCATACAAAGCTGGGAATAGTTGGGAAAAGCTCAGTCTCTGATACAGTAGTAAGTTTTTTAAAGTCTCAGCTTTGCAACAAAGTTAGGAAAATCTCAGACTTGAGTTTTAGAATAATACAAAGCTAGGAATATTTGGGAAATGCTCTGACTTCAATACAGTAGTACTATTCAATACAGTAGTACTTTGATAAAGTCTGAGCTGTGACAAAAAGTTGTGAAACGTTTAGACATCAGTTGTTGGCAAGGATAGCAGAATTTGTTAAAAGTCTGCCTTCACATTTCTGCAGTGTACACTACAGCTGACAGTGTTTCTGCAGTGGTATAGCAGTGCATCTATAGAAGCACTTCACCCAAGATAGTAAATCTCAAGGGGTACAGGGTGCAACTCCACCAGTATCCCCCACCAAGGGTTTCTATGTTAGAAAAGCAGAAAAAGGTCCATAACTCTAGAAGAAAAAAAATGGACAAAAGCTGTTATTTATTTATTGGTGTTTAAGGTCACATATTTCTGCACAATGGCTAATCATGACCACAACAGTTTTACGGGTGGAGGAAGCCGGAGTACCTGGAGAGAACCACCGAGCAACGGCGAGCAACTGTCAGCTCCCCAACATACTAACTCCACACAAGCAGGGTTAGCATTGGTTGAAGACAGGTGCACCATCGACGTGCAGTACTCTTTAGTACACAGCGTCACCGTGTCCCCCACATGGGCAATGGGGGTGAAGTGTCTTGCCCAAGGACACAACGCGGTTGCTGCAGGTGGGATTCGAACCGAGGACCTCTCGGCTTGCAGCCTGCACCTCTACCAACTGAGCCACCGCGCCCCCGACAAAACCTGTTACTTGTGTATATCCTTTCCCCCCTGGTGGTCTATCACGGTAGCCTTGCTGGTCTTTAACTGGTAAGTCTGTTGATTGGAATCCTTTTGTAAGTGTCTTTGTTATCCTATATAATGCTCCCATATCTTGCATCCATGCTTCCTCGGCTATTCTCTGGATGTTTGCCCTCTTGTCTCTTCTGGCACCTCTTCTGGCACCTCTTCTAACCTCCTTGTCTAGTATTGCATATATTGATTTCACCTGTGTCTTGCAGTGCTTGCATTTTAGACTCACGACCAGGCTGATAGATAGGCCTAGTGAAGTGGTTGACCTGGCTGATTTTTCTTCACTGGGGCTGATTTATTTTTTTACACTTGCATGTGCATATTAATATTTTTATACTGTACCAATGACCCAGACTTAGCTGGTGCTAACTCTAACAAAACCAGGGCCAAACACAAATTTTGCCCCCCAATCCCCAAAATTTGCATCCAAAACAAAAAGAAATCATGTCCTAAAGGACCTCCATACTACGCCTCTACTGCGCATGCGCAGTGATGCAGACGTCCCGAAATTGGCGCCAAATATCATTCTCTGTTTGGCCCTTCATCAGTCAACATCTCACTGATCTTTGTGCTTGTAAATCTCAGTTTAAAGGATGCCAGACACGTAATTTTTGGAGAAAATGTGATTCTAAGGAGGATAGAAGGAGGAGAGGAAAAAGAAGTGACAAAAAATAATCAGGGCTGTACTTAAAATTTTTTGATGAAATTATGTTAAGTTGCCTATTTTCGAGGCATGGGCCTCTTGTTGTCATTCTTGCTAAATGTTGCACTGCTTATTCAGTGTTTCCTCTCCCCTAGCCTTCTAAAGTCCCCCCTTGCAATTCTCCCATGCTTTTGGCATATTTTTGAGAAATTTCATTTCTAAAATTTCCTGGGAGAGTTGCTTGGTTACAGAATGTTTTCTGTTATTTTCCCCATAGTTACGTTTTCACCCATGGGTGTATAACGTTTGTGTTCTGCATCTTCCATCTGATGTTCTGCAGATTCTCCCCTGGGAGTCTCTGTTTTGCATCAGATAGAGTGTAATTTGATGACTGATTCCGGGCCAGTTTTTTTCAGTGCCTGGAGTCATGTTTTCTGGTGTTTTTACACTGTTTGTTTTCATTGGCAACAGCCTTTTTTGAGGGGGGGCTGTTTGCCTTTGCTGTAGTTTATCTCACTATAAGATACATTTATATTATCCATAAGTGTCTCATTAATTATTTAATATAAATTTAAAATTTTTGACCACACTTTGCCATCGGATCCATCGGGGCTCAACGTTACTTTTCAGAAACTTGGGCTTCGCTGAAAAAATATTTTTTCAAAATTATTTTGATTTGCAATTGTTTTTTCATTTATTAATGGATCATGTTATTATGTATCTTTGTGTCAGGGGTTTTTGCGAGTAACTAGTACTTATTGTTGTTCTTTCACAATGAAGGGACGTTGTTCAAATTGTAATAGGAAGAAATCTTCCTCTGACTTTCATGATCATTGTATTAATTGTAGTCAGTGTTCTCGCATTAATCCCTGTCCTATATGTGAATATTGGGATGAGAAACATTGGAAACGTGTGTCACGATATGTTGTTTCTGGAGAAAGGGCGATGCCGGCTCTTTCTCCGCAAGGTCACTCTACTCTCTCAGTTTCTATTTCAGAGGAACCAGAACAGGGTGAAGTTTCCATGTTATCTTCTACAAGTGTGCGTCCGTCGTCACAAATGAATTCAGAGCTAGTGGCAAAAGTGCTCATGGAGATTAGACAAATGTCGTCCGCTAGCTCGCCCGGTGTAGCGTCCATTCACCGAATGGTTCGGCAGCCGGGTTCGTCCGATGCGGTCCAAGAGGAAGTTTTGGGTGATGCGAGCACTATAAACTTAATAGATGCACACCCAGTGACGGCGGATAGTAAGTGAGAATGGAGGAAGCCTTTGAGTCCGGTTCCTGGCTCGTCCAGGTCCAGCCGGGCCGCGAGCGAGAGAGGCCCCTCTCTCATACAACAACATCTGGGACCAGATGTTGTGGTACAAAATGTGTCTTTAGCGGAGCATACGTCCGTCGCTCGGGACGCTCCGTTGTATAAGCAGTCTGCAGAGACTGTTAAGGCTTCCTCTTCTCGTCAGCGCACACGACCGCACCTTGGCTGCGTGACCGCCGATATATTACCAGCTTCGCCGATCAAGGATTCTTCGGCGACCAGGTCACACCATCCGGCAGCCAGGGATTCGAGACCGATGGACTCCGGACGTTCGCATAGGAAAAGTATGCGGGAGCCATCTGATGCGGAGCTGCCCTCGGCGAAGCAGCGAAAGACTGCGCCTCCGCAGGTCTCGACGCCGGACATTCTTGTGCAGATAGCACAGCTTATCGCAGCATCCCTGCAGCCGACAGAAACGGTGTCGGATCGAGAATTATCTGACGGCGCTGGGTCGGTACGCTCCGCCGAAGCATCGGGGGCGGACGACCGGGAACATCATGAGGTCCGACCAGATGGTGAAAGGGATACGGATGACTTGGAGCTATCCCTTTCGGAACAACATAAAGCTGCCATGGACTTCATTCGGCACTTTCTCCCTCAAGTTGTTCTGTCGGGCCAGACTGCTGCGGTTCCGGACAAGAGAATTATAGCGTCATTGGACTCTGAATTTTTTGAGCGGTTCAGGGACATCGCTCCCGAGTTTCCGTCGCAGTCCAATAATGTTGCAAGAACATTTGAATTATTGAACGACGCTATATTTAAACTTGCTTCCAGGACGGGGAAAGCAGGTTTCTTGTCCGCTAATACTCTCAACCTGCCTTTCATTAATGCAAGGAATAAATTCGATACGGCAGGACAGGGTATACCGAGAGTTCCTCTGCGTATGGACGACGAGACGGAAGACTTAGAGCTATCATTACCGTCGTCAGCTTCTATTCCAACCGCGGTGTTGGAAACAGCTATTGCGTCTAACAGAGCCAATTTAGATGCCTTTTCTTACGCAGATCACCTTACTAAGGCGTTATCACTGCGCCTTCAGGGGAAAGAGTTTCAGGATATACAATCCTCTTTAAGACTTCTTTCAAGGGCAGTAGCTTATTCCATGTGTAACTCCGCCCTTTCAGTGGCAAATCTGGAGTTGGTTAGACGTGACGCAGCCCTAGCTACATCCACACTAGTGGATTCTAAGGTGAAGAACTCTCTTAGAGTCGCTTCGGTCTCAGGAGAACTTCTCTTTGACGGCAAGCTTTCCGCTATTTATGATAAAATTACAAAGAAAGCTAAGGATTCTCTGTTGTTCAAATCTGCTCCTAAGAAGTCGGATACAGCAGACACGAATAAGACAGGCACTTCTGGGTCTAATGCGCCCAAAAGAGGTTCCTATAGAGGTTCCGGTGCGTCCTCTTGGTCTTATTCGAGAGACCGTCAGGATAGCGACTCACGTTCGGGACGTCCTTCAGGCCGGGACAATCGGTCGGACGCACCGAGGTCGACGGGGCGAGGTGCGGGCCGTGGAAGACGTGGTTTCTCCTACCGCAGGCCTCGCAGGTCCAGGAGGTGATGGTTTAACCTCTATCGCGTTCCGGTTGGCGGAAGGTTGTCGAGCTTTTCACAAGAATGGGCGTCGATTACGGACGACCCTTGGGTGAGAGGAGTGACTTCGGAAGGTCTAAAGATATCCTTCAAACGAAAGCCTCCATTAACTCGAAGTCCAAAGTGGACTCATCTTCCGTCAAATCCGCAGAAAAGAGACGCTCTGTTATCAGAGGTGCAGTCTCTTTTAATGAAGAACGCGGTAGAGGTCATAGAAAACCAGGAATCTCCGGGATTCTACAGCCATCTGTTTCTGGTTCCGAAACCAGACGGCTCGTTCCGTCCAGTCATAGATTTGAGCTGGATAAACAAACTGATCGTCGCTCCGAAGTTTTATATGGAGACGATTCGATCGGTCAGAGCGAGTATTCGGGTGAACGATTATGCAACGAGCATAGATCTCAAAGATGCGTACTTTCACGTCATGGTACATCCGACATTCCGAAAGTATCTACGCTTCGCAGTCCTAGGAGTGGTGTATCAATTCCGGGCGATGTGCTTCGGATTGAATCTAGCACCCTGGGCTTTCACTCGGGTAATGAACTCGGTAATGATCTACTTCCGAGCTCATTCGTCTGCGGTAACGTCGGCCTACCTGGACGACATTCTTCAGAGGTACGGCAACGAGTTAACGCTTCAGAACGATGTTCAGAATCTTCTTCTATTGCTCCGACGTCTCGGTTTTATAGTAAACGAGGAGAAGTCGGATCTGGTGCCGTCCAAGTCATTCACTCATCTGGGAATGAGCTTCGAGACGCACAACAATCTCGTTCGTCTGCCGTTAACCAGAGCGAAATTAGTAAGTTGTTACGCTCGCTATTGTCTGCACGCAGACAAAGTCACGGCGAGAGAATTTATGAGACTGATAGGTCTGTGCGGAGCCGCCGCGGATCTCATTCCGATGGGGCGGTTACGCACACGTCCTCTTCAAATTTTCTTGACTCAGAATTGGAGTGTGAAAATTCATTCGCTCGATGTAGACGTTCTCTTGTCAGATCAAGTGAAACAAGAGATTCAGACTTGGGCAAACATTCAGTGGTTAACTCAGGGAGTTCCGCTGCAGTTGCCGGATCCGAGTTTTACCGTTATGACGGATGCCAGTCAAACAGGTTGGGGTGCATCATTAATCCCAACGGATTCGAGATGCCAGGGTCTTTGGGATCTGCAATTCCTGTGCAAGCACATAAACATCAAGGAAATGATGTCAATTTGGCTTGCGTTACGTCACTGGATGGACATTATTCACGATGCTCATGTCCAAATCCTATCCGACAATACGACAGTAGTGGCGTATATACGGAATCAGGGAGGCACTCATTCAGTTCCGTTGTTCAATCTAACGGAAAGAATCCTTCTGTTTGCGCTAGAACATCACGTTCTTCTTTCGGTCCGTCACATACCGGGTCGTCTGAATGTGCTAGCAGACTCCCTTTCACGAAAGGGTCGCTTGTTGCCGTCGGAGTGGACTCTCAACAAACAAGTATTCAATCAGATTTGCTACCAATGGGAACGGCCAATGATAGACTTATTTGCGACACATCTCAACAATCAGTTGCAGACGTATGTGTCTCCGTGTCCGGATCCAAGAGCATTTGCAGTAGACGCTCTGTCGATCCCTTGGGACGGAATGATAGGATATGCGTATCCTCCAGCGCCGTTAATTCAACAAGTATTGCTAAAGATAAAACAATCTCAATGCAAGATTCTGTTGGTAGCATCTCTGTCGCCACAGAGACCGTGGATAAATCTACTCAGGTGTCTGTTGTGGGACCTACTGCGGAAGCTTCCTCCACGGGAGGATCTTCTTTCGCAGGGGAAATCGCGCCAACTCCATCACAACCCGCAAGGTCTCAACCTTCACGTTTTTCCGTTGTGCGGTCCTTCTTGCATGGCAAGCACTTTACAGGATGAGCAGTGGACGCGATTTCTAACTGTAGGAGGACCTCCTCTTCGCTAAACTATGCGGCTAAGTGGAAGGTTTTTCGTCGTTGGTGTAGGGATCATTCTGTAGATATATTCGATCCCTCTATACCAGACATTGCAAACTTTCTAGTATACTTGTTTGACGAAATCAAACTGCAGCCTGTTACTATAAAGGGTTATAGATCTATGTTATCTGATACCTATGCACATCATGATAGTTTACAAATTGGATCTAATGTCTCTTTATCTAAGTTGGTTAGAAACTTTTCGATAAATAGGCCCAGAACTCTTAGATTAATTCCTAAGTGGAATTTAGCTTGGGTTCTTCTTAAATTGAAGGAAAAGCCATTTGAACCTTTTGGGACAGTAGATTTCAAATTCTTATCTTATAAGACAGCTTTTCTCTTAGCTTTCTCTTCTGCTAGAAGAGTCAGTGAGCTTCATGCACTATCGGTGGATGATTCTCATTATCGTAGTGTTGGGAACACTATCACCTTCACTACTAATGTGGGTTTTTTAGCTAAGAATCAGGCTCCGAATAAATATCCGGAACCTATTGTTATTAAGGCTCTTCCATCTTCAGACGGACGTAGGCCTTTACTCTGTCCTGTTAGAGCATTACGTATCTATAAACAGAGATCTCAGTTTATCAGAAAGGGACGGAAACGTTTCTTTCTGTCTTTGATGCCTAATAGAAAGGACATTTCAGTCCATTCTATTGCTAGATGGATTCAATTAACTATCCGTACTGCTTATGAAGATTTATCTTCTTCTCAGCAGTCTGTGCTTAAGATTTCTGCTCATGAAGTAAGAGCTCTTTCTACTTCCTGGGCTTATGCTAATAGTGTTGATATTACAGATTTAATGAAGGCTGCTTATTGGTCTCAGCCATCCACATTTACGAATTTTTATCTCAGAAATATTGAGTCCATTTCTGGAGACCTGCATTGTTTAGGTCCGTTATCTGTTGCTCAGAATGTCGTCCACTAAACAGTTGCAACTATAGTTATGCAGGCTTTCTGTTCCGGCAGTGACTCCGTCCGGCTGCCCTCTTCGCTCTGGGCTATTTGACCCAGGGCAAGGGGAAGGGGGGGGGGGGGGGGCGGGTGTTCCCTTAGGTCACCTGCTTTATAGTGAAAAGCAAGGGAATGCCTCCTCCAAGTCAGTATTTCTGAGTCGCTTCCGGGATGGTTTTAAAGTGTAATATTAATGTTAAAATTCATTCATGTCTTATTTTTAAAGTGTAGCTCGGTGTGAAGCATTTGTATATGTCAAGTGTCAAACGGGCTTTAATATACAATACTCGGACACTTTTAAATGACTATAAAGAGTCTCAATTCTCTGGACTACTTTATTTATTGGCTTGCTTTAAAAATAATTAGTATAAGGGTTATACTGGATGTTAATAGAGAACATGAATGTTATTGTGCTCAATTATTAAGGGTAGTGTATCTTTCTAATTTAGTATCAAATAAGAAAGATACATGTAAAGCCTAATACTCCTTTTCTCCTTAAGGGGTTACCTCTTTACTATATAGTTGAACTTATTGGATTTTCCTCTATGTCCTAGGCCCTCCAGCCTGTTTACTATTCAGCTAAGTCTGGGTCATTGGTACAGTATAAAAATGTTAAAAAATTTATAGTAATTTATATATTTTTTATACTTACCAATGACCCAGACGGGGATGGCCCTCCCTGGAGTTGAGAACTCTTGCCTCCCCGCTGAGTACATAGCGCTGACCAGGCACTGCCAGTAAGAATGATATTTGGCGCCAATTTCGGGACGTCTGCGTCACTGCGCATGTGCAGTAGAGGCGTAGTATGGAGGTCCTTTAGGACATGATTTCTTTTTGTTTTGGATGCAAATTTTGAGGATTGGGGGGCAAAATTTGTGTTTGGCCCTGGTTTTGTTAGAGTTAGCACCAGCTAAGTCTGGGTCATTGGTAAGTATAAAAAATATATAAATTACTATAAATTTTTTAACATTTCATGTATATTGTGTTATTTGATGATTTGTTATGAACAAACAATAATTCCTACCAAATTGTCTTCTATTAATTTGCTATGGGTTATTAATCAGGCAATATTAATACCATGCTGATCCGTGTCTTGCGTCTTGGCACATATTCATAAATTAGCCCCCCCCCCCCCCCCAACCCATCTTTATGCATGTTAGAAAACAAGGTGCCGTATCCGAGTTCAAGACTACTCCCTCAGTTTTGAAGACTTTAAAAGTAGGTGGTGTGCAGGTGAATTTGAAGCGAAATTAGGTGAGTAGACATTTGTTGTCATTATACCCAGAGGACGATGCAGATTTCCTTTTTCATCTGACGTTCAAGAAATGGATTGTTGCCTGTCTTGATATGTCAAAAGCGGGTAAGTGATTTTATTTTATTAAAATAAAATCCATTCTGAAGCAAAAACGGTGTTGTTTTTATTTTCAACAAACTTGACATCACTTGTCAATTTTTCACTAAAAACACCCATACCGGTAATATAAATCACTCATGAATAATTACCGTATTTACTCTATGTATTGGGACACTCTATGATTTGGGACACACATTTTTTCCAGAAAACTATATTTTTTTATGCTCCAAAGCTTGGGACATTCAGATTTGTTTCCAGTTGACCCGTCGCTAGTAGCAGACGACACTCATAAAAAAAATTCTTGAGTAACTAAAAATTTTCATTTTTTGCTTCCAAAACATAGCTTATGATCCATCATTGGAACGAGCGCAATGCGCTCGTTCCAATGATGGATCATAAGCTATGTTTTGGAAGCAAAAAATGAAAATATAAAAAAAATTGGACGGCGATTTTTTGAATATAGTGATGGAAAACGAATCACACACAACTTGATTCAGCATCAAATCAAGACCAGGCTGTGTTCTTTCCCCATTTTCAAAGAATTGGGACACCTGTGAATATAATTATTTTTAGCTGTCCCAATACATAGAGTAAATACAGTAACTCAATCAATCAGAGGTTATGTTTATTCTCTTTATTATAATAGACACACGTGGTTGTGTTCACAACACAGTCATACACAAAATAATTTTGTTTAAAGTCTGCCGATGATATTCGTATGGCTTTTCCCACCATATGTATAAAAGTTGTGCCAGGCAATCAAACAGTAATCACAATAGAATGTGGTAATAAATAAGGGATTCAAAGTCGTTACACCATATATGGTTTATAAGGTTAATATCAACCCGTTTGTGCATTTATTTTTGCCATACCCACATCCTCCGCGGAAGTAAACAAATAAACCTGGAATTGCCCAATCGATTAGTCCCATTGCTGGAAGTCATTTTGTTTTATGAAATCGCTTCTCACTTGATTCGCAGAGATTGGGAAAACAATAGATTGATGACGGGACCAATTGATCGGCCTCGTCAGATTATATTTTTATACTGTACCAATGACCCAGACTTAGCTGGTGCTAACTCCTTAAATTATAGGGCCAAACACAAATTTTGCCCCCCAGTCCCCAAAATTTGCATCAAAAACCGAAATTTCAGTGTCCTATGTGGTCCTCCATACCTTTTATCCACTGCGTATGCGCAGTGTCAAGGAGGTCCTGAAATTGGCTCCAAAAGTCATTCTTTGTTTGGCCCTAAAATCAGTAACATGTCACTGATATTTGTACTTGTAAATCTCAGTTTAAATGATGCCAGACACATAATTATGAAAGAAATTGTGGATCTAAGGATGAAATAAAAGTATGAGAGGAAGAAACAGTGGCAGAATGTATTCACGGCTGTAACTTATAATTTTTTTTTTACGAAATTATTTCATGTTCCCTAATTTCGGGGGCATGAGCCTGATGTTGTCATTCTGGCTATGAATTTACCATTGTTTGTTCAGTGTTTCCTCTCTCCCTTTCCTTTATTCCCCCCTTGCTATTCTCCCATGCTTTTGGCATAATTTTTGTAATTTTTTTTACGAAAATTGCTTGGGAGTTTTGGCTTGGTAACAGAATAATTATTCTGTTTTTCCCCATGCTTACGTCTTCACCCTTGGTTGGTTAGGCATTGTGATCTGCATCTACCATCCGATGTACTGCAGTTTTTTCTCTGGAAGCCTCTGTTTTACATCGGATATTGTTTAAATTGGTGACTGATTTTGGGCCATGTTTACAGTGCCTGGAGTCATGTTTCTGGTTTTTGTACACTTTTGTTCATGTTGACAATGGTTACTTCTGATAGTGATTACTGGTCTTCTATTTAGTTCTGCTCATAGCCAGATACATTAATATTGTCCGTAAGTGTTACATTAATTTTTAAAAATGTTTTAAAATTTTTGTCCACACTTAGGCTTTTTTGGGATCCATTTGGGCTCATTGTTCCCATTGGGAACTTGGGCTCTTCTGAAAATCTTTCCAAAAAAATTTTTTTTTTTTCAAATTATTTTTTCGAAATGTTATAATGGATTATATTATATTATGTTTCAAGGGTTAGTGCGAGTACTGTGACTGTTTATATTTTTTCATGATGAAAGAATATTGTTCAAATTGTAGTGCGAGGAAATCTTCCTCTGATTCTCATGTTCATTGTGTTTCTTGTAGTCAATGTGCTCGCACTAATTCTTGCTCAGTATGTGCCAATTGGAATGACAAACATTGGAGATGTGTGTCACGGTATATTGTTAGCGGTGAGGGGTCCATGCCGGTCCTCTTTCTGCAAGGTCACTCTAGTTTATCAGTCTCTTTTTCAGAGGAATAAGAACAGGGTGTTGTTTCCGTGATGTCTTAAAAAAGTGTGCCTCCATCGTCGCAGTATAATAAGAGCTAGCGGCAAAAGTACTCATGGAAATACAACAATTGCCTAAGAGGTCCCTAGAAGGATCGACGACGTTGATCATCCTCTAGCTCACCCAGTGTAGCGACCATTCATCGAATGGCTCGGCAGCCAGGCTTTGTCTGTTGCGGTCCAGGGAAGCAGTTTGGGTGATGCGAGCACTATAAACATTGAACGTGCACACCCAGCGACGATGGATCCGAGGATAGTATGGAGGAAGCCTGTCAGTCCGGTAGCTAGCTTGTCCAGGTCTATCCGGACTGCGAGTGAGAGAGGCACCCTCTCTCTTACAACAACATCTGGGCTGCGATGTTGTTGTATGTACGTTCGTTAGTCGGAGCATACGTCCACTCCTCCTGCTCGGGATGCTCCGTCGCATAGACAGTCCGACGCGGCTTGTCTATTGGCTTCTTCATCCTCATGTCGGCACACACGACCGCACCTTGGCTATGTGACTGCAGATATCCAGCCTGCTTTGCCAACCAGGGAGTCCACGTCGACCAGGTTATGCCATCCGCTAGCCAATGACACAAGGCCTTTCCAATTGGGACGTTCGCATATCAGAAGTATGCAGGAATTAAGATGCCTGGAGCTTCCAGCGGCTAAATTACGTAAGACCGCAGCTCCACAGGCCTCTGTGACGGACTTGCTATCGCAGATAGCTCAATTCATCGCAGCATCCCATCAGCTATCAGAAACTTTTTCAGTAAAGAACTATATGAGCAAGCTGGGTCGGTTCGCTCCCCTGCAGAGTCAGTAGGGACGACCAAGATTATTATGTGGTCCAGGTGGATGGTAAAAGGGAATCAGCACAGCTGTTTTAAAATGCTAGTTTACAACCCCTTATTACAGATCTTCACTATTATTACTGGTTCTCTCCCAACACTCTTTGACGTAAGTTTACTTCACTTACTCGAGAAGGCTTCTTAGTTTCCCAGTGTCAAGCCAAAGGTCTATTTGAATGTAAATTACACATGGCGTTTACTTAGAAATACCACAAACATGAATATAATAGATCTCAAGGTTTAAGTGCATGATCATATGGAATCTGCCACAGAAAAGTAATCGCGGTCGACAGTGTCGAATATGACACTGTCGACACCGATTGCTTTTCTAGGGCGAACTCTGAGTTTTTAAAAAAAATGATTTATCTGTTGTATTGTTTGATTGGAAGGTAAGCTCTAGGCTACAGTATGTGGAGAGTGGATTGTAACCAAATCACTTGTGGAGTGAGTTATCACCCATGCTATAACTTTCAAATTTTGGACTTATCGACAACAAACACAAGCAATATTTCAGCCAATGGACCTCTGGGTTTAACCCAGAGGTCCATTGGCTGAAACTTTGCCGGTGCTGGTTATGCTTTGCAACAAATTTGCAATTATTCCTCCGGTGGAATCTCCACTCTGCGGGTGATTGAGTGATAATACACTCTCCATGTATTGTATATTGCAAGCATCAGGGAAACCTGTCCAAATTATATATTGGCGAAACACTGAAAACTTTGGAAAAAGTTTTAAACTCCACATAATTTGGGCATTATTATCTTATTTGGGCACAACATTTACCGGTGTTAGTTGGGAAGAATTTAAAGACCCGGTTGGTGCATAGGATACAATTACCGTGAGCTTTTCAAAGGATGAGTTGTAATTGGCTTTGATGATCTTCTCGTTGATGCGTTTTCACTCTGTCAAGCTTCTCTTTGGGTGTGATGATTACAACTCCTTTACTATGATAATTGTCTGTTCTTCCTGAGTAGAGTATATGATGTCCAGATCTTAGTTACCTTGATTCACTTGCAATCCATCTTTTTTCACTCCAAGTAGCTCAATCAGCCCTCAACATTAGCCACAGCAATCAGCACTGTCGTGGTGAATGCTGTGGTAAATTGGTTTTACCACAGCATATAAATGCTGTGGTTATATTTTTCCTAGATTCTCAATTTATAATTTTGTATACTGGTAGTAAATATTTCAATGATGTGTGTTACTGTTAGTCACGAGCAACGTGCCACACTCTTAATTATATAACTCAAGTATCGAATATCAGGACTGGCAGTTACCTGCCAGTCCTGATATTCAATTCTTGAGTTATGAAAGGCTACTTGCACTCCTAGTACAGTATTTTGTGATGTTCTATAGTTCAAACTATATTTATTTCCAAGAAACCAAGTGAACAAACTTGAAGCTGTACAAATACGGTCGTAGATTTGACATGAAGCCTGAGGCTTATAACCCATCGTCTCCACATAATGTACAGAATTGATGTTCACCTCTGTTGTTGCCATAACAATGGCGTGGGAAATGGAATTTACCTCGGCAAGTAATTGCCTTGGTAAAATATTCCAAATTTCGAGGCCTGCTCAATGTCATAACCTTCCATTTCTTTCACAACTTGAGCAAGTTTCCCTGGCTGGAAGAGGGACTGCACATTGCAGCAGCCCACTCCACAGGTTGTTTTTGGTCTGAGGATGTCCACTCTCGGGATGTCAGTGCCTGGTTGGGTTTGGCTACCATCCGTCCTAGGTCCTGTTTCCTGGATTGTTTCTATCCTATTCTACCAGAATCTTGTTCTTTGGTTAAGGTTTCTGCAACAGTGTAGTTTTTAGCTCAACTTTGACGAAGTCAAATTTGAGCTATTGTCATGGCCCGTCGTCCGTCTGGCCGTCTGTCCGTCTGTCCGTACGTCAACAATTGGCTATGGCTCGGGCTAGAGGTCGTATTTATGAACCGATCTTTACGAAACTTCTTGTGTACCTTTGTTATGACCCTGGGACGGGAACGAGTGTTTTTAGATGTGGTCCGAAATTCAAGATGGCTGCCAGTGGCCATTTTGTACTGATGATGCAAAAATCAGTTTTTTGTACAGAACTTCTGTATGAAAGTTCTGATTTGAATAAAGTTTTGTATAAATGTTTAGTACCATGGGATACATCACATATAATACGGGTTTTTTTCTCGTGCGTAAATTATGCAAATTAGACTGACTTTGATTTATTTAGTGTTACTTTCAGAGCTGTAAGTGCCAAGCTGCTATGGCTCGGGCTAGAGGCCGTATTTATGAACCGATCTTTACGAAACTTCTTGGGTACCTTTGTTATGACCGTGGGACGAGAACGAGTGTTTTTGGGTGCGGTCCAAAATTCAAGATGGCTGCCAGCCGCCATTTTGTACCGACGATGCAGAAATCTGTTTTTTGTACAGAACTTCCATATGAAAGCTCTGATTTGAATAATTTTTTGTATGAATGTTTAGTACCATGGGATACATCACATATAATACGGGGTTTTTTCTCGTATGTAAATTGTGCAAATTAGACTAATTTTGATGTGTTTTGGGGTTACTTTCAGCACTGTACGTGCAAATGCCAATACGGCTCGGGCTAGAGGCCGTATTTATGAACCGATCTTTACGAAACTTCTTGGGTACCTTTGGTATCACCGTGGGACGAGAACGAGTGTTTTTGGGTCCGGTCCGAAATTCAAGATGGCCGATGGCAGCCATTTTGTACAAAATTAGGTGCAATCAGATTTTTGCACAGAACTTCCATATGAAAGCCCTGATTTGAATAATTATTTTGTGTGAATGTTTAGTACCATGGGATGCATCACATATAATACGGGTTTTTTTCTCGTGCAGAAATTATGCAAATTAGATGAACTTTGATTTTTTCAGTGCGTCTTACACACAGTAAGTACACATGTCAATACGGCTCAGACTAGAGTCTGTATTTATGAACTGATCTTCACGAAATGTCTTGGGTACCTTTGTTATCACCTTGGGACGAGAACGAGTGTTTCTGGGTGCGGTCTAAAATTCAAGATGGCTGCCAGTGGCCATTTTGTATCGAAATTAGGTCTAATCAGTTTTTTGTACACATCTTCTATACAGCTCAGACTAGAGGCCATATTTATGAACCAATCTTTACGAAACTTCTTGGGTACCTTTGTTATCACCGTGGGATGAGAGCGAGTGTTTTTGGGTGTGGTCCGAAATTCAAGATGGCCACCAGCAGCCATTTTGTACCAAAATTAGTGCAATCAGTCTTTTGTATAGAACTTCTGTATGAAAGTTCTGATTTGAATAAATTTTTGTATGAATGTTTAGTAACATGGAATACATCACATATTGTAAGGGGTTTTTTTTCGTGCCGAAATTATGCAAATTAGATGAACTTTGATTTATTCAGTGCTACTTACACAATGTAAGCACACATGTCAATACGGCTCAGGGTAGAGGCTGTATTTATGAACCGATCTTCACAAAACTTCTTGGGTACCTTTGTTATCTCCTTGGGATGAGAATGAGTGTTTCTGGGTACGGTCCAAAATTCAAGATGGCTGCCAGTGGCCATTTTGTACCGAAATTAGGTCCAATCAGTTTTTTGTCACAAGTTCTATACAGCTCGTATTTATGAACTGATCTTCACAAAACTTCTTGAGTACTTTTGTTTTCACCTTGGGACAGGAACGAGTGTGTTTTGGGGTGCCTTTGTTATCACTGTGCTATGAGAACAAATATTTTGGGGTTCAGTCAGACCCACTCTGGGACTCAAAGATTTGTTCTAGTTCAGCATCTGACTGTCACCCACCTTTACAATACTTTACCTATACATTTGTTACAGGCAACGGTCAGTATTCATGTACAGACTGTTACAGTACTTTATATGTACCTTTGTTATCAGGTCATTACCTAGATGTTTGTCATTGCTGTGTCACATACTGTACATGTACATGTCTTTGTCTTGACAAGTTGAGCTACAGTGTCATTGACACTTTCATTTTACTTGGCTGGAGTGCTGGCCCAGTGCACAACCCTCCTCCTTTCACATCCCGGGATTGGCACCAGGCAATGGTGGATTTTTCATGGAGATTACAGTTCCAAGATTTCTAATGGGTAGGGATGAAAATGAGTTTGAAAATAAGATATAGAAAAGAATGTAGAATCGGCATCAGATCTCTCAGTTTGAAATAAACTAATTCTGCACATCTGCTAATGATGAGGGCTCTGCGCATCACAGAATCAGCTTTTTTTAACAAGTAAGTGCTAAAATTTGAAGTGATGTAAAAATGTCAAAAAATGGTGGCATTTCCAAAAAAAAAAAAGAAAAAGTGCCTCCTGTTTTTTGTACTCTTTAACATACCAAAGTTTCATAAAAATCTGAAAAAATTGAATTTTCTTTACGACCCTCTGTGACATCAGGTTAGGAATTAAGAATTTCCCAAGAGTGAACACATTTTTAGCTCATCAACTTTAGTTGTGTGAGCTTATGGCATGGCTCGATCGGTCGGCATCAGCATCGGCATCAGCATACATGTCCAATAATGTTAAAGCTTCTGTTTAGGTTACTTAGTCGTCCTATTTCCATATCATGGCCTTTATAATGCTGCTATATGATGATTATTATCATTCTACCATGATTTAATCCCTCATACCCTACATTTTAAACGTTTTTCTTGACATTTTTAGTTGCATTTAGTTTTCTGTTTAGCTCAGAATTTCACGTTTAACTAAGTGTTAGGTCAGCTGCTGTGCTGCTTCTCTTCCCATGGCACTTATTTTCATCATACATTTTCCTCAGTATCATTGTTCCATGATTAACCCGTCATACTCTGCATTTTAAACATTTTTCTTGACACTTTTAGCTGCGTTTAGTTTTCTGTTGAGCTCAGAATTTCATGTTTAACTTAGTGTTTAAGTCAGTTTCTGTGTTTTACTTTTAAGAGGTTGTGTTTAGGTCAGCTTTGTCGCGTGTTATGAGCCTGTTTTATACAGTTCTTGTGTTTGCCAAAGTTACTATCAAAGAGGAATGTTGGTGAGCTATAGGGCATTGGCATCCTTCTTGTTAGGTATAGATTTTTGGTGGAGATAGGATATTCAGAGTTTGAAAGCGGGGCCTAATACAGGCATTGAAATAAAAAAATATCCCAAATATTGAAAAGCTGCAAAGCGGATTGAATTTTTGGAAACAAATGTTTGTCCAGGTGTGATAATTGTGTGAAATTCCGATGAAAAAGAAAGGAAACATTACTAATCGCAATAAGTCAATCCAACTTGATTGGATGATTTAATTATATGTGTAAATATATGTCATTATTGACAGAAAAGAAATGAAAGCCTACCATTTACAACATTTCCAATTAACTGGTTGAGTGCTGGAAGCCACTATCAGGACATTTCAAAAAATGATGATACCAGAGCAAAAGCCAACACTTTCCATGCTTATATTTCATATTCGTTCAAATACAAATAATATTTTGTTTACATAAATTTGTTTTATTACAAATTATTGGAGAGTTTCTCTGGGCACTCTCCAATAATTTACAGTAAAACAAGTTTTAAATAACAAATTCAGACCACCAAAAATAATTGAGCCTTCAACCAGTTAAAAAAAATATGTCTCAAAAAGTATATATCTTTGTTTTGTGCAGCCAGAATTTAAACAGCTTTAGTATGTAAATCATTCGTCGGACATCTTGTATTACAGTTGAATATTCCAGATAAAGAGGGTGATTTGATGGCCTTTTGACCTAGAAAAATAATATTGACTGTTGGTGTTTTTAGCTCAACTTTGGAGAAGCGAAATTTGAGCTTATGCCATGGCCAGTCGTCCGTCATCCATCTGGCCATCTGTCCGCCAACAATTCAATACGGCTCGGGCTAGAGGCCGTATTTATGAACCGATCTTTACGAAACTTCTTGGGCACCTTTGTTATCACCGTGGGACAAGAACGAGTGTTTTTGGGTCCGATCCAAAATTCAAGTTGGCCGCTGGCAGCCATTTTGTACAAAATTAGGTGGAATCAGATTTTTGTGCAGAACTTCCATGTGAAAGAGCTGATTTGAATAATTTTGTGTATGAATGTTTAGTATCATGGGATACATCACATATAATACGGGTTTTTTTCTTGTGCGTAAATTATCCAAATTAGACTAACTGATGTATTTAGTGTTACTTTCAGCACTGTAAGTGCAAATGCCAATATGGCTCGGGCTAGAGGCTGTACGTATGAACCGATCTTTACGAAACTTCTTGGGTACCTTTGTTATGACCGTGGGACAAGAACGAGTGTTTTGGGGTCCGATCCGAAATTCAAGTTGGCCAATGGCAGCCATTTTGTATAAAATTCAGTGCAATCAGATTTTTGCACAGAACTTCCATATGAAAGCGCTGATTTGAATAATTTTTTGTGTGAATGTTTAGTACCATGGGATACATCAGATATAATAGAGGGGATTTTTTCTCGTGCAGAAATTATGCAAATTAGATGAACTTTGATTTTTTCAGTGCTACTACACACAGTAACGGCTCGGGCTAGAGTCTGTATTTATGAACCGATCTTCACGAAACATCTTGGGTACCTTTGTTATGACCTTGGGACGAGAACGAGTGTTTCTGGGTGTGGTCCAAAATTCAAGATGGCTGCCAGTGGCCATTTTGTACCGAAATTAGGTTTAATCAGTTTTTTGTACACAACTTCTATACGGCTCAGGCTAGAGGCCGTATTTATGAACCGATCTTTACGAAACTTCTTACGTACCTTTATTATCACCGTGGGATGAGAACGAGTATTTTTGGGTGTGGTCCAAAATTCAAGATGGCCACCAGCAGCCATTTTGTACCAAATTCAGTGCAATCAGTCTTTTGTACAGAACTTCTGTATGAAAGTTCTGATTTGAATAAATTTTTGTATGAATGTTTAGTAACATAGAATGCATCACATATAGTACGGGTTTTTTTCTCATGCAGAAATTATGCAAATTAGATGAACTTTGATTTATTCAGTGCTACTTATACACTGTAAGTGCACATGTCAATACGGCTTGGGCTAGAGGCTGTATTTATCAACCGATCTTCACGAAACTTCTTGGATACCTTTGTTATCACCTTGGGACAAGAACAAGTGTTTCTGGGTGCGGTCCAAAATTCCAGATGGCTGCCAGTGACCATTTTGTACTGAAATTAGGTCCAATCAGTTTTTTGTCACAACTTCTATACATCTCGTATTTATGAACTGATCTTCACAAAACTTCTTGGGTACCTTTGTTTTCACCTTGGGACAGGAACGAGTGTGTTTTGGGGTGCCTTTGTTATCACTGTGCTATGAGAACAAATATGTTGGGGTTCAGTCAGACCCACTCTGGGACTCAAAAGATTTTTTTCTAGTTTAGCATCTGACTGTCATCCACCTTTACAATACTTTACCTATACATTTGTTACAGGCTACGGTCAGTATTTATGTACAGACTGTTACAATACTTTATATGTACCTTTGTTATCAGGTCATTACCTAGATGTATGTCATTGCTGTGTCACATACTATACATGTACATGTCTTGACAAGTTGAGCTACAGTGTCATTGACACTTTCATTTTGTTGGGAATTCCCTGAAAAATGTGTTCATGTGACCAGTACTTCCCTTCCTATCAGTTTTTCTCTCTTATTTGTTGCATTCCCCCCATGTTTCTGCATCAGAAAAAGTTGTCTGAAGGGCTATACTTTACAAAGTTATTTGAATGGCAAAATTCAAGTGATGCGATCTTAAATTTTTTCATCTGAAAGTTGTAATAACTAGTCGCCTGTGGGAAAATATTTAGTACTGTGATACAGTGGAACCCACTTAATTGGATACCTCTTTAACTGAATAACCCTGTCAATTGAATATAATTTCCCAACACAAAACCATTTACCATACCTCCAGTACAAATTTCACCTGTTAATTGATTATAGGTAAAAGAGTAGATTCCTGTTAATTGAATAAAAAATCTTGTAACCTGTCGAGAAATTTCTCTGACTCTCCCCAGTTTTTCTTTGTTTATAGACCTATTTGGCCTCAGTGCATCCAAAACAGGAATTTAATCTTTCATGTCTTGTTTGACAGAGCTCATGGAGCTCTGTCAAACAACATATAATAGAATAAATGCTAAGTTTAACTCCAGAATACAGGAAAGTGACACAATCCCTGTTCATTGAATACTCCTGTTAATTGAATATTTTTCATTGGCAAAGTGGCTATTCGATTAAAAGGGTTCCACTGTACCGGCTAACATGAGCTCAACAAAATTATACTTTAAGAAAAAAATTAATTTGCATCTCAAATGGATAAGTTGTGTGAGGTATAAAGCTATTAACTGATTGTTCTGTTCATTTCTTTTCAGATCTCAAGACTCCAAATATCTTTCTTTGTGGTGATAATGTAATTAAAATTGGTGATTTTGGTATTGCACGACTGTTAGAATCAAGTAGTGATCAAGCACTGACTACTATAGGAACTCCATATTATTTTAGTCCAGAGATATGTAATAAAAAACCGTATCCTTTTTTATCATACTAATTTATTTATAAATTTATTTATTGGTGTTTAAGGTCATATACATATGCACTATGGCTAATCATGACCGTGACAGTTTTATGGGTGGAGGAAGCCAGAGTACCCAGAGAAAACTGCCGAGCAATGACGAGCAGCTGCCAGCTCCCCAACATCGTAACTCCACACTGCAGGGTTAGATTGGTTGAAGACATGCGCACCATCGACGTACATTATGCCTTAGTACATGGCATCATCGTGCCCCCATGTGGACAATTGGGGTTAAGTGCTAGCCCAAGGACACAACACGGGAGGCCGAATCGATCACTCAGACGGTCACCCATCCAAGGATTAACTGTTTCTTTTTTTTTTTTTTTCATCATACACATGTTAATTTAAAACACAGGATTTTCACTGTTCTGCCTGTATGATAAAAATAAAGTTGTATTGCACATATAGTGATACAAAACACATTCCATTTCAGTTCTAATGAAAACAGAAAGAACCCGTCTAAATAAATCACGTCAATCATTGGTCGAATATACCGGAGTCGAGTTCACTTGGAACTTCCATGTTCCTCATTTAGATTTGTTTACCTGGGATACAATCAGATTCATGTCAAAAATTTTAATATTAAATAAAAATAACATTCTGCCTGCTTGTTCCTTGACAATTACTCTCCACAACTGGTCATATAATGATGGAGTGTGCTGTTCTCAGCTCGTTAGTGTGATAGTTTGAGCAAACATCAATTGATGTGATCAATATTTGATATGTTGAGACTTTCTTAACAATGTCTTGAATGATTTTGAAAACTGGGTTTGGCCATACTGAGCTGAGTTGTAGCCCTTAATTAGTTATTTTTTTGCCAGTTTTCAGCTCGTTAATGTGGTAGCATGAACAAATATCAATGGATTTTATTTTCTCATAATTACAAACCTTACAGGTGCGAAAAACCCAACCCGCCGAATCAGCCATGCATAATCGTTGTTCACAATTTACTTAATGGTTTCCCATGACTGAAGTGTATCATTCATTCTTCACACTGTGCTTGCTCTTGAATCACAAACCTTTACCTACATGTAATGTTATAACTTCAAGGTCACAGATCATTGACCTCTCATGATATAAACCAAAACAAACAAACAAAAATTATTTACAGGCTTGTACAAAATCTATTTTTACTGAAATTTTGACAGCTGCCCTTGCTTCAGTTTAGGCCTGAAAAAGTTAAAAATCTGTTTCTCTGGCCCTCTGCAGTGGTAATTTTGGCTGCCTAAAGCGCTCTTTTTATAACCAAAACCAACCTAAAAAAACATAAAAATTAAATGGTTTATGTCTGATATTTTACCAAAATTGATAAATTTGTCCCTTGAGTGCAATAGGGCTTTGCAGTGCTTTAGCATTGCAAAGCCTTCTTGCACTCAAGGGATGGAATACACCATCACCTATGCCATTCTGTAGATTATGAGGCCTAAAACATAAAACAAACCAAGAATATGAACATTGGGTGGCAAAGAAATAATTACAAAAAATAAAAAATGCCCGCCTACATGCAGTTTTACTAAAAAATGGTCTGAAAAACAGAAGCTCTACTTTGTGGGTCCTTATCTTCGTTGTATTACAAACTAGCACTGCCACGTCTTACCTTTGTACTCCTATTTTGGGGCACATCCATCAGCTCTCCTGATATATTCCTTGTTTTAACAGGTACAGGCCTCAATTTGTTCACAGAAAATTGATTATCTCGTAGCCCAGATTGTGGGTCCAAGGACACCATGGGTCAAACATGGTTGGCCCTGAGTGAGAAAAGTTAACCTGAAAGACTCAATTTTCTTGCATCTAGGAATGCAACTGATTCTTACTTTCAAACTCCTTTTTCCAAGTGAAATGAAGAGAAATTATATTATTTTGTTACTTACTAGTTTTCAAGTGCGAGATGAATCCCTGTAAGAAAATACATTGCTATGATATAAGTTGATCCCATCTTTAATACAGTGGAGTCCACTTAATTGGATATCTTTTAATTGAATATCCCTGTTAATTGAATATAATTTCCAAACACAAATCCGTTTATTATACCTTCAGTACAAATTGAGCCTGTGAATTGACTATAGATTATAGAGTAAACTCCTGTTAATTGAATAAAAAATCTTGTAACTTGTCGAGAAATTACCCTGACTCTCCCCAGTTTTCCTTCGTTTATAGGCCTATTTGGCCTCACTACATCCAATACAGGCATTTAATCTATTATATCTTGTTTGCCAGAGCTCATGGAGCTCTGTCAAACAAGATATAACAGAATAAATGCTAAGTTTATCTCTAGAATAGAGGAAAGTGACACAATCCCTGTTAATTGAATACTCCTAATAATTGAATAATTTCCATTGACAAAGTGGCTATTCAATTAACAGGACTCCACTGTATATCAAGTGTAGCAGTCGAGATATAAAAGCCATTTACCAACCAGCCTGGTTGGTCCGGATCTCTTAGTCTTGTGGTAAATTGGTTGCTTTGTGTGCTAAAGTTTGACAGTTCAAACCCTGGCTCCCGCACTTATCTCTCCTCTTGTCACATTTGGGGGCTTGTCCGATCCTCAGCAGTTAGTGGCATTGTGGACACTGTGGTGAAGCATGGTTCATGTTTCGACCGCTCTGAGGTGAAATTTGGGGTGAGATTCACGGAGGGTGATTCTCAAAAGACGGGGAGAGTAGTGTAGCAGTTGAGGTATAAAGGCCATTTACCAACCAGCCTGGTTAGTCTGGATCTCTTAGTCTCATGGTAAATCAGTCGTTTCATGTGCTAGAGGTCGATGGTTCAAATGCCGGCTCCCGCACTTATCTCTCCTCCTGTTACACAACAAATTCATCTAATTTTATCCTATATTCCCTGCTATATATGTCCTGCTGAGTTCTAGAAAACATGTAAAGTTTACCTTATGACATATTGTACTTTCAGTTTCATGAGACGCATATTTACTTATATATAAACGTGTGTCCCTGACATTCCGCTTCTATGTAATTAGTCCTTCCCACCGATCAGATGCAATATATGCTCTACAGGCTACGCACAGTAATTGATGATATAAATAGTACGTAATTTGCATACTCATTATACATCGTACCATCCAACTCGGCGATTGTGAGAATACTTTTTGCATTCGTAAATTTTATACTGAAGCAAAGAAACACTAACCAATTCCATTCACACTCTCCAATAAATTGTAACCAAACAATTTTATATAAATCTTTTTTCTTCTGCTGCTGAGAGAACATCAAGCTCATACATACAGTATAAAAACACTAAAGTAGCTTCCAGATCTTTTCAATAGAGTCATGATAGTAACTTCAAGCACTAAACCAACTAATTAAACCTAATCCTTGAGACTGTGGTCTGTTTTAGTGTTCAACCGATTACCAAAAATGGTTGCTGACCGATTACTGGTTATTTAAGCTCACAGTCAGCCGATGCTGATACCGATTCCGATTGTAATAGCGTGCAGTACTGGACAAGTCGAGGTGGGAAAGAACTACATTAAGCTGAACATTTTTCACAGTGTTCAACTTTGTTGACTGGGGCCACAGTAAAATTACCAGTCGCGCACACTTGGGCAGCAAACATGGCTCACAGAGCCACATTTACCGCCCAAGTGCATGTGACTGGTAATTTTACTGCAACCTGAGTCAATGGAGTGCAACCTTCACTTTTCCGGTATAAACTGGCGATTGCTGCATATACGCTCAATTGTAAGCTTTACATGTTGTTTAACTTGTATATCTCGTAAAGGGGCATCTAGAGCAAAATTGAACTTTTCCCCCAAAATTCCCTTGTATATTGTGCTCCAATAAGAAATTTCTGCACTTTGTTATTGTGCTAAAAAACTTTGAAAGCAGAAAACAGGTCACTGAAGAAGTGTACTCTGATGACATGATTGTTCCATGATCTGTATAACTTAATTAATCCTCAATGAAAAGCTGGACAAACTATAAACAACAGCCTCATGGAATATTAAATACATCATGTGACCAAACAGTGCGATTTGTTTGGTCAATATGTGCACTATGTAATACGTGTTGTAGAACTTCATTCAGTAGTAAATATCATAATGTGACGTTTTGTTTTCTGACCAATCTTATTACAGCAACATTTACCCAAAACAAGAATGTGTTGAAAAAGCGTAGACATCTGTAGATGTACTTCCACTGTCAGCATTAATTAAAATGACACAACAGTTTGGAGGTATACTGTTCACACCTCATTGGTGTGTTTTAATCAGTGTAATGGAATCTCAAATCTCTGTGCGGTAATTAGTCCCCTACCGGCTTCGCACTCTATCCATCCATCAGTCTGTCAGTCACACTTTAGTTTTCCGGAGTTTTTTGGAAAATGCTTCAACGGAATGATTTCATTTTTGGTAAACTACTATAGAACGATGACTTACAGATCACGTTTGAGTTTCATGCTGATTGCGTTACTCTTGTTTGAGTTACGGCCCTTGGAAATATGGAAAAGCACCAAAATATCAGTTTTCTGGAGTTCTTTTGGAAACGCTTCAACGGGATGATTTCATTTTTGGTAAACTACTATAGAACGATGACTTACAGATCAAGTTTGAGTTTCATGCTGATTGCGTTATTCTTGTGTGAGTTATGGCCCTTGGAAATAAGGAAAAGCACCAAAATATTAGTTTTCCGGACTTTCTTTGGAAACGCTTCAACAGAATGATTTCATTTTCGGTAAACTACTATAGAACGATGACTTACAGATCAAGTTTGAGTTTCGGGCTGAGTGTATTATTCTTGTGTGAGTTATGGCCCTTGGAAATATGGAAAAGCGCCAAAATATCAGTATTTTTATACTGTACCAATGACCCAGACATAGCTGGTGCTAACTCTTAAAATATAGGGCCAAACACAAATTTTGCCCCCCAATCCCCAAAATTTGCTTCTAAAACCAAAGAAAACATGTCCTGAATGGCCCTCCACACTTCACCTCTACTGCGCATGCGCAGTGTCAAGGACGTTCCGAAATTGGCGCCATTATTCATTCTTAGTTTGGCCCTTCATCAGTTAACATCTGACTGATCTTTGTGCTTGTAAATCTAAGTTTAAATGATGCCAGACACATAAATATTAGTGAAATGGTGATTCTAAGGAGGATATAGAAGGAGGAGAGGAAAAATGTGTGACAGAATATTATCAGGGCTGTAACTTAAAATTTTTTAATGAAATTATGTTAAGTTACCTATTTTCAAGGCAGCAGCCATTTTGTTGTCATACTTGTTATTTAGTTACACTGATTTTTCAGTGTTTTCCTCTCTCCCTTTCCTTTAAGTCCCCTCTTGCTATTCTCCCATGCTTTTGGCATAGTTTCTGTAATTATTATTACTAAAATTTCTTGGGAGTTTTAGCTGAATAACAGAATGAATTCTGTTCTTTTCCCCATGTTTACGTCTTCACCTATCGGTGGTTAGGCGTTGTGTTCTGCATCTACCATCTGATGTTCTGCAGTTTCTTCCCTGGAAGTCTCGATTTTGCATCAGATAGTGTATTTTTGGTAACTGATTTCGGGCCTGGGTGCCTGGAGTCTTATTTTAGTGTTTTTACACTCATTGTTTACATTTTCAACAGCCCTCTGTGTGAGGGGGGGATTTCTTGAAAATAATATCTTTATGTTAATTTAATCATAACTAGATATATTATTATTGTTCGTAAGTGTTGCATAAATTGTTTAAAACATTTTTAAATTTTTGTCCACACTTAGGCTTGGGATCCATTGGGGCTCAACGTTACTTTTCAGAAACTTTGGCTGTTCTGAAAAAATATTTTTTCAAAATATTTTGATTTCAATTATTTTTTCTATGTTAATGGATCATATTATTATTATGTATTTTGATTGTCAGGGGTTGGTGCGAGTACCAGGACTTTGTTTTCTTTTCACATTGAAAGGATTTTGATCAATTGTAATAAGAGGAAGTCTTCCTCTGACTTTTATAATCATTCTATATGTAGTCAGTGTACTCGCATTAACTCCTGTTCTGTATCTGATGATTTCGATGACAACATGGGAAGCGTATGTCACGGTATGTTAGTGGGGAATTGGACATTCCGGTCCTTTTCCCGCAGGGTCACTCTAGTTTTTCAATTTCTATTTCAGACGATCAAGATTAGGGTGATGTATCTGTGATGTCTTCCAACAGTGTGCCTCCGTCGTCACAATTAATGAAGGGCTAGCGGAAAAGTGCTCATGTAAATACGCCAATTGCCTATGAGGACCCTAGTAGGTTCGACAGCCTTTGACGTCCGCTAGCTCGCCCGGTGTAGCGTCCATTCATCGAATGGTTCGGCAGCCGGGTTCGTCCGTTGCAGTCTAGAAGGAGTTTGGGGTGATGTGAGCACTATAAATCAACCAAATGCTCACCCAGTGACGGCGGATTAGAGGGAGAACGGAGGAAGCCTTTTAGTCCGGTTCATAGCTCGTTCTGGTCCATCCGGACAGCGAGCGAGAGAGGCCCCTCTCTCGTACAACAACATCTGGCCCCAGATGTTGTGGTACAAAATGTTTCGCATTCGGAGCATACGTCCGCCGCTCGGGACGCTCCGACATATAGTCAGTCCAGAGAGACTGTCAAAAAGGTTTCCTCATTCTCATGGTAGCGCACACGACCGCTCTTGGCTACGTGACCTCGGATATCCAGTCAGCTTCGCCAGTCAGAGAATCATCGGCGACCAGGTCACACCATCCGGTAGCCAGGGACACGAGGCCTGCAGACTCCGGATGTTCGCATAGGAAAGTGTGCGGGAGTCAACGTACACCGAGCTTCCGGCGGCAATGCATCGTAAGACCGCTACTGCACAGGCCTCGGGGATGGACGTGCTATCCTAAATAGCACAGCTTATCGCAGCATCCCAGCAACAACTGAATCTGTCGCATAATGTTTTATCCGACAATGCTGGGTCGGGACGCTCCGCGGAAGCGGGTACGGACGTCCGAATATTTCATCCGGTCGACGGGATACCGAAAGGGATTCGGAGGATTTCGAGCTTTCCCTTTCGGAATAACATATGCTGTTGTGTATGTCATCTGACTTGATCTTCTACAGGTTCTTTCGTCGGACCAGAATGCTGTGATGCCGGATAAGAAACTGATAGCGTCGGTGGACTTAGAAATTTTTGGTTCGGTTCAGGGACATCGTCCCTCAGTTCCGACATAGTCCAATAATGTCACACAAACTTTCGAATTATTGAACGACGCTATATATTTATTATTATATGCTTGCTATTACCAAGCATTTCTGGTTTCTTGTTCGCAAAGTTACGGAGATGTCTTTCAAAGTGTGCCTCTGTCGTCATAGTTAATGAAGAGCTAGCGGCAATAAGTGCTCATGGAATATGTCTATCGCCTAAGAGGTCCCTTGTAGGATCGACGGAGTGACATTCGCTAGCTCACCCGGTGTAGCATACATTCATCGAATGGTTCAGCTGCCGGGTTCGTCCGTTGCGGTCTTGGAAGGAGATTTGGGTGATGCGAGCACTATAATAACTTTAGTACTCACCCAGTGTCGGCGGATTGAGGACAGATCGGAGGAAGCCTGTTAGTCCGGTTCCTGGCTCGTCCAGGTCCATCTGGGCTGTGAGCGAGAGAGGTCCCTCTCTCGTCCAACAGATAGGGGACCGCATGTTGTGGTTCAGATATTTTACATTCGGAGCATATGTCCGCCGCTTGCGACGCTCCGTTATATTGACAGTCCGAGAGACTGTCGATAATGCTTCCTCATCCTCACAGCAGTGCACACGACCGCACATTGGCTACGTGACCTCGAGTATCCGACCAGTTTCGTCATTCAGTGATTCCACGGCGAACAGGTCACGCCATCCGGTAGCCAAGGGACACGAGGCCTATACACTCCGTTCGCTCGCATAATAGTAGTATGTACGGGGTAACGATCACGGAGCTTTCAGCGGCAATGCATCGTAAGACCGCTTCTCCACAGGCCTCAGTGACGGACGTGCTATCCAAGTTAGCACAGTTTTTCGCAGCATCCCAGCAATCGACAGTTCTTGGTCGGATCAGGAATTATCCGACGGCGCTGGGTCGGTGCGGTCCGCGGTTGCATTAGGTTCGGACGACCGAACGCTTTATAGGGTCCGACAGGATGGCAAAAGGGATTCGGACGATTTCGAGTTTTCCCTTTCGGAACATCGGAAGCTGCCATACATTTCTTCCGGCATTATCTTCCAGTGGTTGTTCCTTCGGACTACATTGCTGCGATGTTGGATAAGAGACTTATAGCGTCATTGGACACGGAATTTTGGATCGGTTCAGGGACATTGTCCCTGACTTACCGACACAGTCCAATAATGTCATTAGAACATGTGTATTATTTATCGACGCTATATATATATAAGCTTGCTACCAAGCATGATAGTTTAGTTTCTTGTCCGCAATGCTCAATTCTGCCTTTTATCATTTGTAGGAATAATTTATTTTGGCAGAACAGGGCATACCGAGAGTTCATATGCGTCTAGACGGCGTGGTTAAAGACTGCAAATTATCTTTTTCGCCGTTTATGTCTTTTCCAACCAAAATGTTGGAAACGGCAATGATGTCTAATAGACTAACTTAGACGCTTTGTCATACGTAATCCATCTTACTGAGGCGTTATCATTACGTCTTCAAGAGAAAGAATTCTGGGATATGATTCTCAATGTTATTTCTTTTGAGGGCAGTAGTTTGTTCACATATAACTCCGCCCTTCAGTGGCTACCTGGAGTTGGTTAGATGTGACGCAGCCCTAGATACATCCACGCGTGTGGATAGTAAGGTGAAGAACTCTCTCAGAGTCGCTACGGTCTCGGAGAAGCTTCTCTTCGACGGCAACTTTTCAGCAATCCATGAATTGCTCGATTTATTGTTCTCTTGTCTATCTAGTGTAGCAAGAGATTCAGACTGGGGCAAACATTCGGTGGTTGACTCTGAGAGTGCCACTGCAGTTGCCGGATCCGAGTTTTATAATTATGACTGTTACCAGTCAAACAGGTTGGGATGCAATATTGATCCCAACGGATTCGAAGTGCCAAGGTCTTTGGGTTCCGCAGTCTCTAGGCAAGCACTTATCTTCCACGGAATAATGTTTTTTACGCTTGCTTTATGTCAATGGATGAACATTATTCAGAAACGCATGTCCAAATCCTGTCCGATAATACGGCAGTAGTGGCGTATCTCCGGAACCAGGGTGGCACTCATTCGTTTCCGTTATTCAATTTAATGGAAAGAATCCTTCTGTTTGTTATAGTACACCAAGTTCTGCTTCGGTCCGTCATATTCCGGGTCGTCTGATTGTATTTCCGGACTCCCTTTCACTTATGGGTCGCTTGTTGCCGTCAGAATGGACTCTCAACAAACAAGTATTCAATCAGATTTGCTATTAATGGGAGCGCCCAATGATAATTTATTTACGACACAACTTGCTAATCAATTGCAGACGTATGTGTTTACATGTCCGGATCTCTGAGCTTATGTTGTTAACGCTCTATTGATCTAATAGGACGGAATGATAGGATATGCGTATCCTCCTGCGCTGTTGTTTCAGCAAGTATTGCTAAGTTAAACAACCACAATACATTTCTGTTGATAGCATCTCTGTCTTCACAGAGACCGTGGGTAAATTTACTCTGAGGTCTACTGTGGGACTTAACGCGAAAACTTCCTCCATGAGAGGATCTTTTTTCGCTGGGTAAAATCGTGTCATCTTCATCACAACCCGCAAGGTCTCAACCTTCACGTATTCCATTGTGTGGTCCTTTTTGCATTGTAAGCATTGTACTGGACGAGCTTTGGACGCGATTTCTTACTGTAGGAGAACCTCTTCTTCGCTATACTATGCGGCTAAAGTGGAGGCTCTTCCGTCGTTGGTGTAGGGATCACTATGTTGATATTGTTGATCCCTCCATACTAGTCATTGCAACTTTCTAGTATACTTGTTTGACAGATCTACTGCAGCCTGTTACTATTAGGGTTATAGGTTTATGTTATCTTATACCTATGCGCTCTATGATAGTTTACAATTGAGTCTTATGTCTCTTTATCTAAGTCAGTTAGTAACTTTTCGATAAATAGACTTAGAATCATTGGATTAAATTTCTATACGGAATTTAACTTCGGTTCTTATTTAGCTAAGTAATCATTTGAGCCTCTGGAAACAGTAGTTTTCAAATTCTGATCTTTTAGACAGTAATTCTGTTGGCTTCTCTTTTACTGAAGAGTCAGTGAGTTTCATGCACTATCGGTGGATGATTCTCACTTTCGTAGTTTCGGAATCACTGCTTCCTTTACTATTTAGGTTGGATTTTTGCATAAGAGTCAGGCTTCTAATAAATATCCGGAACCTATTGTTATTAAGGTCCTTCCGTCTTCGTACAGGCATAGGCCTTTACTCTGTCCGGTTAGAGTTTACGTATTTATAAACAGATATCTGTTTATTACTTTTGGCGTAAACTTCTGTCTTTGATGCCTAATAGAAGGACGTTACGCTCCATTCTATTGCTAATGGATTCAATTAACTATCGATACTGCTTATGGTATATCATTGCTTCAGCAGTTGTGCTTGAGATTTCAGCTCATGAAGTAAGAGTTCTTCTATATCTTGGGCTTACATTAATAGTGTCGCTATTATAGATTTTTGAAGGCTGCTCATTGCGCTCAACCATCCACATTCATGAATTTTTATCTCAGAAATATCGAGTCCATTTCTGGAGGCCTCTATTGTTAGGTCTTTTATCTACTGCTCAGAATGTCATTCACTTAACAGTTGCTACTATAGCTAGGTAGGCTGTCTGTTTCGGCAGTGACTCCGTTCTGCTGCCCTCTTCGCTCTGGGCTATTTGACCCAGGGCAAGAAAAAGGGGGGGGGGGGGAGGGTGTTCCCTTGGGTCACCTGTTTTACTATGAAAACAAGGGGATACCTCCTCCGGAGTTAGTAATTCTGAGCTGTTATTGGGATGGTTTTTAAGTGAGAAGTTTATGTTAAAAATTCATTCAGGTCTTAGTTTTTAAAGTATAGCTTTGGAATATAGCACGTGTCAACGGACGTTATTATACAATCCTCAGACACTTTTAAGAAGTATAAAGAGTCTTTATTCTCTAGACTCACTTTATTTATTGGCTTACTTTAAAAATTATTACTATAAGGATTATACTAGATATTAATAGAGTACATGGATGTATGATGCTCAATTTTGCAAGGTGTTGTATCTTTCTAATTTAACATAAATAAGAAAGATACATATAAGGCCTAATACTTCTTTTTCCCTAGAGGGGATGACTCTATTTTATATAATTGAGCGTATTCCAACTGGCTCTATGTCCTAGGCCCTCCAGCCTTTTTACTATTCAGCTATGTCGGGGTCATTGGTACAGTATAAAAATGTTAAAAAATTTATAGTAATTTATATATTTTTTATACTTACCAATGACCCAGACGGGGATGGTCCTCCCAGGAGTTGGGAACTCTTACCTCCCCGCTGAGTACATAGCGCTTACCAGGCACTGGTTATAAGAATGATTAATGGCGCCAATTTCGGAACGTCCTTGACACTGCGCATGCGCAGTAGAGGTGAAGTGTGGAGGGCCATTCAGGACATGTTTTCTTTGGTTTTAGATGCAAATTTTGGGGATTGGGGGGCCAAATTTGTGTTTGGCCCTATATTTTAAGAGTTAGCACCAGCTATGTCTGGGTCACTGGTAAGTATAAAAAATATATAAATTACTATAAATTTTTTAACTTTCGGGCTGGCTTGAGTGGGACTTGAAGGTTAATCACTGTGCAAAATGTGTTCTGCAAGCAAAGTTTTTTGACATTGGAAATATGGGTGAAATTGCACTCATTTTGGGTCCTGGAAAATTATGGTTAAGGTCCTTGAAAAGTCCTGGAAAAGTCCTTAAATTTCAGTCCCATTTAAGTGTACAAACCCTGTCACATATCTCCTCATTGACAGAATCAGTAGGATTGGTTCGATATACAATCTACTTGCTACTTTGGAACAACCAAATAAAGAATGACCCCACTGTGTGCACATTTGGTGTGCTCTCCTCTATGGCAAAATTTAGGTCCTTTAGTGCATGTTGCACTCATGTGGTTTCTTAAAGGTCTTCTTTCAAAATTTACTTGAAACCTTTTTTTTTTCACTTCTGTAGGATATCCTTAACATATATACAGATATAATCACAAGAGTGATATGTGGTCAGTAGGTTGTGTTTTGTATGAATTGTGTTGTTTTCATGTTCCATTTAGTGCTCAGGACTATGGTACACTTATTGTGAAAATTACAGCTGGTGACTACAAACCTATACCAAGGTACTGTACATTAAGCATTAAATTGTTTATTATTTGAGGGGGATGATAAGGTTATTTATTACATGCTTGTTCTGTGAAATCCCCATCTACAGCAATACTAATCCATGGTTCGTACACGAGTCTGGAACTCTGGAAAAAGTATGGAATTTTTAAAAACATATTCCAGGCCTGGAAAAAGTATGGAAAATGATGTTTTCATGTAAATGGTGTGGAAAAAGTATGAAAATTTAATTAACTGTATTCAGAATCACCTTCGCTGTTCTTGAAATTCAAATTTCTTACAAAATTTCTCTTTATTTTAGTTTTTATTTCATTTTGAATCAAATTTTGGAATTCATAAAATTTAGGCCTTTGTAACCCAACACGGAAATAACCGATATGATACGAGCATTAACAATCATTAATCGATCCGTATATTTCAGTGATCAAAATGGCTGCACCCACTGATAATGTGTTTTTGTTGTGAACGTCAAGAAAAACAATACAAAACTTGAAAGTTTGATCTGCTAAGTTGAGCGATTATTAAAGTGAAAGGAAATGGGGAAATGTTTGTTTTCAGAAACGTGAGTGGAAGATCCCAAATACACACACTGGTTTAGTGGGAACACGAAATTCAAAACAAAGTCAGAGGCAAAATGTCTTGTTTGTGACAAGTCTTTTGACGTCTCAAATACAGGGTAAGTGGCATTAACAAGACATAAGGCCTCCAGAAAACATACTATTTTGGATCGAAAACGCTGAAAAAAAACCCTCAAACGCAGCACAGCCAACAGTAACTGTTGATTGACTTGTTATTAAAGAATTTTAATAGTTTTGTTTCATTAGTTGTGGTAATTGGTGGTAAAACTCAAGAGAACTGGCAGGGAGGTTAAGCTCGAACACATTGCATGTAGATGTAAGTGTTTTGTAAGATAAATTTTTTGATTTATCTGGTCACCCAAGAAGTTACAAAAATACTGCGATGGCTGTGAAGGGTATGGATAAAATAGAGGATGGTCTGGAAAAAGTCTGGAAAAAAATATAGAATTTTTTTTCTTTGTAGGTATGGGAACCCTGCTAATCCATGCATAAAATGAAAGCCTGTTCTACACCCTTGTGCCAACAGAAATTGTTAAGACTATTTGAAGTAGATTCAAAATTTCACTGCAATTACAATTTGAATTGCTAGCCAAGCCAGAAAATAAACAGCCTGTCATCTGCAAACTGAAGTCCCCAGAGGGTGAATTTGGTGGTGCTACCCTGCACAGCATTACTAAATTTACCCTCTGTGAACCTCAATCGGAACCAGGGTCTCAAGCCTAAACAGAAACAGTTACCCAGAGGATAAATTGGCCCACTGTATGGGATAGCATCATCAAATTCATCATCTGGGGATCTCATTCTGCAAATGACAGATTGCTTATTTTCAGGCTTGTTGCTTGTGATAACTAAAAGTAGTAATACAGTTTCCCCTCGCAAATTTGATTGGAGATAAAATGTGTTCTTTTTGTTTTAAGTTGTAAAACTTTGTAAACTTGGTGTTTAAGTGAGTTGTGTTTCTATGTGTCTTTCCAGGCGATTAATATTCTACACTTGGGTTACTGAACTCATTGCAGTAATATTTAACCCTCATTACATGCATATTTGAGGAATTTGAGGCTGATTTTCTGCCAAAACTTGTAAGAATTAGCGTTTAGGTGTTGTAAGAATTTGCGTTAAAGTCAGCTTTTGTGCAGATTGTGGTGCCTTCACCTCTCATTACTTTGTTTTCTCATTTCAATAATTACTTTAGGTATTAACCCTACTGTATGCAGAAATTTAACTGATTTCTTTTCTTTTTTTCAGTCACAATGTTCACGTTTTTCTCTGACTTAATCAAATTTTAAGTTCTAAAAGTTTGTGTCAGGTGAGGTGTTAAGGTGAGTTCTGTTTCTATGTGTCTTTCCAGGCAATTGATATTGTACGCATGGGATACTGAACGACATTGCGGTAACGTTGCGTCCTTATTACATGCATATTTGAGGAATTTGAGGGGGATTTTTGGGACTTATATTCACTTTCTTTAAAAAAAAATTTTTTAACTTTTTTTTTTTATTTAATACTTTCTCATACTTGTTACTAGTAACATTAAGGCTTATTTTAGTTGTTGATGTGATGTATTTTTGTTGGGACTTTTAGTCACTTTCTTGAACGAATGTTTTTCCGCAACGCCTCTTTAACCAATGAATGCACTTCAGTTATTTCAGTGATTTATGAAAGCCTTTCCTAATTCTTATTTATGATTTAATATCTGGTCTCATGATTCATATTCTTAATCATAAACATTTCTAAAAGAAAAAAATGCTTTTATATCCAATGATTCTATGTTGAATTGATATATAATAAATGCAGAAATATAGACTTTCCAAAGCCATCACATAAACCGCATTAATCATTTGATGCCTAGTTAATGATTTATATTAACTAAATATTAGGCATGTTACATTGGAACGACATTATCAAGCGCAAATGTAGGTGAGCGTTGGGATTTAACATCCCTCTTGTTGGACCTGCCGCAGATTTCTATTTTTAGAACTGATCCGATTTGAATCAAATATGATATGTGGTATTATTGAGTAATAAGTACTTGATTCATGCCAAAACAAATTACCCATGTCCCTGTGGGACTTCTTGGAGCTAAAAATAGAAATATTTTCAAATGCCCATATTTCCCAAACCGCACGGAACAGAGAACTATTATATGGTATGAAGCATCCTTAGGACCAGTAGAATGGGATGGTAAAAAAGTTGCCATCGGTTGTGTCAAGGTGTTCTGTAGAAGGTGGGGGAGGAGGGGTGGGGTGGCATCAAAAATAAGCTGAGTGAGCATATTTGCCAAAATTTAAACAAATTCTTCCCCAGAACCACTGATCAGAATCTTCTGATATTTGGTATATAGAATCTGTAGGGGGTCAGAAACAAGTTTGTTGAAATGAAGCCCCTTGGTTGTTTATATTTGGGCTCAATACAGGATCCCAGATTTAACTTAAGGGAAAATGGGGAATAATCTTTAAAAATCTTGTTCAGAACCTCCACTCAGAATTTTTAGCTCAACTTGATGAAGTCAAGCTGAGCTATTGCCATCACTTCTCGTCCGTCGGCGTATGTACGTACGTCCACAATTTCCTTTGGCACACCCAGGTCACATTTATGATCAGATTGCTTTGAAACGTGGTATGCTAGTTTGGGGTGACCTCTAGATGGGAGCTCTCGACTTTCTTTCATTTTCATCAAAAAATGTTGCCACGGCCAACGTTCATAAAACTTAGTTTAGTCAGACCTCAGTATTTCCCTTTGGCACACCCGACAGGGCACATTTATGATCGGATTGCTTTGAAACCTGGTATGCTTGTTTGGGGAGACCTCTAGAGAGCTATCGATTTTCTTCGATTTCCGTCGAAAAATGTTGCCACTGGCAATGACCTTTGATGATGTTAGTTAAAACTTAGTGCAGTTAAGCATTAATATTTCCCTTTGGCACTCCCTGCAGGGCACATTTATGATTGGATTGCTTGCAAACTTGGTGTGTTTGTGTGAGGTGACATCTATGTAGGAGCTGTCGATTTTCTTCCATTTCTATCAAAAAATGTTGCCGCTGACCTTTGAACTTAGTTTAGTCAGACCTGAATATTTCCCTGTAACACACCCTTCAGGGCACATTTATGATCGGATCACTTTGAAACTTGGTATGTGTGTTCGGGGTGACCTCTAGATGAGAGCTATTGCTTTTTTTCATTTCCATAAAAAATTGTTGTTATCACCAGCCTTTGAACTTACTGCATTTGTGCATCAACTTATCCCTTTTGCACTCGCTGCAGGGTATATTTATGAATTTCCATAAAAAAAACCCAAAACATCGCCTTAGTGCATTTGTGCATTAACTTCTTCCTTTGGCATGCCTCAGAGGGCACATTCATTATCACGTTGTTTTGAAACTTTGTATGTTTATGCAGGGTGACAAAGATAGGAGCTATTGATTTTCTTTTCATTTCCATCAAAAACTGTTGCTGTTAGCAACAATCTTTGAATTTATTGCATTCGTGCATCAACATTCTTTGACATGGCCTTCAGGCCACATTTCCCCGCGGGAACCCCCAGGAAGTGAAGCAGTGCCTTTTCACTGTGGTAAACAGGCTCTGTTTTACTGGTAAAATAGGACCCAGTCACCAATGCTTGGGAGGTGCAAACCCTCTCTTAAATGGGCAACATGGCTTATTAACGCACACCCCTGGTCTTGAGTTGATGCTCATGTTGTGGTCATGATTAGCCATTGTGCAAAATATATGTGACCTTAAACACCAATAAATAAATAAATAAATTCAGTCCACATTTATCATAGGATTGTTTTTGAACTTGGTGTGCTCATTAGGGATGACCTTTAGATAAGAGCTATTGATTAAAATCATTTCTGTGAAAAAAGTTGCCGTTTACAATAACCTCTGAATATACTGCATTTGTGTATCAACATTCTTCCTTAGCCAGTCTTACAGTTTACATTTAAAAATGCATGGATTACTCTGACGTTGTGCACACACAATGCTGTTATGTTGAAATTTCATCAAATAACATTGGTACCAATGATCTTCAGTTTTAGCATTTCATTTATAACTTACCAAGTTCAAGTTTGTCAAGTTGATCTACAGTGTCATTGACACTTTCATTTAATATTTGATATGCATCATTTGTACAAGAGAAAGATTCACATTTGCTCAACTCAAGTCCCTCAGTTTGTTCAAATCAAGTCCCTCAACTAATATTTGGCCTTCCTATGGGGCCTGGCTTTTAACTTGGTGCAATATGGGGAATAATCTGTAAAAATCTTTTTCAGATCCACCAATCAGAAAATTTAGCACAACCTGGCAAAGGCAAGCTGAGCTATTGCTGTCACTTCTTGTCCTTCAGCATACGTATGTCACACCCCACAGTCGCATTTATGATTGGATCTCTTTGAAACTTAGTTTGCTTGTTTGGGGTGACCTCTAGATGGGAGCTGTCGGTTTTCTTCCATTTTCATCAAAAAGTATTGCCGCTGGCAATAACCTTTGATCTCAGTTTAGTGAAGCATCAAGATTTCCCTTTGGCACACTCAACAGGTCACATTTGTTATCGGATTACTTTGAAACCTGGTATGCTTGTTTGGAGTGACCTCTAGATGGGTGCTATGAATTTTCTTCCATTCCTGTCCAAAAATGTTGCTGCTGGCAAGGACCTTTGAACATAGTTCAGTCAGGCATCAATATATTCCTTTGGCATGCCCTAAAGGACACATTTATGTTCCGATCGCTTTGAAACTTGGTATGCCAGTTTGGGGGTGACCTTTAGATGGGTGCTAGCGATTTTCTTCCCTTTTTATCAAAAAATGTTGCCACTGGCAATGACCTTTGATGAACTTAGTGCAATTATGCATCAGTATTTCCCTTTGGCACACAGTGAAGGGCACATTTATGATCAGATCTCTTTGATACTTGGTGTGCTTGTTTGGGGTGACCTCTAGAGTGGAACTATTGATTTTCTTCCATTTTTCGTCAAAACATATTGCTGCTGGCAATGACTTTTGAAGTTTAGTTTAGTCAAGCATCAATATTTCCCTATAGCACACCCTACAGGGCACATTTATGGTTGGATTGCTTTGAAATCTGGTATGCTTGTTTTGGGTGTCCTCCAGATGGGAGCTATTGATTCTTTTCCATTTCCGTCAAATATAGTTTCTGTTGGCAAAAACCTTTGCTGAATATTTCCATTTGGCACACCCTGCATGACACATTTATGATCGGATCACTTTGAAACTTGGTGTGCTTGTTCAGGGTGACCTTTATTTGGAGCTATTGATTTTCGTCCATTTCTGTCAAAAAATGTTGCCATTCACAACGACCTTTGAACTTGGTTTAGTTAGGCATTAATATTTACCTTTGGCACACCCTACAGAGCACATTTATGATTGGATTTCTTTAAAATGTGGTATGCTTGTAAGGGTGACCTCTAGATGGGAGCTATTGATTTTCTTCCACTTCGTCAAAAAATTGTTGCTGCTGGCAGTGACCTTTGAACTTTAAGTTTAGTCAGCCATCAATATATTCCTTTGGCACACCCTACAGGGCACATTTATGATCTGATCATTTTGAAACATGGTATGCTTGTTCGGGATGGCATCTAGATGGGAGCTATCGATGAACTTAGTGCAGTTATGCATCAGTATTTCCTGTTGGTACACCCTGCAGGACACATTTATGATCAGATCACTTTGAAACTTTGGATTCTTGTTTGGGGTGACCTCTAGATTAGAGCTATCGATTTTCATCCATTTCAGTCAGAAGTAGTTGCATTTGGCAGTGATCTTCGATAAACTTAGTGCAGTTATTTATCGATATTTCCTTTTGGCACACCCTGCAGGGCACATTTATAATCAGGTAGCTTTGAAACTTATTGTGCTTGTTCGGGGTGACCTCCAGATGAGAGCTTTCGATTTTCCTCCAACTCTGTGACATAAAGTTGCCATTGGCAATGACCTTTAATGAACTTAGTGCAGTTGTGTATCAATATTCCCCTTTGGCACACACTGCAGGGCACAATTTTGATTGGATTGCTTTGAAACATTTTGGGGTGACCTCTAGATGGGAGCAATCAATTTTCTTCCATTTCTGTTGAAAAATGTTACCATTGGCAACAACCTTTGAACTAAGTTTAGTTAGGCATCAATATTTACCTTTGGCACACCCTACAGAGCACATTTAAACTTGGACTGCTTTGAAACTTTGTATGCTTGATTTCGGTGACCTCTAGACGGGAGCTATCAATTTTCTTCCATTTCCATCCAAAAAATTGCCATTGGCAACGACCTTTGAACTTAGTTAAGTTAAGCATCAATATTTCAAGTTAAGCATCAATATTTCCCTTTGGCACACCCTACAAGTCGCATTTATGATCAGATTGCTTTGAAACGTGGTATGCTTGTTTTGGGTGACCGCTAGATGGGAGCTATCGATTTTCGTCCATTTCCATCGAAAAACATTGCCGTGGTCATTAACTTGGCAACAACCTTCAAACTTAATTTAGTCAGGCATTATATTCCTCTGGCATGCCCAACAAGGCACATTTATCATCGGATTGCTTTGAAAGTTGGTATGTGTGTTTGGGTATCCTGTAGATGGGAGCTATTGATTTACTTTCATTTCCATAAAAAATTATTGTTGATAGCGCCAGCCTTTTTAACTTAGTGCATTTGTGCAGCAACTTATCCCTTTTACACTCTCTATAAGAACATTGCCACTAGCAGTGACCTTCAAACTTGGTGCATTTTGTACATTAACATCTTCCTTTGGCACACCTCAGAGGGCGCATTCATTATCGGGGTTGTTTTGAACTTGGTAGGTTTATCCAGGGTGACCAAGATAGAAGCTATTGATTTTCTTTTCATTTCAAATCTGTTGCTGTTAGCAATAACCTTTGAATTTATTGCATTTGTGCATCAGCATTCTTCTTCACAGGGCACATTTATCATAGGATTGTTTTTGAACTTGGTGTGCTCATTCGACGAGACCTCTAGACAAGAGCTAACAATCATTTCTGTGAAAAAAGTTGCTGTTTACAATGACCTTTAAACTTCATTTGTGTATCAACATTCTTCTTTTAGCCAGCCTTACTGTTTACATTTAAAAATACATAGTTTGCTCTCACGTTGTGCACACACAATGCTGTTATGTTGAAGTTTCACCGAATAACATTGAAACCAATGAACTTCAATTATGCCATTTCACTTATAATTTACCAAGTTCAAGTTCATCAAGTAGAGCTACATTGTCATTGACACTTTCATTTATGTTTTGTGTACTGCATTATTAGGGAGGTTAGATCTAATTTTGTTCAAACCAAATCCCTCGGGCACTATTTGGGCTCACTATTGGAGCCTGAATTTTAACTTAGTCCAATATGAGGAATAATCTTTACAACTCTTCTCCAGAAACACAAGACAGAATCTTTTGATATATGGTATACAGAATCCTTAGAAGGGTTGGTTTCAAATTTGTTCAACTCAAGTCCATTGGTTAATAATTGAGCTCTATGGAACCCCAAATTTTAACTTAATGAAATATGGGAAATAGTCGTTAAAAATCTTCCAACAGATCCACCCCTCAGAATCTTTTGATATTTGTATACAACATCCTTAGGGAGGTCAGATCGTAGTTTGTTCAAACGAAATCTCTGGGTTAATATTTAGGCTCCCTTTTGGAGTCTGAATTTTAACTTTGTGCAATGTAAGGAATAATCTTTAAAACTCTTCTCCAGAACCACAAGTCAGAATCTTTTGATATATAGTATACAGAATCCTTCTAGGAGCTTACAAAGACTGGACAAAGATGAATTTGAAGACATACTTTCTCCTCTGAGAGTGTTATTTCGCCTCATTATGGCCTCTATCCATACAGCAGATTGGACTAATGTTAACCTTAAAGTGGTTAGACAGTACCTTAATGTCAGTATCTAACCTAGACAAAGCTCTTAAAACATCTCTTAGAGCTTCTCTGCTGACAAGTTTTCACTCTTTTAACGATCAAGTTACTTTTGCTCATGATGAAGTTACCAAACAAGCCACAAATAGTCTTATTCTTTGTCAGATTGCTCCATATTTTCTGGTTGCAACAAACGGTGGGATTCTGATTTTAAGAAATCTTGTAGCTCATCATCCTGTAAATCATCCACTCCTTGCAACCAGTCTAAAGTTCGCTCTTGTCACGCGAACAAGGGACACTTGCAGTCCTACAGAGACAAGTCGGCTAAGGCAAAACAAAGTTTCTCCTATGGCAAGCCTCTAAGAGGTTCAAGATGAGGTTTTAAACTGGTCAGCGGAAGACTTTCCCACTTTGTAGAAAATTGGAAGAAGATTACAAATGATCCATGGGTTCTACAAGATATTCAAGAGGGATTAATTCTTTCTTTCAGAAGAAAACCTCATTTGTCAAGAATTCCCATATATACAAATCTTTCTGCCAACCTTACCAAAAGAAACTGTCTTCTCAAAACAGTAAAGTTGATGATATCCAAGAAGGCATTAGAGGTTGTAGAGAACTTTTTGTCTCTCTGTTTTTATCGAAGAATATTCATAGTGCCGAAGCCAGACAGTTCCTTTCCGACCAGTCATTGATCTAAGTTGGATCAACAAGCTCATTCTTGATCAGAAGTTTTATGTGGAAACCATCTGGTTGATAAGGAACAGCATCCGAGTGAACAACTTTGTGGCAAACATCACCCTCAAGGATGCTTACTTTCATGTAATAATTTATCCTTCGTTCAGGAAGTACTTAGGTTTATTATAAATGGAAAGGCTTATCAATTCCAGGTGATGTACTTTGGATTAAACCTTGCTCCATGGATGTTCACTTGGATTATGAACTCTGTTATGTCTCACTTCTGAGCTCTTTCAACGGTTCTGATGTTGGCCTTTCTGGACGATATCCTTCAAAGTCACTTCCACAAGGAAGCTCTTCATAATGATGTTCAGAAGCTTCTAACTCTCTGCAGTCACTGGGGTTTCTCATCAACATATAGAAGTTGGATCTAACCCCTTCATCCACCTATCGTCATCTAGGAACGGAATTTCATACTCACATGAATCTTGTCTGTCTTCCTTTTGCCAGGACTTGTCTCATAAGAACATGCACCCTCTATTTTGTTCAAGCAGGAAAGGTGACTGTGAGGAAATTCATGAGACTTTTGGGTCTGTGCAGAGCAACAACCAACTTAATTCCGCCCAGATGTCTCTTCACCTGGCTCTTCCAGTTTTACTTTCTACAGAACCACAAAGCTGTGGTAAACAGTCTGGATTTCATAATTTACCTGTCACCAGCTGTCAAGGAGAAAGTTCAAAGATGCACAAATATGAAGTGGACGATGGAGTGGAGTGGGATACCAATGGTTGACTAGAACTCCCCTCCTCCTCCACACCCCCCTTTTCTATCATTCACTCTAATGTCAGATGCATGTGATAAAGGATGGGGTGCTATGTTGGTGCCAGAAAATTTAAATTGCCATGATTAATGGAATCACCAACAAATCCTTCTGCACATCAGTCAGAGGGATATGTTGGCTATTCTACTAAGACTTTTTCACTGGAAAAATCATCTTGCAAACTCTCAGATTAAAATTCTTTCAGACATCTCAACAGTTGTAGATTATCCGTGGAACTAAGGTGGGACACACTCCTTTCCAATGTTCGGTCTAACGGAAATCCTTCTGATAGCTCCTCTTTCTCCTCCGAGATCATGGGTAAACCTACTCAGACCTCTGTTAATTGACATTCCATATCATTTGCCTCTGTGGAAGTACCTTCTGTTTCAAGGCAAAACTTACAAAACTACTCTGCAATCCACCGCATCTCAAAATTTGCATAATTCTGTTGTCGGGTCCTTCCTCAGACAAAAACATTTTTCCAGAAGAGCAACAGACTGCATTTATGCTTCAAGGAGGACCTCATTTTCCTTAACTGGTAGAGTGCTAAATTATTTTTGGTCCTTAAAATTTGTTTGTGCATCTTTGCCTTGTAACAGTTAATGGGAAAGTGCCAGTGGGTACTCTTCCATAAATTGTAACAAGGCAAATCCCAACAGATATAGAGGACATGGAATGAGTGTTTTTCTCATATAATATTTATGAAACGAGTCTAAGAATTTTCCATTTGGGCGAGCCTCTGGCGAGCCCAAACGGAAAATTCTGACGAGTTTCATAAATATTATATGAGAAAAACAGTCATTTCATATTCTATTTATCATATGACACACACACGCACAAATTAGCCACTTAGTATGACTTTTTAACCCATCACCTAACTTGAGTTGCAGACGGCTCTTGGAAAAAACATCCTCGTACAACTAAACAATTTTCATTTTTTGCTTCCAAAACATAGGTTATGACCCCTCATTGGAATGAGCTCATCGAGCTCATTCCAATGAGGGGTCATAACCTATGTTTTGGAAGCAAAAAGTGAAAATATAAAAAAAAAATGAATGGCGTTTTTCTTGTACGTAAAAGATTAATACAATATAACCCACCCTAAATAGGACAGATAACGTAAATTGTCCCTACTGAAATTATGCAAATGTGACCCTGTTGTATTTTGTTTAGCCAATCAGACTGTCCATATTTGAAATTGACCAATGAAATCTTTCCGCCCCAATTATGCAAATTATGAATATATGGCCCAGTTGTATTTTGTTCAGCCAATCAAATTGTCTAGTTTTGAAATTGACCAATGAAATCGACGGAAGGCTTTATTTATCACTGATTAATATGAAAGCAAAATATCAAATGTTTTAAAGTGAACAAAATGGACGAGTCATATGATAGAAATTAATATCATTTCAAAGACAATATAAAGCCTTTAAATTGCAGTACCGGCACTTCAGAATAAAGCCCAAATATGGGCTCCCAGCACTCTACCAGTTAAACTGTACAGTGAAGTGGAGAATTTTCTTTGCTTGGTGCCAAGACAAAGGTGTAAATTATCTGCATCCTTCAATACCTAACATTACAATTTTTCCAGTGTTTCTTTTTGATGTTAAGAAACTTCAATCTATTACAATCAAAGGATACCATTCTATGTTGTCAGACTCACAAAGGCCAAACTGATACATTTCGAATCAATCCTCGTCAAAGTTACTAAAAATATTTCTATTAAAAGACCAACAACTTTATGGCTAATTCCTAAGTGGAGTCTAGCCTGTGTCTTGTTAAAACTCCATGAAGGTCCAGTTGAACCTTCAGATTCTGTGAAGTTGAATTTTTTGACATTTAAAACTGTATTCTTGCTTGCTTTTGCTTGAGCTAGAAGAGTTAGTGAACTTCATGCTCTGTCTATTGAGGATTCACATTATCATAGTATGGGTAATTCTGTTACCCTTATTACTCCAGTAAGCTTTTTTTTTAGCTAAGAATCAGGCACCAGATAAACTACTTGCTCCTATAATTATTCATGCGTTATCAACTGTTAATAATTCTAGACCATTAATATATCCAGTGAGAGCTCTTAAGAATATATGTGAAGTGGTCTGGTTTCATAAGGAAAGGAAGAAAATGACTCTTTTTTTCATCCCAGGCAGATTGGATATTTCAGTTCATGCTATTTCTAGATAGATACAATCTACTATCCTTGTCACTTATAATAATTTATCTGATAGGGAGGGGGCACGGTGGCATTGTGGTAACCAGTTCTCATCAGATCACCGAAGTTAAGCAGCATCAAGCCCGGTACGTAAAAGATTAATACATATTTATATTTTGAACAGGTGACCATCTGAGCAATTGATTTGGACTCATATGCTTTGTTTCATTGGGCAAGGCACTTCACCCCGATTGTACACATGGGGGCATGATGACACTGTGTGGGAGCGCAGTGGCTCAGTAGGTAGAGGTGCAGGCTGCAAGCCGAGAGGTCCTCGGTTCGAATCCCACCTGCGGCAACCGCGTTGTGTCCTTGGGCAAGACACTTCATACCCATTGCCCGTGTGGGGGCACGATGACGCCATGTACTAAGGCGTACTGCACGTCGATGGTACGCATGTCTTCAACCAATCTAACCCTGCCTGTTCCGCAGTGCGGAGTTACGATGTTGGGGAGCTGGCAGCTGCTCGTCGTTGCTCGGTGGTTCTCTCCGGGTACTCCGGCTTCCTCCACCCGTCAAACTGTCACGGTCATGATTAGCCATTGTGCATAAATATGTGACCTTAAACATCAATAAATAAATAAATAAATAAATAAATAATGACACTGTGTACTAAGGCATACTGCACGTCGATGGTGCACATGTCTTCAACCAATATAGCCCTTGCCTGTGCTGCAATGCAGAGTTACGATGTTGGTGAGCTGGCAGCTGCTCATTGTTGCTTGGTGTTTCTCCCTGGGTAGTCCGGCTTCCTCCACCTGTAAAACTGTCACTAACAATATATGACCTTGGCTGTTAAAGTGTTGGTAAACCCTAATAAATAAATAAATCTGATAGGGATAGTGGAGTGAATAGAATCTCTGCTCATGAGGTTAGAGCTTTATCATCCTCATGGACATATGCTAATTCTATTGTTCTGTCAGATATTATGAAAGCTGCATACTGGATGCAACCATCTGCCTTCACTTCCTTCTACCGGAGAAATCTAGAATCTGTGGCAGGAGATCTAAGATGTTTAGGTCCCCTGTCTGCTGCACAGAATGTTACTAAATTTACATTTCAAGCTTTTGCATTGCGATGCTTGACATTTGTTGTAGCCTACCTCTTTGTTTTGTCAAGTATTTCTTGCAAAACAAGGTTGTTGGAGGGTATTGCATACAGTTTGGCTTTATAGTGAAAAGCCTGCGAGCTTCTCTTTTTGCTATGGTGGACCACAATTAATGCCAATTTTTGGTATATTGTATATTTGTTTCTACAGTACGTGGAGAGTGGATTGCAACCAAATCACCCGCGGAGTGCAGTCATCACCCAAGCTATAACTTTCAAATTGTGCACAAATCGACAAAAAACAAAAGCAATGTTCTAGGCAATGGACCTCCGGGTTTAACCCGGAGGTCCCTTGGCTGAAACTTTGCTTGTACTGGTTATGCTTTGCAACACATAAGCAATTATTGCTCGGGTGGGATCTCCACTCTGTGGGTGATTTAGTGATAATACACTCTCCACGTACTGTAGTTTTAAAAGTCATGAGCTCATCCCATACAATAACTCATGACTCTTAACCATGATATAAATAATCTCATGTTGCCTCTGGACATATTTATATTTTGGTCCTCTTAACTCTTAACCTGCTGAGTATATTTTTATACCGTACCAATGACCCAGACTTAGCTGGTGCTAACTCTAAAAAATCCAGGGCCAAACACAAATTTTGCCCCCCAATCCCCAAAATTTGCATCCAAAACCAAAAGAAATCATGTCCTATAGGACCTCCATACTTCACCCCTACTGCGCATGCGCAGTGTCAAGGACGTTCCGAAATTGGCGCCAATTATTATTCTCTGTTTGGCCCTTCATCAGTCAACATCTCACTGATCTTTGTGCTTGTAAATCTCAGTTTAAAGGATGCCAGACACGTAATTATTGTAGAAATGGTGATTCTAAGAAGGATATAGAAGGAGGAGAGGAAAAGGGAGTGACAAAAAATAATCAGTGCTGTACTTAAAATTTTTTATGAAATTATGTTAAGTTGCCTATTTTCGAGGCATGGGCCTCTTGTTGTCATTCTTGCTAAAAAGTTGCACTGCTTATTCAGTGTTTCCTCTCCCCTGGTCTTCTAAGTCCCCCCTTGCAATTCTCCCATGCTTTTGGCATATTTTTGAGAAAGATCATTTCTAAATTCTCTTGGGAGAGTTGCTTGGTTACAGATTGTTTTCTGTTATTTTCCCCATAGTTACGTTTTCACCCATGGGTGTATAAACGTTGTGTTCTGCATCTTCCATCTGATGTTCTGCAGATTCTCCCCTGGGAGTCTCTGTCTTGCATCAGATAGAGTGTAATTTTGATGACTGATTTCGGGCCAGTTTTTTCAGTGCCTGGAGTCAATGTTTTCTGGTGTTTTACACTGTTTGTTTACATTGGCAACAGTCTCTTTTGAGGAGGGCTGTTTGCCTTTGGTGTAGTTTATCTCACTATAAGATACATTTTTATTATCCGTAAGTGTTGCATTAATTATTTAATATAAATTTAAAATTTTTGACCACACTTAGCCATCGGATCCATCGGGGCTCAACGTTACTTTTCAGAAACTTGGGCTTCGCTGAAAAAATATTTCTCAAAAATTATTTTGATTTGCAATTGTTTTTTCATTATTAATGGATCATGTTATTATGTATCTTTGTGTCAGGGGTTTGTGCGAGTAACTAGGACTTGTTGTTGACTTTTCACAATGAAAGGATATTGTTCAAATTGTAATAGGAAGAAATCTTCCTCTGACTTTCATGATCATTGCATTAATTGTAGTCAGTGTTCTCGCACTAATCCCTGTTCTATATGTCAAAATTGGGATGACAAACATTGGAAACGTGTGTCACGATATGTTAGTGGAGAAAGGGCTATGCCGGCTCTTTCTCCGCAAGGTCACTCTACTCTCTCAGTTTCTATTTCAGAGGAACAAGAACAGGGTGATGTTTCCATGTTATCTTCCGCAAATGCGCTTCCGTCGTCACAAATGAATACAGAGCTAGCGGCAAAAGTGCTCATGGAGATTAAACAAATGTCGTCCGCTAGCTCGCCCGGTGTAGCGTCCATTCACCGAATGGTTCGGCAGCTGGATTCGTCCGATGCGGTCCAGGAGGAAATGTTGGGTGATGCGAGCACTATAAACATTCAACGTGCACACCCAGTGACGGCGGATAGTAGGCGAGATCGGAGGAAGCCTTTGAGTCCGGTTCCTAGCTCGTCCAGGTCCAGCCGGGCCACGAGCGAGAGAGGCCCCTCTCTCGTACAACAACATCTGGGACCAGATGTTGTGGTACAAAATGTGTCGCAAGCGGAGCATACATCCGTCGCTCGGGACGCTCCGTTGTATAGGCAGTCCGCGGAGACTGCTCAGGCTTCTTCCTCTCGTCGGCGCACACGACCGCACCTTGGCTACGTGACCGCCGATATTTTACCAGCTTTGCCGATCAGGGATTCTTCGGCGACCAGGTCACACCATCCAGTAGCCAGGGACATGAGGCCGATGGACTCCGGACGTTCGCATAGGAAAAGTATGTGGGAGTCATCAGATGCGGAGCTGCCCTCGGCGAAGCAGCCAAAGACTGCGCCTCCGCAGGCCTCGATGCCGGACGTACTTGTGCAGATAGCACAACTTATCGCAGCATCCCAGCAGCCGACAGAAATGGTGTCGGATCGGGAATTATCCGATGGCGCTGGGTCGGTACGCTCCGCCGAAGCATCGAGGGCGGACGACCGGGAGCATCATGAGGTCCGACCAGATGGTGAAAGGGATACGGATGACTTGGAGCTATCCCTTTCGGAACAACATAAAGCTGCCGTGGACTTCATCCGGCACTTTCTCCCTCAAGTTGTTCCGTCGGGCCAGACTGCTGCGGTTCCGGACAAGAGGATTATAGCGTCATTGGACTCTGATTTCTTCGAGCGGTTCAGGGACATCGCTCCCGAGTTTCCGTCTCAGTCCAATAATGTTGCAAGAACATTTGAATTATTGAACGACGCTATATTCAAACTTGCTTCCAAAACGGGGAAAGCAGGTTTCTTGTCCGCCAATACTCTCAACCTGCCTTTCATTAATGCAAGGAATAAATTCGACACGGCAGGACAGGGTATTCCGAGAGTTCCTCTGCGTATGGACGACGAGGCGGAAGACTTAGAGTTATCATTACCGTCGTCGGCATCTATTCCAACCGCGGTGTTGGAAACAACTATTTCGTCTAACAGAGCCAGTTTAGATGCCTTATCTTACGCAGATCACCTTACTAAGGCGTTATCACTGCGCCTTCAAGGGAAAGAATTTCAGGATATACAATCCTCTTTAAGACTTCTTTCAAGGGCAGTAGCTTATTCCACGTGTAACTCCGCCCTTTCAGTTGCAAACCTGGAGTTGGTTAGACGTGACGCAGCCCTAGCTACATCCACACTCGTGGATACTAAGGTGAAGAACTCTCTCAGAGTCGCTTCGGTCTCCGGAGAACTTCTCTTTGCCGGCAAGCTTTCTGCAATTTATGATAAAATTACAAAGAAAGCTTGGATTCTCTGCTGTTCAAATCTGCTTCTAAGAAGTCGGACACGGCAGACAAGAGTAAGACAGGCACTTCTGGGTCTAATGCGCCCAAGAGAGGTTCCTATAGAGGTTCCGGTGCGTCCTCTTGGTCTTATTCAAGAGACCGTCAAGGTAGCGACTCACATTCGGAACGTCCTTCGGGCCGGGACAACCGGTCGGACGCCCCGAGGTTGACGGGACGAGGTGCGGGTCGTGGAGGACGTGGTTTCTCCTACCGCAGGCCTCGCAGGTCCAGGAGGTGATGGCTTAAACCTCTATCGCGTACCGGTTGGTGGAAGGTTGTCGAGCTTTTCACAAGAGTGGGCGTCGATTACAGACAACCCTTGGGTGAGAGGAGTGACTTTGGAAGGTCTAAAGATATCCTTCAAACGAAAGCCTCCATTAACTCGAAGTCCAAAATGGACTCAACTTCCGTCAAATCCGCAGAAAAGAGACGCTCTATGATCAGAGGTGCAGTCTCTTTTAATGAAGAACGCGGTAGAGGTCGTAGAAAACCAGGAGACTCCAGGATTCTACAGCCATCTGTTTCTGGTTCCGAAACCAGATGGCTCGTTCCGTCCAGTCATAGATTTGAGCTGGATAAACAAGCTGATTGTCGCTCCGAAGTTTTATATGGAGACGATTCGGTCGGTCAGAGCGAGTATTCGGGTGAACGATTATGCAACGAGCATAGATCTCAAAGATGTGTACTTTCACGTCATGGTACATCCGACATTCAGAAAGTATCTACGCTTCGCAGTCCTAGGAGTGGTGTATCAATTCCGGGCGATGTGCTTCGGATTGAATCTAGCACCCTGGGCTTTCACTCGGGTAATGAACTCGGTAATGATCTATTTCCGAGCTCATTCGTCTGTGGTAACATCGGCCTACCTGGACGACATTCTTCAGAGGTACGGCAACGAGTTAACGCTTCAGAACGATGTTCAGAATCTACTTCTATTGCTCGGACGTCTCGGTTTTATAGTAAACGAGGAGAAGTCGGATCTGGTACCGTCCAAGTCATTCACACATCTGGGAATGAGCTTCGAGACGCACAACAATCTCGTTCGTCTGCCGTTAACCAGAGCGAAATTAGTCAGTTGTTACACTCGCTATTGGTTGCACGCAGACAAAGTCACGGCGAGAGAATTTATGAGACTGATAGGTCTGTGCGGAGCCGCTGCGGATCTCATTCCGATGGGGCGGTTACGCACGCGTCCTCTCCAAATTTTCTTGACTCAGAATTGGAGTGTGAAAATTCATTCGCTCGACATAGGCGTTCTCTTGTCAGATCAAGTGAAACAAGAGATTCCGACTTGGGCAAACATTCAGTGGTTAATTCAGGGAGTTCCGCTGCAGTTGCCGGATCAGAGTTTTACCATTATGACGGATGCCAGTCAAACAGGTTGGGGTGCATCATTGATCCCAACGGATTCGAGATGCCAGGGTCTTTGGGATCCGCAATTCCTGGGCAAGCACATAAACATCAAGGAAATGATGTCAATTTGGCTTGCGTTACGTCATTGGATGGACATTATTCACAATGCTCATGTCCAAATCCTATCCGACAATACGACAGTAGTGGCGTATATACGGAATCAGGGAGGCACTCATTCAGTTCCGTTGTTCAATCTAACGGAAAGAATCCTTCTGTTTGTGCTAGAACATCAGGTTCTTCTTTCGGTCCGTCACATACCGGGTCGTCTGAATGTACTAGCAGACTCCCTTTCACGAAAGGGTCGCTTGTTGCCGTCGGAGTGGACTCTCAACAAACAAGTATTCAATCAGATTTGCTACCAATGGGAACGGCCAATGATAGATTTATTTGCGACACATCTCAACAATCAGTTGCAGATGTATGTGTCCCCCTGTTCGGATCCAAGAGCATTTGCAGTACACGCTCTGTCGATCCCTTGGGACGGAATGATAGGATATGCGTATCCTCCAGCGCCATTAATTCAGCAAGTATTGCTAAAGATAAAACAATCTCAATGCAAGATTCTGTTGGTAGCATCTCTGTCTCCACAGAGACCGTGGATAAATCTACTCAGGTGTCTGTTGTGGGACCTACCGCGAAAGCTTCCTCCACGGGAGGATCTTCTTTCGCAGGGGAAATCGCGTCAACTCCATCACAACCCGCAAGGTCTCAACCTTCACGTTTTTCCGTTGTGCGGTCCTTCTTGCATGGCAAGCACTTTACAGGACGAGCAGTGGACGCGATTTCTAACTGTAGGAGGACCTCCTCTTCGCTAAACTATGCGGCTAAGTGGAAGGTTTTTCGTCGTTGGTGTAGGGATCATTCTGTGGATATTTTTGATCCCTCTATACCAGACATTGCAAACTTTCTAGTATACTTGTTTGACGAAATCAAACTGCAGCCTTTTACAATTAAGGGTTATAGGTCTATGTTATCTGATACCTATGCACATCATGATAGTTTACAAATTGGATTTAATGTCTCTTTATCTAAGTTGGTTAGAAACTTCTCAATAAATAGACCCAGAACTCTTAGGTTAATTCCTAAATGGAATTTAGCTTGGGTTCTTCTTAAACTGAAGGAAAAGCCATTTGAACCTCTTGGGACAGTAGATTTCAAATTCTTATCTTATAAGACAGCTTTTCTCTTAGCTTTCTCTTCTGCTAGAAGAGTCAGTGAGCTTCATGCACTGTCAGTGGATGATTCTCACTATCGTAGTGTCGGGAACACTATCACCTTCACTACTAATGTGGGTTTTTTAGCTAAGAATCAGGCTCCTAATAAATATCCGGAACCTATTGTTATTAAGGCTCTTCCGTCTTCAGACGGGCGTAGGCCTTTACTCTGTCCTGTTAGAGCGTTACGTATCTATAAACAGAGATCTCAGTTTATCAGAAAGGGACGAAAACGTTTCTTTCTGTCTTTGATGCCTAATAGAAGGGACATTTCGGTCCATTCTATTGCTAGATGGATTCAATTAACTATCTGTACTGCTTATGAGAGTTTATCTTCTTCTCAGCAGTCTGTGCTTAAGATTTCCGCTCATGAAGTAAGAGCTCTTGCTACTTCTTGGGCTTACACTAATAGTATTGCTATTACAGATTTAATGAAGGCTGCTTATTGGTCTCAGCCATCCACATTCACAAATTTTTATCTCAGAAATATTGAGTCCATTTCTGGAGACCTGCATTGTTTAGGTCCGTTATCTGTTGCTCAGAATGTCGTCCACTAAACAGTTGCAACTATAGTTATGCAGGCTTTCTGTTCCAGCAGTGACTCCGTCCGGCTGCCCTCTTCGCTCTGGGCTATTTGACCCAGGGCAAGGGGAAGGGGGGGGGGCCCTTAGGTCACCTGCTTTATAGTGAAAAGCAAGGGAATGCCTCCTCCGAAGTCAGTATTTCTGAGTCGTTTCCGGGATGGTTTTAAAGTGTAATATTAATGTTTAAAATTCATTCATGTCATATTTTTAAAGTGTAGCTCGGTGTGAAGCATTTGTATATGTCAAGTGTCAAACGGGCGTTAATATACAATCCTCGGATACTTTTAAAAGAATATAAAGAGTCCCAATTCTCTGGACTAACTTTATTTATTGGCTTACTTTAAAAATAATTAGTATAAAGGGTTATACTGGATGTTAATAGAGAACATGAATGTTATTGTGCTCAATTATGAAGGGTATTGTATCTTTCTAATTTAACATAAAATAAGAAAGATACATGTAAAGCCTAATACTCCTTTTCTCCTTGAGGGGTTGCCTCTATTTATATAGTTGAGCTTATTGGATTTTCCTCTATGTCCTAGGCCCTCCAGCCTTTTTACTATTCAGCTAAGTCTGGGTCATTGGTACAGTATAAAAATGTTAAAAAATTTATAGTAATTTATATATTTTTTATACTTACCAATGACCTCCCCGCTGAGTACATAGCGCTGACCAGGCACTGCTTGTAAGAATGATAATTGGCGCCAATTTTGGGACGTCCTTGACACTGCGCATGCGCAGTGAAGGCAAAGTATGGAGGACCTTCAGGACATGATTTCTTTTGGTTTTAGATGCAAATTTTGGGGATTAGGGGGCAAAATTTGTGTTTGGCCCTAGAATTTTAAGAGTTAGCACCAGCTATGTCTGGGTCATTGGTAAGTATAAAAAATATATAAATTACTATAAATTTTTTAACATTTGTATATATACCAGAGGTGTTCATATTGTCAGGATTTTAATTTGCTACAATATTTCACAAAATTACAGGTTGTTGAACTATGTCAATTTTTTGTAGAATTTCACCTGTATGTATGTACGTGATTTGTTTGTTATAGAATTTCACCTGTATGTATGTACGTGATTTGTTTGTTGTAGAATTTCACCTGTATGTATGTACGTGATTTGTTTGTTGTAGAATTTCACCTGTAAGTATGTACGTGATTTGTTTGTTGTAGAATTTCACCTGTATGTATGTACGTGATTTGTTTGTTGTAGAATTTCACCTGTATGTGTGTACGTGATTTTTTTGTTGTAGAATTTCACCTGTATGTATGTACATGATTTGTTTGTAGAATTTCACCTGTATGTATGTACGTGATTTGTTTGTTGTAGAATTTCACCTGTAAGTATGTACGTGATTTGTTTGTTGTAGAGTTTCACCTGTATGTATGTACGTGATTTGTTTGTTTTAGAATTTCATCTGTATGTGTGTACGTGATTTTTTGTTGTAGAATTTCACTTGTATGTATAGTACGTGATTTTTTTGTTGCAGAATTTCACCTGCATGTATGTACGTGATTTGTTTGTTGTAGAATTTCACCTGTATTTATGTACGTGATTTGTTTGTTGTAGAATTTTATCTATATGTATGTATGTGATTTGTTTGTTGTAGAATTTCATCTGTATGTATGTGATTTGTTTGTTGTAGAATTTCATCTTTATATATGTACGTGATTTTTAGCCCGACTGTTTACAGTGAGGGCTATAGTAATGACTTTTGTCCGTCCGTCCGTCCGTCTGCCTTTTTCTGTTAACATTTGGAGTTTTGGTTAAAGTTTGTGGTTACATTTTTTTACTGAAGGGTCAAGTGTTTTTTTTTTGTTTTTTTTTTCTTATTCCTGTTTAGTTGACATTTGGAGTTTTGGTTAAAGTTTGTGGTTAAAGTTTTTTAGTCAACCTTCAAGTACAGACTATACCTGGTATTTCTTGTCTGATCATCACAAAATTTCATATGCAGGTTTTAGGTCATGTCTACATGAGAATGTCCCCTTTTGGTCGTGATCGGTCAACCGGTATGGCTGCCCGAGCCCAAAACCCGAAAACCATTAGCACAGTCTACAGGTCGTATTTATGAAGGGATTTCATTGCAATTTCATAGAATGCCTCTGTACAATGCCTAGATGAGAACGTCCCCGTTTGGGCATGATCTGTCAACCATGATGGCTGCCCAAGCCCGAAACCCAAAAACTTTTAGCACAGTCTGCAGGTCATGTTTAATATGGACGGATTTCATTGTAACTTGATACGATGACTCCGTATGATGTCTACATCAGAATTTCCCATTTGGGTGTGATCTATCAACCGTCACGACTGCCCGAGCCCAAAACCTGAAAACCTTTAGCACAGTCTTCAGCTCATATTTATGGAGGATTTCAGTGTAACTTCATAGGTTGACTTCATATAATTTCTACACATGAGAAAGTCCCCTTTTGGACATGATTGGGCAACTGTGACGGCTACAGGTTTCCGAAGCCTGAAAACCTTCAGCACAGTCTACAGGTCATATTTATGAAGGGATTTCATTGTAACTTCGTAGGATCAATCCACATGATGCCCAGATGAGAATGTCCCCTTTTGGTTACAGTCATTCAACCATGATGGCAGCCCGAGCCCAAAGCCAGAAAACCTTTAGCACAGTCTACACGTCATATTTAGGAAGGGATTTCATTGTAACTTGATAGGTTGACTTCATATAATGTCTAGATGAGAACGTCCCCTTTTGCGCAACTGTGTTGACTTCATATAATGTCTAGATGAGAATGTCCCCTTTTGGGCAACTGTGACGGCAACAGGGCCCCAAAGCCCAAAAACCTTTAGCACAGTCTACACATCATATTTATGGAGGGATTTCATTGTAACTTGATAGGTTGACTTCATATAATGTCTAGATGAGAACATCCCCTTTTGGGCAACTGATCTTAGTCTGATTGTTCCAAAATTTTGGAGTTTTAGAAAAATTGTTGTTTGATAAAAATATGGCATCTGAAAACAAAAGGTGTTAAAAAATTTAGATGAAATTTAGTATTGTATTTTAATTTCAGTCATTATGGACCTCTTCTGGAAGATCTTGTCAATGTCTTATTAAAACCTAATCCAGATGACAGACCCTCCGCTGATGAAGTTCTTGCCATTCCCAAGATGGATATTTATGTAGAGAAATACATCGCTCATCAGAAAAAGATAGAGAGAAAGCGTCGAGCCATGTCTAGTCCTAGTGTTATATCAGATATAATAAAACAGAGATGTACACCGTGTAGTAAACAAAAAAATGGTGATAAAGAAAATTCTGTTTTATCTGAAAATAAACCTGTGAGTATTTGTTGTTTATTGCTTGGAATTTTGGACTGCTTTCTTGATTATCAGTAAACAAGCTATTAAATGAAATTAGGATAGGCCATAGAAAGTAAATCTTCTGTTTCTCAGCCCATTATTCATAAACTTGCATGCGGATGAGCGTTTTTTTATTTTATTTTTATTTCTGAAATTATTTCTTTGCCATCGAAAGTTCATGTTATTAGCTCACCTGACTGAAAGTCAGGGTGAGCTATTCTGATCACTTTTCGTCTGTCGTCCGTCGTGAAGGTGGTGTTTGGGCCTTTTTCTCCCAAACCACTGGCTGCATATTAATGAAATTTTATGTGATTAGGGGTTATATAAGGGCATTTTGATTTTTTGTCAAATTAGGTTTTGGCACATATTGAGTAGAGGGATGGGGCAAAAATGCTCCAATTCTTAAAAAATCTTCTTCTCAAGAACCAGCAATAGCAGAGACTTGATATTTGGTATGCAGCTTCCTTTTGAGGTGTAGACTCAAGTTTGTTCAAGAGAAGTTCGAGGGGCTATATTTGACGATGTTAAAGGAGGGGCAAAAATTTTGGCCCCGCCCCAAATTTCTATTTTCCAAACCGCGAGGCCGATTTGAACCAAATTTTACGTGAGTGCTTATTGGGTCATAAGTACCTAATTTATGCAGAAATTTTTTTCCCATAGCCCTGTGGGAACCACAGGAGCTAAAAATAGAAAAAAATTAAAACGCCCATATCTCTAAAACTGCACGGCACTGAGAATTCTTATTTGTTGTGAAGCTTCCTTAGGACCAACAGAATGGAATGGTCCAAAAAAAATTGCCATCAGTTTTATCATGGGGTACTTTTTGGGGACTTTGAAAAAGTGCTGAGTCAGCATTTTTTAACACTGTGGGTAATGGGAAAAACATAAGACTACTTTTCTCCCAAACCACTGCTCCAAAAGCTTTCAAATTTCACATATAACATCTTTGGAAGATTGTTTCACATGTTTATTGAAGTCAATTGCCTGGGTCGATATTTGGGCTCTCTATGGGAGCCCAAATGTTTAAATTAGTACTGTATGAGGAGTATTTTTTAAAAATCCTCTTCTTCAGATCTAGCAATAAGAATGTTTTGATATTTGGTATGCAGCATCCTTAGGGGGGTGAGATTCAAGTTTGTTGAAGCCAAGTCCCTAGGTTCATATTTAGGCTGAAAATTTGGGGTCCCGTTGCGGACTCAGAAAGTTGGGACCAAAATCCGAAAAAATTTTTTTTGTTTTTTCTGTGTTTCGGTCAATTTTAAGACAAAAAAAAAAAAAAAATTTCCCCTGAAAATTTTGGGTCCGTGTTGGACTTTGAAAATTTTGGACCAAAATCCGAAAAAATTTTGTTTTTTTTGTTTTTCATGCCTTTCTGTCAATTTTAAGACCAAAAAAAAATTTTTTTTTTTTTCCCTGAAAATTTGGGGTCCAGGTGGGACTTAGAAAATTTTGGACCAAAATCCGAAAAAAAATTTTTTTTGTTTTTTATGCGTTTTGGTCAATTTTAAGAGAAAAAATTTTTTTTTTTTTTCCCCTGAAAATTTGGGGTCTTGGTGGGACTTAGAAAATTTTGGACCAAAATCCAAAAAAAAATTTTTTTTGTTTTTTATGCGTTTTGGTCAATTTTAAGAGAAAACATTTTTTTCCCCTGAAAATTTGGGGTCTGGGTGGGACTTAGAAAATTTTGGACCAGAATCCTGAAATTTTTTTTGGTGTTTTTTATGCATTTCTCTCAATTTTAAGACAAAAAAAAAATTTTTTTTTTTACCCTGAAAATTTAGGCTCCGGGTGGGACTTCGAAAATTTCGGACCAAAATCTGGAAATTTTTGTTTTTGTTTTTTATGCATTTCGGTCAGTTTTAAGACAAAAAAAAAAAAAAATTTTACCCTGAATATTTGGGGTCCGGGTGGAACTTTGTTTTCTATGCGTTTCTGTCAATTTTAAGACAAAAAAATTTTTTTTTTTTTTACACCGAAAATTTGGGGTCCGGGTGGGACTTAGAAAATTTTGGACCAAAATCCTGAAATTAGTTTTAGCGTTTTTTATGCGTTTTAAGAAGAAGAAAAAAATTTAGGCTGAAAGTATTTTGTTTGGGAAAAAAATCTGTTTTTTATGCATTTATCTCAATTTTGGGACGTAAAAGTGCAGGAACTGAAAATAGAAGGAAAATCCTTGTGGGGGCACAATCGCTTCATCTAATTGATATATGCTTTTCTTAGGAGGGGGCGTATGCAGCTTATTCAAGTCAAGTCCCTGGTTTGATATTTAGACTACCATATCAGGTGAGCACCCTCAGGCCCCCTGGGGCCTCTTGTTGGTTTAGGTTTTAGGCCTCATAATACGGAATAGCATGGGTGGTGGTGTATTTTGTACCTTGAGAGCAAGAAGGCTTTGCAATGCTAAAGCATTGCAAAGCCTTCTTGCACTCAAGGGACAAATTTATCAATTTTTTTTTTAACTTTGGTCAAATATCAGACATAATCCATTAATTTTTTATTTTTTTTTATGTTTACATTGGTTATAGAAAGAAGAGCATGCGGCAGCCAAAAGGACCATGTGGGAGGGCCTGAGAAGTAGATTTTTAATTTTTTTAGGCCATATGTTTTCATTTTTGGAATTCACTAAAAAAACATTTCCACAATCCATTCCAATGAGGGGTCATAATCTGAATTTACATGCAGGCCTTTAGAACCCATGATCCCCTGTTAAGTTTCCCAGTAGACCATAGGAAAAGCTAGCATTTGACATTAGGCTTAAAAAAGTTAAAAAATCTGTTTCTCGGGGCCCCACCTGCGTGGTCTTTTTGGCTGCTGCATGCTTTCTTCTTATAACCAATACCAACTTAAAAAAATAAAAATTAACCCTTTTCCCAACGAATCGCCCGCATCTGCCCACGTAATATGCAAATTCAGCAGTTGAAAAAATATTATTTTTCAAAAAATTTCAACAAAACCATATCATGTGACCCCTCGTTGGAACGAGCTCATCGAGCTCGTTCCAACGAGGGGTCACATGATATGGTTTTGTTGAAATTTTTTGAAAAATTTTTAAAAATGATATTTAAAATAATAAATTTTGATATCGTCTGCGTTGGGTAAAGGGTTAAATGGTTTATGTCTGATATTTTAGCCAAGTTAATAAAATTAATAAATTTGTCCCTTGAGTGCAACAAAGCTTTGCAATGCTTTATACACCACCACCCATGCTATTCTGTAGATTATGAGGCTTAAAAGAAATCAAACCAAGAATATGAACTTTTCATAGCAAAGAAATAATTACAAAAATAAAATAAAAACTACCCGCCCACCCACATGTAATTCAAAAAAAACATCTGTCTGTTTCAAATAAATATATCAAAATTTATTTTAATTACTTTTTTCAAGAGCACGGTGGGTCAGTGGTCAGTGCATTGAACTTCAATCCGAAAGGTCAATGATTCGATCCTGACCATTGTGTCTTGGGGCAGGGCACTTCATCCCAATTGTCCATGTGAGGGCATGGTTCCTAACCATCAGATGCATTGTGTGTTAGGGCAAGGCACTTTATTCTGATTGGCCACATGGGGGCATGGGAGCCCTATGTAAAAGGCATACTGCCATACTGCCCATCCATGGTGCACTTGCCTTCAACCAATGCTAACCCTGCTTGTGCAGTGTTGGTTCACTGGGGAGGCAGTGGTTCTCTCTGAGTACACCGACTGATTTCACCCATAAAATTGTACAACACAAGTTATCCCTGGTTGTCAGAAGTGTTGTTTAACCCTGATAAATAAATTTATTTTCCCAAATTTTTCCCAAAATTTCAACAAAACCATATGTCAATCCTCGTGAGAGTTCACATGATATAGGTTTTGGAAATTTTTTTCAATATAATGTTTAGCTGCGACAAGCAGCTCTGTGTGACAGTGTCATTCAGTTGGTTGGTCGGTCAGTCTGTGACCAACAAGTTTTTAAATTTCAATAACTTTTAAAATACTGGGTGGAATGATATCATATTTGGTATGCAAATAGATGTCTATCACTATGTTCAACGCAGTTGTGATTCAGAAAATCTTGGGAGGGTTTTTGCCCAATATGGGCATTTAATTTGTTTCTTTTTTTTGCCAATAGTCTCAGCTGAACTGCAAACTCGCATTTTTTTTTCAACTACACAGTTGCCATATCATGCAGGCAGATGTGGCTGATTCAAATGTACAGTGTTTTAAAGTAAAAAATGTATTCTACAAGTTGAATTAAAAATGAAACCGACGAGCCTCTGGCGAGTCGGTTTCATTCTTAATCCTACAAGTGGAATAAATTGTTTTCTTGAAAACACTATACATTTATTTTGTTTATCCCATAAATCATTTACAGGACAGTCATGGTGAAATTGTGCTGTTACTCGCTACAAAACACTGCGAGAAGTGAGAAGGACATTGGTTCATTTCCATCGACAAGAAAAACTGCCAAAAATAAATAAGGCGCAGTGATACATTTCTGTTTAAAAATAATTCCCCTACAAACTTGAGCTAAACTTGCAAAAATACTTTATTAAATGAACAATGTTTATCTTTCTTATCTTCATTGTTTATTATTTTTTTTGTCATCATTTCAACTTAAGTTTTATAAACAAAGCCGATGACAAGTGCATTTGTTTATTTATACTTTCCTACTTTGGAAAATGAAACATCGTTCATCATTCCCCCGCCTTTCACAATCAAGCTTGTATGCTTTTTAACGTTTTGTTTCGATTGTTATACTTTTTCTTTGTTAACTGGTAGAGTGCTAAATTATTTTTGGACATCCAAATTTGTCCACGTCTCTTTGTCTTGTTACAATTTATGGGAGAGTGCCTAGTGGCACTCTCCCATAAATTGTAACAAGGCAAATCCTCACAGACTAAATAATTTCAGTTCCAAAATAATATGACGCACATCCATTGAATATGAAGTCATTAAGTTGCAGTACCTGCGCTTCAGAATAAAGCCCAAATATGGGCTCCCAGCACTCTACCAGTTAATTGTTGTTCGTTTTATTGTTAGACAGAGTCAAAATGTGCCGTATATTCTGAAATGAAACATTTCAGTGACAGTTAATGTTTGATAACATCGGTTCATTATGTCTCCCACAAATGTAAAACAGGTCATGACAACACGAATGCGGTAGAGGTCAGAGGTCAATAAATCTGTCTCTACTATAGGAATACATTCTTTCAGTGTTAAACCTATGGGGAAAATGTATCACACTACTAACCACTGGCTGAATAAAGCAACAATTTATCCAAGACTTTTATTGTTCAAATAAACATCCATATATGGGATAAATTAGGTAAAAAAGTTAACAGGTCAAACCTGATTAATTTAGAAAGTCCAGTGAAGAGTATGACATGCAATCAAGAGGGATGATCAAATAAACAATATTTATAAGCTCACCCAAGCAAAGCACAAGGCAAGCTTTAGTGCTCACTTTCCATAGGTCATCCATCCATCGTCTGGCTAGCATAAACTTTACATTACTTCTCCTCAAAAACTACTGGACCAAATTGAGCCAATATTGATATCATGTTCCTTATCATATGTCAATTCATGTGTGTTCAAATAAAGTTGCCAGGCCCACAAGGGGAACCAAAAGTTAAGAAAATCTTTTTCAGAAACTTGTATTTGGTATACAGCATAAGGGTGTCAGGGTGTCAGATTCAAATCAGGTCCCTGTGTTCAGATTGAGGCTCCTTATGGAAGCCTACATTACAACTTCAGTGAGGAACTTTCTTTAAAATTCTTCTTGAGAACTACCTATCAGAATCTCTTGATATTTGGTATACAGGACCCCTAGGCTGTGTGGATGTTAAAATGAAGTCCCTTAGTTCATGTTCAGGGTCCCTGTGTGAGCCCCAGTTTTAACATTGTGGCAATATGAGGAATATTCTTTGAAAATCTTTTTCACCAGAACCACCTATCAAAATCTTTTGATATTTGGTATTTGTGACTTTTAGTGGGTGTCAGATATAGAGGATATGGATTGGAATGAGTGTTTTTCTCATATAATATTTATGAAACAAGTCTAAGAAAATTTCAGACGAGTTTCATAAATATTATATGAGAAAAACACTCATTTCATATTCTATTTATCATATGACACACACACGCACAAATTAGCCACTTAGTATGACTTTTTAACCCATCACCTAACTTGAGTTGCAGACGGCACTTGGAAAAAACATCCTCGTATAACTAAAAATTTTCATTTTATGCTTCCAAAATATAGGTTATGACCACTCATTTGAACGAGCGCGACACGCTAGTTCCAATGAAGGGTCATAACATGTTTTGGAAGCAAAAAGTGAAAATATAAAAAAAAAATGAAAAATGAATGGCGTTTTTCTTTTATTGCGTGAGGCGTTTTTTACTGTTACATTAGGTAAAAGATTAATACAATATAACCCACCCTAAATAGGACAGATAACATAAATTCTCCCTACTAAAATTATGCAAATGTGACCCAGTTGTATTTTGTTTAGCCAATCAGATTGTCCAGTATTGAAATTGACCAATGAAAGCTCCCAACTCTAATTATGCAAATTATGAAAATGTGGCCCAGTTGTATTTTGTTCAGCCAATCAAATTGTCTAGTTTTGAAATTGACTAATGAAATTGACGGAAGGCTTTATTTATCAATGATTAATATGAAAACAAAATTTTTAAAGTGAACAAAACGGACGAGTCATATGATAAATATGCATTTATGCATAAGAGAGAATTATTATTCTAATTATTAATATAACAATAACATGATTTTGAAGGGCTTTACAGTGTATTAACGGCTCAACAGAAATGGTTAACAGCCCAAGAGTTTATTAGTGGCCCACGGCGAAGTCGAGGGCCGCTAATAAGCTCAAGGGCTGTTAACCATTTCTGTTGAGCTGTTGATACACTGTAATGCCCGACAAAGTCATGTTATTTCTATTATTGCCACTTTCGTACATCAGGGACATTACAATTGAATTATATGGGAAATAAGATAAATAAATGAAGTTTGACGTTTTAGAATTAAAAAAACAGCGACACTATCGTCTGATTTGTTGACAAACAAACCAGGTAACATGACTATCGTCTGATCAGTCTACGGCGAAATTTGGGAAGTTTGATGATGAAATATATCTTCGAAATGCGAACTTTAGGCAAGGAGTTTATTCATCAAAGATGTCATCACTTACTTTGCGTGTATCGCTTCCTATATTTGATACATTATCTATCCGTGGCACAAAAGGATACACTTGAAACAAATTTGTTAATTGTGTTTACAAATTAAAAAAATCCGAAGTGAATTTCGATCCAAATGGAAATCTGGGGAAAATATTGTTGATCAGCTGAGAGATATGACGTCATTGTCTATATTTAGATGTGTCGGGCTGTTATTGACATGTTGGGCTGTTATAGTCAATAACGGCCCAACACGTCACATGACTTGTACTTGTTGAGCATTACGAGGTTTCAATGCCCGACAAAACATCGTTAATGTGCTAGGAACGCCTGCAAAAGTGGTAATAATATAATATAATTCTCTTAGTGATACTTTTTAATACCATATCATGCAATGATTCAGAATTTGTTTGTATAACAGAATTGAGGCCATTTTAATTTGGATTACATTCCGATATTATAAATGTCATTTCTGGTTACCATGACAGTGGGTACAGATTCCATTTTGTTCAAATTAAGTCCCTGGATTTATATACCCCCCCCCCCCCCCCCCCACCACCACCACCACAACAACCATTAGGTTAATATATTTGGTACCTCTACCCCCATGGGAGTATGAATTTTTTTACTTTGTCAATGAAATTGTAGAAAATATGGCTTTCATTGGAACTGGCTCATTGAGCTGGTCCCAATGACATCCATATTACAGTGTTACAAAAAATTACATAGCTTCATTGCTCTGCACTGTCAACTAGTCACAGATTTGGAATGTGACCCAATCTCCATAGCAACCAATTTGCTTGCTTAGCACGTTTCTCAAGTGAGCGATTAAGTCCTTTTGGGGCATCTTGTTCAAATGGGAGCTTCTGTTTTATTTTTTCAGGACACACCTACCAGGCTTGGATACAAGCACACTGGTCAGGTACATAGAATTCAACAGCTGGGGAACAATTCACCTAAAAGTACAAGAGCTCTGCACCGGTGTGTGATGGACACATGTACACCTGGTGTTCCTCATAAGAAACTGCCGATGGGGCCGGTAAGAGGTTTTTATAAATTTCAATATCTTTTATATTGATGTGTTAAAGTTTTGGATATAAAAATGTCATCTTCCCCCCATGTACAGAGGTTTACAAAGTTTTGCCAGAAGACCAGAGTTAGGGATTTATCAACCAATTTTCCCAAAGCTGTACAGAAAGATTCAACTTTTATTCACCTTTAGTGGCAGATGTGGAGGAACTCAAAGAAGCAGAGCAGTGCTTGTTTACTGTGATAAAATAGTTCTGCATTACAGGTAAAATAAGGCGTGGTCACCAATGCATGGGGTGGAAGTTATCCAGAGTAGGCAGCATAGAAATGGAGGATTGACCAAGGCCTAAAAAAAGTTAAAAATCTGTTTCCCAGGCCCTCCCACATGGTTCTTTTGGCTCTGTTATGCTTTCTTTTTATAACCAATGCAAACTTGAACAAAAAATTAAATTGTTTTAGGCTTAATAAAATTAAAAATCTGTTTCTCAGGCCCTCCTGTATGTTCCTTTTGGCTGCCGCATGCTCTCTTTTTATGACCAATGCAAACTTGAAAAATAAAAATTAAATGGTTTATGTCTGATATTTTACACAAGTTAATAAAATTGATAAATTTGTCCCTTGAGTGTAACAAGGCTTTGCGATGCTTTAGCATTGCAAAGCCTTGTTGCACCCGAGGGACGAAATACACCACCACCCTTGCTATTCTGTAGATTATGAGGCCTAAAACATAAAATAAACCAAGAATATGAACTTCTGTTGGCAAAGAAATAATTACAAAAATAAAATATAAAATAAAAAACCGCCCGCCCGCCCGCCCGCATGCAATTTTACAAAACTTGGCCTGAGAAACAGAACATCTACTTTGTGTGGCCTTATGTCTGATATTTTACCAAAGTTATTAAAATTGATAAATCTGTCCTTTGAATGCAAGAAGGTTTTACAATGCTTCAGCATTGCAAAGCCTTCTTGCACTCAAGGAACAAGTTACACCAACACCCATGCTATTCTGTAGATTATGAGTAGAGATGAGCCAATTCGTAAAATGCCTCATAAGACAAATGCCGATTATTTTAGACAACAATCAGCCGATACCGAATGCCGATGTGTGATGGTTTCTGTATTATTCAAGCTTACTGCAGAAGCTGGCTGATTTACAGTAATCAGAATTTAATTTACCGTACCGACCCGTCAGTAAGCCCACTCTCGTGGGTAAGCACACCAACTTTTTAGAAAACGTATATTTTTATACTGTACCAATGACCCAGACTTAGCTGGTGCTAACTCCAACAAAACCAGGGCCAAACACAAATTTTGCCCCCCAATCCCCAAAATTTGTATCCAAAACAAAAAGAAATCATGTCCTAAAGGACCTCCATACTACGCCTCTACTGCGCATGCGCAGTGACGCAGTCATCCCGAAATTGGCGCCAATTATCTTTCTCTGTTTGGCCCTTCATCAGTCAACATCTCACTGATCTTTGTGCTTGTAAATCTCTGTTTAAAGGATGCCAGACACGTAATTTTTGGAGAAAATGTGATTCTAAGGAGGATAGAAGGAGGAGAGGAAAAAGAAGTGGCAAAAAATAATCAGGGCTGTACTTAAAATTTTTTGATGAAATTATGTTAAGTTGCCTATTTTCGAGGCATGGGCCTCTTGTTGTCATTCTTGCTAATTGTTGCACTGCTTATTCAGTGTTTCCTCTCCCCTAGCCTTCTAAAGTCCCCCCTGGCAATTCTCCCATGCTTTTGGCATATTTTTGAGAAATTTAATTTCTAAAATTTCCTGGGAGAGTTGCTTGGTTACAGAATGTTTTCTGTTATTTTCCCCATAGTTACGTTTTCACCCATGGGTGTATAACGTTTGTGTTCTGCATCTTCCATCTGATGTTCTACAGATTCTCCCCTGGGAGTCTCTGTTTTGCATCAGATAGAGTGTAATTGATGACTGATTCCGGGCCAGTTTTTTCAGTGCCTGGAGTCATGTTTTCTAGTGTGTTTACACTGTTTGTTTTCATTGGCAACAGCCTTTTTTGAGGGGGGCTGTTTGCCTTTGTGGTAGTTTATCTCATTATAAGATACATTTATATTATCCGAAAGTGTCTCATTAATTATTTTATATAAATTTAAAATTTTTGACCACACTTTGCCATCGGATCCATCGGGGCTCAACGTTACTTTTCAGCAACTTGGGCTTATCTGAAAAAATATTTTTTCAAAATTATTTTGTTTTGCAATTGTTTTTTCATTTATTAATGGATCATGTTATTATGTATCTTTGTGTCAGGGGTTTTTGCGAGTAACTAGGACTTATTGTTGTTCTTTCACAATGAAGGGACATTGTTCAAATTGTAATAGGAAGAAATCTTCCTCTGACTTTCATGATCATTGTATTAATTGTAGTCAGTGTTCTCGCATTAATCCCTGTCCTATATGTGAACATTGGGATGAGAAACATTGGAAACGTGTGTCACGATATGTTGTTTCTGGAGAAAGAGCGATGCCAGCTCTTTCTCCACAAGGTCACTCTACTCTCTCAGTTTCTATTTCAGAGGAACCAGAACAGGGTGATGTTTCCATGTTATCTTCTTCAAGTGTGCGTCCGTCGTCACAAATCAATTCAGAGCTAGCGGCAAAAGTGCTCATGGAGATTAGACAAATGTCGTCCGCTAGCTCGCCCGGTGTAGCGTCCATTCACCGAATGGTTCGGCAGCCGGGTTCGTCCGATGCGGTCCAAGAGGAAATTTTGGGTGATGCGAGCACTATAAACATAATAGATGCACACCCAGTGACGGCGGATAGTAAGCGAGAACGGAGGAAGCCTTTTAGTCCGGTTCCTAGCTCGTCCAGGTCCAGCCGGGCCGCGAGCGAGAGAGGTCCCTCTCTCGTACAACAACATCTGGGACCAGATGTTGTGGTACAAAATGTGTCTTTAGCGGAGCATACGTCCGTCGCTCGGGACGCTCCGTTGTATAAGCAGTCCGCAGAGACTGTTAAGGCTTCCTCTTCTCGTCAGCGCACACGACCGCACCTTGGCTGCGTGACCGCCAATATTTTACCAGCTTCGCCGATGAAGGATTCTTCGGCGACCAGGTCACACCATCCGGCAGCCAGGGATTCGAGACCGATGGACTCCGGACGTTCGCATAGGAAAAGTATGCGGGAGCCATCTGATGCGGAGCTGCCCTCGGCGAAGCAGCGAAAGACTGCGCCTCCGCAGGTCTCGACGTCGGACATTCTTGTGCAGATAGCACAGCTTATCGCAGCATCCCAGCAGCCGACAGAAACGGTGTCGGATCGAGAATTATCCGACGGCGCTGGGTCGGTACGCTCCGCCGAAGCATCGGGGACGGACGACCGGGAACATCGGGAGGTCCGACCGGATGGTGAAAGGGATACGGATGACTTGGAGCTATCCCTTTCGGAACAACATAAAGCTGCCGTGGACTTCATCCGGCACTTTCTCCCTCAAGTTGTTCCGTCGGGCCAGACTGCTGCGCTTCCGGACAAGAGAATTATAGCGTCATTGGACTCTGAATTTTTTGAGCGGTTCAGGGACATCGCTCCCGAGTTTCCGTCGCAGTCCAATAATGTTGCAAGAACATTTGAATTATTGAACGACGCTATATTTAAACTTGCTTCCAGGACGGGGAAAGCAGGTTTCTTGTCCGCTAATACTCTCAACCTGCCTTTCATTAATGCAAGGAATAAATTCGATACGGCAGGACAGGGTATACCGAGAGTTCCTCTGCGTATGGACGACGAGGCGGAAGACTTAGAGCTATCATTACCGTCGTCAGCTTCTATTCCAACCGCGGTGTTGGAAACAGCTATTGCGTCTAACAGAGCCAATTTAGATGCCTTATCTTACGCAGATCACCTTACTAAGGCGTTATCACTGCGCCTTCAAGGGGAAGAGTTTCAGGATATACAATCCTCTTTAAGACTTCTTTCAAGGGCAGTAGCTTATTCCACGTGTAACTCCGCCCTTTCAGTGGCAAATCTGGAGTTGGTTAGACGTGACGCAGCCCTAGCTACATCCACACTAGTGGATTCTAAGGTGAAGAACTCTCTTAGAGTCGCTTCGGTCTCAGGAGAACTTCTCTTTGACGGCAAGCTTTCCGCTATTTATGATAAAATTAAAAAGAAAGCTAATGATTCTCTGTTGTTCAGATCGGCTCCTAAAAAGTCGGATACAGCAGACACGAATAAGACAGGCACTTCTGGGTCTAATGCGCCCAAGAGAGGTTCCTATAGAGGTTCCGGTGCGTCCTCTTGGTCTTATTCGAGAGACCGTCAGGATAGCGACTCTCGTTCGGGACGTCCTTCAGGCCGGGACAATCGGTCGGACGCCCCGAGGTCGACGAGGCGAGGTGCGGGTCGTGGAAGACGTGGTTTCTCCTACCGCAGGCCTCGCAGGTCCAGGAGGTGATGGCTTAAACCTCTATCGCGTTCCGGTTGGCGGAAGGTTGTCGAGTTTTTCACAAGAGTGGGCGTCGATTACGGACGACCCTTGGGTGAGAGGAGTGACTTCGGAAGGTCTGAAGATATCCTTCAAACGAAAGCCTCCATTAACTCGAAGTCCAAAGTGGACTCATCTTCCTTCAAATCCACAGAAAAGAGACGCTCTGTTATCAGAGGTGCAGTCTCTTTTAATGAAGAACGCGGTAGAGGTCGTAGAAAACCAGGAATCTCTGGGATTCTACAGCCATCTGTTTCTGGTTCCGAAACCAGACGGCTCGTTCCGTCCAGTCATAGATTTGAGCTGGATAAACAAGCTGATCGTCGCTCCGAAGTTTTATATGGAGACGATTCGATCGGTCAGAGCGAGTATTCGGGTGAACGATTATGCAACGAGCATAGATCTCAAAGATGCGTACTTTCACGTCATGGTACATCCGACATTCCGAAAGTATCTACGCTTCACAGTCCTAGGAGTGGTGTATCAATTCCGGGCGATGTGCTTCGGATTGAATCTAGCACCCTGGGCTTTCACTCGGGTAATGAACTCGGTAATGATCTACTTCCGAGCTCATTCGTCTGCGGTAACGTTGGCCTACCTGGACGACATTCTTCAGAGGTACGGCAATGAGTTAACGCTTCAGAACGATGTTCAGAATCTTCTTCTATTGCTCCGACGTCTCGGTTTTATAGTAAACGAGGAGAAGTCGGATCTGGTGCTGTCCAAGTCATTCACTCATCTGGGAATGAGCTTCGAGACGCACAACAATCTCGTTCGTCTGCCGTTAACCAGAGCGAAATTAGTCAGTTGTTACGCTCGCTATTGTCTGCACGCAGACAAAGTCACGGCGAGAGAATTTATGAGACTGATAGGTCTGTGCGGAGCCGCCACGGATCTCATTCCGATGGGGCGGCTACGCACACGTCCTCTTCAAATTTTCCTGACTCAGAATTGGAGTGTGAAAATTCATTCGCTCGATGTAGACGTTCTCTTGTCAGATCAAGTGAAACAAGAGATTCAGACTTGGGCAAACATTCAGTGGTTAACTCAAGGAGTTCCGCTGCAGTTGCCAGATCCGAGTTTTACCGTTATGACGGATGCCAGTCAAACAGGTTGGGGTGCATCATTAATCCCAACGGATTCAAGATGCCAGGGTCTTTGGGATCCGCAATTCCTGTGCAAGCACATAAACATCAAGGAAATGATGTCAATTTGGCTTGCGTTACGTCACTGGATGGACATTATTCAAGATGCTCATGTCCAAATCCTATCCGACAATACGACAGTAGTGGCGTATATACGGAATCAGGGAGGCACTCATTCAGTTCTGTTGTTCAATCTAACGGAAAGAATCCTTCTGTTTGCGTTAGAACATCACGTTCTTCTTTCGGTCCGTCACATACCGGGTCGTCTGAATGTGCTAGCAGACTCCCTTTCACGAAAGGGTCGCTTGTTGCCGTCGGAGTGGACTCTCAACAAACAAGTATTCAATCAGATTTGCTACCAATGGGAACGGCCAATGACAGACTTATTTGCGACACATCTCAACAATCAGTTGCAGACGTATGTGTCTCCGTGTCCGGATCCAAGAGCATTTGCAGTAGACGCTCTGTCGATCCCTTGGGACGGAATGATAGGATATGCGTATCCTCCAGCGCCGTTAATTCAACAAGTATTGCTAAAGATAAAACAATCTCAATGCAAGATTCTGTTGGTAGCATCTTTGTCGCCACAGAGACCGTGGATAAATCTACTCAGGTGTCTGTTGTGGGACCTACCGCGGAAGCTTCCTCCACGAGAGGATCTTCTTTCGCAGGGGAAATCGCGCCAACTCCATCACAACCCGCAAGGTCTCAACCTTCACGTTTTTCCGTTGTGCGGTCCTTCTTGCATGACAAGCACTTTACAGGACGAGCAGTGGACGCGATTTCTAACTGTAGGAGGACCTCCTCTTCGCTAAACTATGCGGCTAAGTGGAAGGTTTTTCGTCGTTGGTGTAGGGATCATTCTGTAGATATATTTGATCCCTCTATACCAGACATTGCAAACTTTCTAGTATACTTGTTTGACGAAATCAAACTGCAGCCTGTTACTATAAAGGGTTATAGATCTATGTTATCTGATACCTATGCACATCATGATAGTTTACAAATTGGATCTAATGTCTCTTTATCGAAGTTGGTTAGAAACTTTTCGATAAATAGACCCAGAACTCTTAGATTAATTCCTAAGTGGAACTTAGCTTGGGTTCTCCTTAAATTGAAGGAAAAGCCATTTGAACCTCTTGGGACAGTAGATTTCAAATTCTTATCTTATAAGACAGCTTTTCTCTTAGCTTTCTCTTCTGCCAGAAGAGTCAGTGAGCTTCATGCACTATCGGTGGATGATTCTCATTATCGTAGTGTTGGGAACACTATCACCTTCACTACTAATGTGGGTTTTTTAGCTAAGAATCAGGCTCCTAATAAATATCCGGAACCTATTGTGATTAAGGCTCTTCCGTCTTCAGACGGGCGTAGGCCTTTACTCTGTCCTGTTAGAGCACTACGTATCTATAAACAGAGATCTCAGTTTATCAGAAAGGGACGGAAACGTTTCTTTCTGTCTTTGATGCCTAATAGAAAGGACATTTCAGTCCATTCTATTGCTAGATGGATTCAGTTAACTATCCGTACTGCTTATGAAGATTTATCTTCTTCTCAGCAGTCTGTGCTTAAGATTTCTGCTCATGAAGTAAGAGCTCTTTCTACTTCCTGGGCTTATGCTAATAGTGTTGCTATTACAGATTTAATGAAGGCTGCTTATTGGTCTCAGCCATCCACATTTACGAATTTTTATCTCAGAAATATTGAGTCCATTTCTGGAGACCTGCATTGTTTAGGTCCGTTATCTGTTGCTCAGAATGTCGTCCACTAAACAGTTGCAACTATAGTTATGCAGGCTTTCTGTTCCGGCAGTGACTCCGTCCGGCTGCCCTCTTCGCTCTGGGCTATTTGACCCAGGGCAAGGGGAAGGGGGGGGGCGGGTGTTCCCTTAGGTCTCCTGCTTTATAGTGAAAAGCAAGGGAATGCCTCCTCCAAGTCAGTATTTCTGAGTCGCTTCCGGGATGGTTTTAAAGTGTAATATTAATGTTTAAATTCATTCATGTCTTATTTTTAAAGTGTAGCTCGGTGTGAAGCATTTGTATATGTCAAGTGTCAAACGGGCTTTAATATACAATACTCGGACACTTTTAAATGATTATAAAGAGTCTCAATTCTCTGGACTACTTTATTTATTGGCTTGCTTTAAAAATAATTAGTATAAGGGTTATACTGGATGTTAATAGAGAACATGAATGTTATTGTGCTCAATTATTAAGGGTAGTGTATCTTTCTAATTTAATATTAAATAAGAAAGATACATGTAAAGCCTAATACTCCTTTTCTCCTTAAGGGGTTACCTCTTTATTATATAGTTGAGCTTATTGGATTTTCCTCTATGTCCTAGGCCCTCCAGCCTGTTTACTATTCAGCTAAGTCTGGGTCATTGGTACAGTATAAAAATGTTAAAAAATTTATAGTAATTTATATATTTTTTATACTTACCAATGACCCAGACGGGGATGGCCCTCCCTGGAGTTGGGAACTCTTGCCTCCCCGCTGAGTACATAGCGCTGACTAGGCACTGCCAGTAAGAATGATAATTGGCGCCAATTTCGGGACGACTGCGTCACTGCGCATGCGCAGTAGAGGCGTAGTATGGAGGTCCTTTAGGACATGATTTCTTTTTGTTTTGGATGCAAATTTTGGGGATTGGGGGGCAAAATTTGTGTTTGGCCCTGGTTTTGTTGGAGTTAGCACCAGCTAAGTCTGGGTCATTGGTAAGTATAAAAAATATATAAATTACTATAAATTTTTTAACTTTTTGGGGTATCACCCCAAAATAAGCCCACCCCATATTTCTCTGAATTAAAGTTTTATGAGGCCTAAAACATAAAACAAACCAAGAGCATGAACGTTTGATAGAAAAAATAAAGAATAAAATAATAATACCCGTCCACATGCAATTTTACAAAAAAATGGCCTCAGAAGCAGAAGATCTACTTTGTGGAGCGTAAACATGACTTCATACTTGTGTTGTGGTCGTGAAATAGTCATAGATACTGTTAGTGACCTTAGCTGGTAGAGTGGGGGATCTGTATATTTGGACTTTATTCTGAAGTCAAAGTACAGCAATTTAAAGGTATCATATTTCAGTGCATGTGTTTTGTGTTTGTCTTTGGAGTGATGTTATTACAGTGGAGCCCACTTTATTAGATATCTCTTAATTGTATATCCCTGTTAATTGAATATAATTTTCAAACACAAAACCATTTACCATACATTCAGTACAAATTTGATCTGTTAATTGCATATGGGTTGTAGAGTAAACTCCTGTTAATTGTATATAAATTTTTGTAATATGTCAAAAAAATTACTGTGACATGCACCAAATTCCCCTTATTTATTAACCTTTTTGGCCTCACTACATCCAATATAGGCATTTATTCTATCATATCTTGTTCGACAGAGCTGTATGAGCTTTGTCAAATAAGATATAATAGAATAAATGCTCAGTTTACCTCCAGAACACAGGAAACTGACCAAATCCCTGTTAATTGTATACTCCTGTTAATTGAATAATTTTCACTGGAAAAATGGATATTCAATTAAGAGGATTCCACTGTATACCCCTGTCTTGAAGTGAAGAACTCCATCCATCCATCCAGCCATCCATCCGTCCGCTCTTAGCAGAGGTACGTTGTGGAGTCATTTGCAAGTACAATGCTACAATAAGTGGGTTTTTAGCTGCGACTAGCAGCTCTATAAGTGGCAATGTCTGTCTGTCTGTCTGTCTGTCTGTCTGTCTGTCTGTCTGTCTGTCTCTGTGACCAACGAGTTTCAAAACTCAATAACTTTTTGAAATACTTGTTGGAATGACTTTATATTTGGCCTGTAAGTGTATCTTATTGATGTCTAGCCACTGTTAAATGCATGTGTTGTTCCAAATATTTTTCTTGGAGTTATGGCCCTTGATGGACTTGGAATTTTGTGAGATTGCTCCACCCGTCGCAGGTACAGCGTCGATGTCGCATTTTTTTTGGTATTGTGCTGTTAACCCCATAATACATTTGATTTCTATCAGTTTTAATCACCTCTTTGGGGGTTAGATCTCTAGTTTTGGATTTAACATCACATTGTTATTTCTAAAATTTCTGAGTAATTGGACAAAAAAAACCCACAATGTTGGATTGTACACGTAAATAACCTCACAGAAGGGCACTACACAGTACTTAACCTCACAACGACAAATCGACAAAATATATCAGTCGTGTGTTCGTCCGTCCATACCAACATTTTCCCTTTTATCTCAGCTACTGCTATTCCGATCTGAACGATATTTGGTGTTATGATAGAGCATCGTGGGGGAATGACACCTGTGTAGCGTGAGTTTCTTCCACACATTTTTTTCGAGTTATGGCCCTTTTTCACTGTTTCAACTTAGAAAACATTTGGCCGGTCAGGGGCATTGGCACACGCTTTGAGTTGCCCCTCTTGTTTTCTCTGTTAAAATTTACCTTGTTCAAACTTATAACAAGGCAGACACACTAAGAAATTTACAGGGCCAAATAATACAACACTCTACCAGTTGAATGGCAATAAATAAATAAACTAGAACAGTGTCATTTGTGTGCAAAGCACATTAAGGTGTATCCCCGCATTTTCAGTTTGCCGTCATGATGGTCATAAATTCCAAACCTTTATGCACATCTGAAGACCCTACCTGAACCTATGAACACAGTTTCAGTTTTTTGAATGAAAACCCCTAGGGGCCTCTCACTGGAAACCGATTCACTAATGACCAAAGTGGCACTACAGTTGCCACATGAGGCCGAATCAAAAATCCAAAACCTTTATGCACATTTAGAGACCCTACACATGAACACTCTTTCAATGTTTTGAGTTTAAATCCCTAGCAGCCTTTCACTGGAAACCGATTCACTAACGAAAAAAGTGGTGCTACAGTTGCCACATGGAGCCAAATAAAAAATATGAAACCTTTATGCACATCTAGAGACCCTACCTGAACATATGAACACACTTTCAATGTTGTGAATTAAAACCCTTGGAGCCTTTCGACGGAAACCAATTCTCCAAAGACAAAAGTTGTGCTACAGCTGCCACATGAGGCTGAATCAAAAATCAAACCTTTATGCACATCTAGAGACCCTACCTGAACATATGAACACAATTTGAATGTTTTGAATTAAAGGCCCAAGAAGCCATTCGCCGGAAACCGATTCTACAATGATAAAAGTGGTACTATGGGCACCAAATGGGGAGAAATCAAAAATCCAAAACATACACATCTGGAGACTCTACCTGAACATAAAAACACACTTTCAATGTTTCAAATTAAAATCCCAAGGAGCCTTTCGCCAGAAACCAATTCACTAACAACAAAAGTAGTGCTACATGCACCACATGGGGCCGGATAAAAAATTTGAAAAATTTATGCCTATCTAGACACCCTACCTGAACATATGAACACATTTTCAACATTTTGATTTAAACCCCCAAAGAGCCTTTCACCAGATTCCAATTCTCTATTGACAAAAGTGGTGGTTAAGTGCCACATGGGGCCAAATCAAAAATCTGAAACGTTTATGCACATCTAGACACTCTAGCAGAACATACAAACCCAGTTTCTACATTTCAAATTAAAACCCCTAGGAGCCGTTCGCTGGAAAATGATTCTCAAATGACCAAAGTGACGCTACGGGTGCCACATGAGGACGAATCAAAAATCCATAACTTTTATGCACATCTACAGTTAAAACTAGAAGTCCTGTCATGAAATGCGCACAAATAGCACGCTGATATGCGCGTTAATGTACGCGTTATGGCCCAAGTAAAGCTATCAAATTCTGCACATATGGCCTGTGCACAAGCAATGTTTCAGCCAATGGACCTCCGGGTAACCCGGAGGTCCATTGGCAGAAACATTGCATGTGTTTGCTATGAGTAGCCAGGAGAACCTGTCGTGCTTTGGATCTCATTCGATATGGTAATTGCGCGCGATTCCAATGCGCAATTTAGCCTTGATAAGCACACTATTGGTGATAGGACTTTTACTTTTAACTGTAGAGACCCTACCCTACCAGAACATATGAACACACTTTCAACGTTTTGAATTAAAACCCCTAGGAGACTTAATGCTGGAAACATTCTCTAACGACAAAAGTGGCACTATGGTTGCCACATGGGGGCCAAATCCAAAATCTGAAATCAATGAGCATAATGAATTTAAAATCCTTTCTCTTCAGGTTAAATGGGGTGAGCGTTCGCAGCTCGTAGATCCATTGGATTTCTAGTGTTTGTCTCCGTATTTCAGATTGGCTGCTTTCCGGATCTGACGGGAGGATTTGAATGATGCAAAAAAGTACATCAGTTGAATGAGTTGATCTGTTGTTTGTATCGTTGAAATGAATTGCCTTTGGTGTCTGTTGGCCACCAGCAGCCATTTTGTACCAAAATTAGTGCAATCAGTCTTTTGTACAGAACTTCTGTATGAAAGTTCTGATTTGAATAAATTTTTGTATGAATGTTTAGTAAAATGGAATACATCACATACAGTACGGGTTTTTTTCTCGTACAGAAATTATGCAAATTAGATGAATTTTGATTTATTTAGTGCTACATACACACTGCAAGTGCACTTGTCAATACGGCTCGGGCTAGAGGCTGTATTTACTGGTATCAACCGATCTTCACAAAACTTCTTGGGTACCTTTGTTATCACCTTGGGACGAGAACGAGTGTTTTTGAGTGCGGTCCAAAATTCAAGATGGCTGCCAGTGGCCATTTTGTACCGAAATTAGGTCCAATCAGTTTTTTGTCACAATTTCTATACAGCTCGTATTTATGAACTGATCTTCACGAAACTTCTTGGGTACCTTTGTTTTCACCTTGGGACAGGAATGAGTGTGTTTTGGGGGTGCCTTTGTTATCACTGTGCTATGAGAACAAATATTTTGGGGTTCAGTCAGACCCACTCCGAGACTCAAAGATTTCTTTTCTAGTTTAGCATCTGACTGTCACCCACCTTTACAATACTTTACCTATATATTTGTTACAGGCTACGGTCAGTATTTATGTACAGACCGTTACAATACTTTATATGTACCTTTGTTATCAGGTCATTACCTAGATGTTTGTCATTGCTGTGTCACATACTATACATGTACATGTCTTGACAAGTTGAGCTACAGTGTCATTGACACTTTCATTTCATGATGGAATTAGGGAACCAGAAGGTGTGTGAAATTGTTTCATCATGCCGGTTGAAATCCTCGTCGGTGTAGATTCTCTTCACTCAGATTAGCTGGCTGAATGGTATGCCAGTCATTTGGCTCTTGAGATGGCATGAGTCAGCCCTAAGGTAGGTGTGTGTGTCGGCTGGCTTTGTATAAAGATCAGTTTTGATTTGGTTGCCATTCTTGATGGTTCGGACATCAAGAAATGTCATTGATTCTGTTGGAGACTCACTGGTAAATTTGATTGCGGGTTGAGATTGGTTATAATGATCTATAAATTGATTCAGCGATGCCTGCCCATGGGTCCAAATGAGAAAGATATGGTCTTTGAAGTGAAGGTATAACTCGGGTTGTTGATTAAATTCTTGCAGGAGACATGTTTCCCGTTTGCCCATAAATATGTTTGCTAGGCTTGGGGCTGCCTGTGTGACCATTGCTGTACCTCTGACTTGGATGTAATTAACCCCACCACATTTGATATTGTTGCAGTGTAGTACAATATTGAGTAGGTTATGGACCAGTTCCTGTGTTGTCTGGTCGGTTCTGTCTCGTTTTCTGGGCCTCATATCAATGGTTGTGGTAGTGGACTGACTGGCTGAGGATAGTAGCACAAAGTAAAAGTCCAAAGAAAAGGGACTCCATATTTATCAATAATTAAAAGAAGTAACCGCTCTTTCTGTTCCTCCAACATTTCGGCCTCATGGCCTTCATCAGGGTGGAAACACTTAATTATCATCATAAAATATTAATAGTCCTCTCACAATTCGACAGTAGAGAAAATCATTTTGATTTTCTCTATATTATGTGATAATTAAGTGTTTCCACCCTGATGAAGGCCATGAGGTTGAAACGTTGGAGGAACGGAAAGAGCAGTTACTTCTTTTCAATGTCTGAGGAAAGTTGAACCCTTTACCCAATGCAGACGATATCAAAATTTATTATTTTAAATATCATTTCTTCAAATTTTTCTCATTGCAACGAGGGGTCACATGATATGGGTTTGTTGAAATTTTTCGAAAAATAATATATTTTCAACTGCTGAATTTTGATGTTGCGCGGACGGGTGCGGCCGGTTCGTTGGGTAAAGGGTTAAGGCTCGTTGAGCTGCTGGAGCTTATGACCATGATTGAGTCAATTGCATTCCCATGCAGGTGGCTAGTGATATATGCAAAATTTAAAGGAATAATCAAAGAATCGATCCAAGAAGACCACCTAATGAGAAATGGCACTCAGAGGTTATTCCCGAAAGATATGTGTATTAATAATATTGAATATTGATATTAGGGCTGCAACGATTAATCATGATATGCCCGAACCTCAATACACAGCTCACAATTCAATACGTATCGTTGTTCACTGTGTATTGCGATACAATAAATATAATATATAAGGCTTAATCAAATTAAAAATCTGTTTCTCAGGCCCTCCCGCATGGTCCTTTTGGCTACCACATGCTCTCTTTTTATGACCAATGCAAACTTGAAAAAATAAAAATTAAATGGTTTATGTCTGATATTTTACACAAGTTAATAAATTTGTCCCTTGAGTGCAACAAGGCTTTGCAATGCTTTAGCATTGCAAAGCCTTGTTGCACCCAAGGGACGAAATACACCACCACCTTTGCTATTCTGTAGATTATGAGGCCTAAAACATAAAATAAACCAAGAATATGAACTTCTGATGGCAAAGAAATAATTACAAAAATAAAATAGAAAATAAAAAAACGCCCGTCCACATGCAATTTTACAAAACTTGGCCTGAGAAACAGAACATCTACTTTGTGTGGCCTAAGGCAAAACAGTTACATAGATTTTGACAGCAGCTGCAGTGAAATGCTATTTTTTTTGCTTACCTAAAATATGCCATTAACATGGATTATTCAGTTAACCAAAGGTTGATGAATTAGCTTTTTATTTGATCAATCCATTATATCTTGTTTGACAGAGCTCTGTTAAACAAGATATAAGGGATTAAATTGTTTGAACATATTTCTGAGAGGAAAAAACACCAGAAAACGTTTGATAAAATCAAAACCTGAAATAAATGAATGCAAATGGTGACCACTTTGAGAAGTTACATACTGTTTAAAGAGTGCATTCAAAAATTTGTAATAAAAGGAAGCTACTGGAAATGAATACATGTTGTTTAAAGTATTTGATAGTTGCACTTGCATGGCATGAGGCGTGAGAGATCATGTGTATCATGATACATATTGTATCGTGCAGACTGAATTGTGATACATATCGTATCATTAGGAAAGCATATCGTCGCAGACCTAATTGATATACAGGCTGCTGCTGGTATGTAAATGAAATTACCTGGTCTGTTTCATTCCTAACTTGGAACTCGCCAGAGGTCTTAGTTTTTGGTGTATGAAAAAATAGGTTTTCAAGCCTTTGATATTTGGTACGCAGCATACTGAGAGTGTCTTTTTCAAGTTTGCTCAAATTAACTCCCTGGGTTGATTATTGGTTGTCTCAGCAGGATCTAAAATTTGGTCTTACTGCAACATGTTAATTGTTGGGATGGGGGGTGTCAAATGCAAGTTTGTTCAAACCAAATCTTTGGGTTCATATTTGTTGTCCTTGTGGAACCCAGGTTTTAACTTTTTGCAGTTTGAGGAGTATTTTAAAAATCATCTCTGTATCAAAATTTATTTTAACCCTTTACCCAACGTAACAACCAAAACTGGCCAGTGCTATTCTAAAAAATCGCCTTTGATTTTCATTATTTTTTCATTTTTGTCTCAAAAACATTGGTTATGACCTCGTCAAGCTCGTTCCAATGAAGGGTCATACCCTATGTTTTTGAGACAAAACATGAAAAAAATTAGTTATTCATGAATTTTTTTGCAAGTGTTGTCTGCTTTTCAAGTTAGGTAAAGGGTTAATTATTTTTTGAAAGAGCATGGTGGCTCAATGGTCAGTGGCTTGAACTTCAAACCGATAGATCAATGGTTCGATCCTGACCATTGAATACATTGTGTCTTGGGGCACGGCATTTCATCCCAATTGTCCACGTGGGGGCACAGAACCTGACCATCGGATGCATTGTGTCTTAGGGAAAAGCATTTCATCCTGATTGTCCTGAATATTTGATGTCTGCTAGGTGTTCCCGTAAGCAAATGTGGAATTTTTTTTTCGTTCCACCTACGTATTTTTTGCAAATTCTGCAGGTAAGCAGGTAAATGCAATTACTGGTCATGCAATTAGCATGATGTGGCCTTTTGTAATGTTTTTTCATGAAGGAACTGTGGAACCAGAAGTTGTGTGAGATTGTTTTGGCATGCTGGTTGAAATCCTTGTTGTCGCACTAGATTCTTTTTACTCAGATTAGCTGGCTGAATGGAATGCCAGTGATTTGGCTTTTGAAATGGCATGAGTTGGCCCTAAGGTAGGCATGCATGTCAGTTGGATAAAGATCAGTTTTGATATGGTTGCCTTTCTTGATGACTCGGGACATCTAGAAATGTCACTGATTCTGTAGGAGACTCGCTGGTAAATTTCTGACACATCCAGAGACCCTACGAGAACATATGAACACATTTTCAACATTTTGAGTTAAAACCTCTAGAAGCCATTTCCCAGAAACAGATTTTCTAATGACAAAAGTGGCGGTACAGGCTCCACATGGGGGGCCAAATAAAAATTCTGAAACATTTATACACATCTAGACACCCTACCAGAACATATGAACACACATTCAACAATCAAAAGTACATATCCTAGGAGCTTTTCCTCAGAAAGTAGTATTTTAGCACAGTCTTTAAGTGGTGCCACTTGCACAACCTGGTGACAAAAATTTCAAAGTAAGGCCCCAAAAAATTAAAAATCTGTTTCTCAGGCCCTCCCGCATGGTCCTTTTGGCCGCCGTATGCTTTCTTTTTATAACCAATGCAAACTTGAAAAAAAATAAAAATTAAATGGTTTATGTCTGATATTTTACCAAAGTTAAAAAAAATTGATAAATTTGTCCCTTGAGTGCAAGAAGGCTTTGCAATTCTTTAGCATTGCAAAGCCTTCTTGCTTTCAAGGGAGGAAAACACCACCACCCATGCTTCTCCGTAGATTATGAGACCTAAAACTTACCAAGGACATGAACTTTTGGTGGCAAAGAAATAATTACAGAAATAAAAAATAAAATAAAAACCTGCTCGCCCGCATGAAATTTTACAAATAATGGCCTGAGAAACAGAAGATCTACTTTGTGTGGCCTAAACCTATTTTTGTCATCTCTATACCATGCTTAAGAAGTATGATAAGTTTAAAAATTTTAGCTCAAAAAAGGGACGTACAGATGGAGATCGATCATCACTTTTTCGCCACATTTTTCAAAATACTGGGATTATAATTAATTTGAGCTTCTTTAAAAGTGTTGTTACACAGATGTTTTCAGATTCTTTTCATCTGTCTTCTATTCGAGAATAAAATGATTTTTATGCCATTGCACATTTATTCAGTATTAAGTGTTATGCACGTTCCTCTTTCTGTATACAGTGCAAGTCAAAATGAGTTGTAGGATAACCACTATAAACTATGTATTTTTCTCTTCCTTCATTGATAAGACCAGAAGCTGACATCATTTTCCAAAAAACAACAACCGAGAGTACATAGGTACGCATTCAACACAATAACTAGTTTCCATGAACGGAATATTACCTATTCCTTGGAGGCCGATTTTCCAAATTTGATCAAATTTTGCTACAATTACTTTATTGGCAATGAAGACTTGCCTAGAAATAGGTGCAAAGCCACATTATGTAGACTGAAGGTGTAGGGCTGTCGCGATTAGTCGATTAGTCGACTAACCGGCGACTATTGAAGTAGTCAACGTTTTTTATTTTTAGTCGATCGTCGTTCATTTTCAAGGTGGTACACGTCTACTACACGTCGGGGCTAAATTGCATTGTTTTGTGAGGTGAATGATCAATGAAGGTGAATAACTTTAAATATCTAACCATAGTTTACATTCATATCCGGAAGACTGTACGACTGTCACTGACTGTGTAAGAAAGAACACTCACAGTTACTCGAGAAGAATAGATTCTTCTGAATTTCTCCAGTCTTGTACACACGAATGCACCCATTGGAAAACCCAAAGCGCAGAAGTGACAAAATTATGATGAAAGTCAGAACGTCAGATCACTTCTCAAAGTTCGGAACTTCAGACTAAGATCCAATTTTAACAAATGACGAGGGAATGCATAGATCTCAATGTTCAAAATTTCGAGAAACTTATTGCAGAAAGGAAACATATGCAGGAATGTTCTTTGGTAAATTCATTTTAATTCATCGGCTTCAGTCTAGTTCAAACTTGGACCCGCAGTCAGTAATATTATTTTTGGGGTTGGTACGTCCTACATGACGTACCAACCCCAAAAATTATATTACGGACTGTGGGTCCAAGATTGGACTACATGTAGCTTCAGTCGGGACCGATTTGTTGTTCCCACAACCCCACTTCATCTGAACACACTGGTGCCATTGTCATTTTCAGAGTTTTACGAACAGAAGAATGATTTGCTAAAAAATCATGGGAAGCGACTATTAATCGACTAATGTCGATTACTGGTCACGATTAGTCGATTACAAAAAATGATAGTCGCGACAGCCCTATGAATGTGTAGCAAAAATGTATTAAAATCAATCTCCAAGCATTTGAGGATTATGGCGAAGATCTGAAGGTCGTGTTTTTGTTTTCTGAATATTAGTGTAAGTAGTTTCAGAATTATGGTAAAATTATGTAAAACAGAGTTTGAACTTTTATGGACAAGCATCTGAGTCTGTATGAGTACTTTCTTTTCGAAGTAAAGAGGAATTCGGACCTCCACAAGTTGAATGATTATTTTCAATAAATATTTTTCTTTTAATTGGTTAATTTCATTTGGTCATCACACACCAGTCCATCATTGAATGATATGTGGTCGGGAAAGGTCCTGTGGCCACCAACTCATTTGGTCGCCAACCAGATTTTTGGAAAACTAAAGAAACAGAGCCAGGCAGTTTCCAGTTCATCTCAGATGAAGTTCAAATTTGAATGAAAGCAGTTAGTCTGAACACAAGTCATACACGGGAAAGCTTATTACTTTGTCCCTCTCAGTAATTCTTAATTATTTATATATTTTAGAGCTGAGTTAATAGTTATAGCTAACTTGTCAATGATCAGGAGCTCTTTGTGAGTAATTTGACATTCCACTTGAGTAGAGCTGGGCAGTTTAGATTTAACACTAAAAGCGTTCAACTGATTACCAAAAATGGACGCTGACTGATTACCGGTTATTTGAACTCACAAAAGTCTGATGCCGATTCCAATTGTAATTCCGTACACCACTAAATGAGTTGAGGCTTAAAAGAACTGCATTAAATAGAATATATTTCAGTGTTAAACGTCAATGATTCAGATCGCAGTAAAGGATGTGCACTCTTGGGCGGTACACGTGGCTCTCAAAAAATTGCTTGTCAACAGTCGGTTGAACCGATGTTCCAGGAGCTGTTACTGTTATCATCTGATTGCCCACAATCGGCCAATTAGGGTGGCCAATTCTGATCAGCGGTTGAACACTAAAAGGCTCCTTAACTTGGAAAAAATCGGCCACAGTGTGTACAACACCAGTTATCACAAACTTTATTTATTTATTGGTGTTTAAGGTCACATACTTATGCACAATGGCTAATCATGACCTTGACAGTTTTACGGGTGGAGGAAGCCAGAGTACCCAGAGAGAACAACCGAGCAATGACAAGCAGCTTCCAGCTCCCCGACATCATAACTCCGCTCTGCAGCACAGGCAGGGTTAGATTGGTTGAAGACATGCGCACCATCGAAAAAGACAGTAAAACCGTTTGGCTGGTTTTTGCTGGGTCTTGTGATTTGGTTTTCTGGTTTACTGCAAAAAAAAACAACAATTGAACCGGAAAACTGAAAAACCACCCTGCCCTATGCTCAAGCAAGTCAGAAAATAAGCTGACTGTCATCTGCAAAATGAGATCCCCAGAGGGTGAATTTGGTGATGCTCCACTGCAGAGCAGGGAACCATCACTAAATTTACCCTCTGTGAACCTCAGTCTGAATCAGGGTCTCAAACCTAAACAGAAAGAGGTACCCACAGGATAAATTGGCCCACTGTTTGGGATAGCATCAGCAAATTTGCCCTCAGGGAACCTCATTCTGCAAATGACAGATTGCTTATTTTCTGGCTCATGCTCGAGCACCAGCACATCAACTTTACTGGTCTCAGAACCTGATACTGGTCGACAGGCTAAATGCCAGAAATTGAATGACACACCTGTAACAGCAATTAGCAATGTCAATATATCTGTATATAGAAGAGTGTGTAATCTGAGAATAAAAGAACTCAGAACTACAGGATCTATTCCTTGATAAGTTTCTCCAATACATTCTAGCTCCAACTGGACTACGGGGGAGCGGTGGTGTCGCGGTAACCGGTTCTCATCAGATCACCGATGTTAAGCAACATCGAGCCTGGTTAATCCTCGGATGGGTGACCATCTGAGCGATCGATTCGGACTCCCGCATTGTGTCCTTGGGCAAGGCACTTAACCTCACATGGGGGCACGATGACGCTGTGTACTAATGCGTACTGCACATCGATGGTGTGCATGTCTTCAACCAATCTAATGCTGCCTATGCTGCATTGCAGAGTTATGATGTTGGGGAGCTGGCAGCTGCTCCTTGTTGCTCAGTGGTTCTCTCTGGGTACTCCAGCTTCCTCCACCCGTAAAACTGTCATGGTCATGGTTAGCCATTGTGCATAAGTATGTGACCTTAAACACCAATAAATAAATAAATATAACTGGGCTATGCGTAAAAGTCAACAGACCATACACCACAAGGACCGGCATCACGATGACAAACATCACTTCAATTTGCATCTGAAGGAATACTTCAGTGACATCATAGTTTAGAGGGACACTATTCATTTTAACCAACTGAAAACTAACCACTCACATTTGGAGTCCTTTATCACATTATTCAAGTTCTGCACACAGACTTGGACGAACTCAAGTCCACCAACCTTAGGCAACATTGTGAAATACAATAGATATTCACATTAAAAATGCCCATTCTATTTGGCCTGAATGGGCAGGTCTTCTGATCTCAGGTTTGTATAGAGTACGGCTGCTGTGGACTGGTCACTTTCCATGGGATGGTCAGTATTTTCATGGATGCTATAATATTAGATTGCAACCACTGACTTTAGGAATAATCATCAAAAATTTAATTATTGGAGCACCGGGTACAACCCAGGTACAACCCGGTGCTTCATTAATTAACTGGTAGAGTGCTGAATTATTTTTAGTCATCAAAATTTGTTCACATATATTTGCCTTGTTACAATTTATGGGAGAGTGCCAATAGGCACTCTCCCATAAATTGTAACAATGCAAATCCCAACAGTCTAAATAATTTCACTTCAAAGGTGAACAACATCCACAGAATATGAAGCCATTAAGTTGTGGTCCTGACACTTCAGAATAAAGCCCAAATATGGGCTTCCATCACTCTACCAGTTAAAAAGTTTCTGGTGATTTTTTATTACCTGGTAAACACATGCGTGGACATCACTGCCCATCCGTGGATTACGACCAGTCCACAGCGACTGTACTCTAATTACCATACAGCATCACTATTAAACTGTTTGACTAAAATTATTTCCTCTTTCAGACACCGATGCCAAAATTGTCTCTTATCAAAGAAATGCATCAATTTCGGTCACATTCTGTTGGTGGAACCAGTTCATCAGTGTCTGAATCCTTCACAACTGCTGGTACACCGAAATGTCGTCGAAGCACTCCTGGTTCTGTGAGTGGGAGGACTGATAGTTTATCAATGTTGAAAAGTTCTCTATCCAAGTCAATGAAACAGAACCAGTCATCATTGAGTTCACAATGTCGACCTCCATCCAGTCTAACATTATCTATTAGTGATATGAGTGCAAACTCCACAGATCAAAGTTCAAGTGTATTCGATGTTGAAGATGACAAGAATTCAGATAAAGATTCTGACAAGGAGATAGATCTAGATGAAAGAATTTCACAAATGTCACAAAAGAAGAGCCCAAAATTTCATGATGAAAGTGAAGATGATGATGATGATATGAAATCTGATTCAACAGATGTTGATTTAAACAATAATGAGAAACTTGATTCAGATTCAGGTATAATTGATAAAACCCTCTGTCCGTCTCTGTCTGTCCATCTGTCCAGAATTGTTTTCCGGACTTTTTTCGTTATGGATGGACATATTGAGAATATTTTTGATATACAGCTTGGTTATGGATACTTGAAGATCAAGTTCGAATTTTGTTCTGCTCAGTTGATTTTTGGTGGAGTTACTTCCCTTGAACTTAGTGACCATTTTCCAGACAATTTTTTCCTTATGGATTGACATATTGAGAAAACATTTATATATAGCTTTGTTATGGATACTTACAGATCAAGTTCGAATTTCGTTCCACTCGGTTGATTTTTGGTGGAGTTACTGCCCTTGAACTTAGAATTTTGAGAGTTTTCCAGATTTTTTTCATTTTCACACTATTTTTCATTGGCCATATTGAGAAAATTTTGGGTATACAGCTTTACTGTGGATACTTACGGATCAAGTTCAAATTTTGTTCCGCTTAGTTGATGTTTGGTGGAGTTACTTCCCTTGAACTTAATTACCGTTTTCCAGACTTTTTTTCATTATGGATGGATATATTGAGCAAAATTTTTATATATAGCTCTTATGGATACTTACAGATCAAGTTCAAATTTTTTTCCGCTCAGTTCATTTTTGGTGGAATTACTGCCCTTGAACTTAATTGCCATTTTCCAGACTTTTTTTTCGTTATGGATTGACATATTGAGAAACTTTTATACATATAGCTTTGTTATGGATACTTACAGATCATGTTCTAATTTCGTTCCACTTGGTTGTTTTTTGGTGGAGTTACTGCCCTTGAACTCAGAATTTTTAGAGTTTTCCAGATTTTTTTTCATTTTCTGGACTTTCTGATTAAGTACAATTAACTAAAATGGAGAAACTGACAGTAAAGTTCAATTAGAACATGAATAATGTTTTATAATTTCTGGAAGTGCGGGTGTATTATGTACTGTCCAATGGTGACCTCTGGTTATTACTGGATATCTATTGTAGGCCTTTCACTTCACTGAAATAGCGATGGTAAATGCTGTACCCCAAAAGTGTAATTATGCCCAAATTAGTGATTAACCTCTAAGGATTTGTGAACGTCATCTGCTTGCCGATTAGATGAGCGCATAATCGGCCGATTTTGAGTGCTGATGTCAGATAGTCACAACTTAAAGAAGTTGCATGCTCAAGAATGCACAGAATAGGGTTAATTTTCCAGAGTAGTCAGGTTGATTGGTTCATTGACCTCGAGAGCATGTCACTGTGTGTATTAAAATAAAAATATGACATCATTGGAAAGAAGTTAATAGCGAAGCATCTTTGATCAATAATCAAAGACACCATTCTGTTATCCCTTTACCTAACATGAAAAACAGACGACGCCTGCAAATAAAATTCTTGAATAACTAAATATTTTCATTTTTTGTCTCAAAAACATAGCTTATGACCCCTCATTGGAATGAGCTCATCGAGCTTGATCCAGTAAGCAGTCATAAGCTATGTTTTTGAGACAAAAAATTATGAAAATTGAATGGCAGTGTTTAGCTTAACTTGACAAAGTCAAAAAAAGCTATTGCCATCACATGTGCGGAAGTCTGTTAGTCTGTGAATTTGTGAGTCTGTTCACATTTTCCTTTAGCACAGGCTACACCCCGTAGTTCTTGTCTGATCATCACGAAATTCCATATGCAGGTTTGGGGTCATGTCCAGATGAGAACGTGCCCTTTTGGTCGTGGTCGGTCAACCGTTATGGCTGCCCGAGCCCAAAACCCAAAAACCATTAGCACAGTCTACAGGTCATATTTATGAAGGGATTTCATTGTAACTTGGTAGGATGCCTCTGTATAATGCCTAGATGAGAACGTCCCCTTTTGGTCGTGATCTGTCAAACGTAATGGCTGCCCAAACCCGAACCCAAAAACATTTAGCACAGTCTGCATGGCATATTTAATATGGAGGGATTTCATTGTAACTCGGTAGATGTCTAGATCAGAACTTCCCCATTTGGTCGCAATCTGTCATCTGTGACAACTGCCCGAGCCCAAAACCCGAAAACCTTTAGCACAGTCTACAGGTCATATTTATGGAGGGATTTCATTGTAACTTGGTAGGTTGACTTCATATAAAGTCTAGATGTGAATGTCCCCTTTTGGACATGATTGGGCAACTGTGACGGCTACAGGGGCCCGAAGCCGAAAATCTTTCGCTCAGTCTACAGGTCATATTTATGAAGGAATTTCATTGTAACTTGGTAGGATGACTACAAATAATGTCGAGATGAGAACGTCACCTTTTGGCCGCAGTCATTCAGCCTTGATGGCTGCCAGAGCCCAAAAACCATTAGCATAGTCTATAGGTCGTATTTATGGAAGGATTTCATTGTAACTTAGGTTGACTCCATATAATGCCTAGCTGATGATATCCCCTTTTGGTTGTGATTGGTCAACTGTGACGGCTACAGGTGCCCGAAGCCCAAAAACCTTGAGCACAGTCTACAGGTCATATTTATGAAGGGATTTCATTGTAACTTCGTAGGATCACTCCAGATGATGCCCAGATGAGAATTTCCCTTTTGTTTGCAGTCATTCAACCATGATGGGTGCCCGAGCCTGAATCCTGAAAACCTTTAGCACAGTCTACAGGTCATATTTATGAAGGGATTTCATTGTAACTTGGTAGGTTGACTTCATATAATGTCTAAATGAGAATGTCCCCTTTTGGACATGATTGGGCAACTGTGACGGCTACAGGGGCCTGAAGCCCGAAAACCTTTAGCACAGTCTACAGGTCATATTTATGAAGGGATTTCATTGTAACTTGGTAGGATGACTCCAAATAATGTCCAGATGAGAACATCCCCTTTTGGTTGCGATCATTCAGCCTTGATGGCTGCCCGAACCCAAAACGCTAAAACCTTTAGCATGGTCTGTAGGTCGTATGTATGGGAGGATTTCATTGTAACCTGTTAGTTTGACTCCATATAATGCCTAGATGATGACATCCCCTTTTGGCCATGATTGGTCCACTGTGACGGCTTCAGGGGCCCGAAGCCCAAACACCTTGAGCACAGTTTACAGGTCACATTTATGAAGGGATTTCATTGTAACTTCGTAGGATCACTGCAGGTGATGCCCAGATGACAATGTCCCCTTTTGATCGCGATCATTCAACCATGATGGCTTCCTGAGCCCAAAACCCCCAAAACTTAAGTACAGACTACCGGCCGTATTTGTGAAGGGATTTCATTGTAACTTAGTAGAATGACTCGGTATAATGTCGAGATGAGGACGTCCGCTTTTAGTTGCAATCGGTCAACCATCATGGCCACACAGGCCTGAAGCCAGAAAACCTTTAGCCCAGTCTACAGGCCATATTTATGAAGGTATTTCAATGTAACTTGATAGGATGATTCGTTTTGGAATAATTTCACTGTAACTTGGTAACTTCTGTTGACAAACGTTAACTGTGAGGGCCACATACATTAACTGTGAGGTCATATTAACCCACCCCTCAGCTCTTTAGTACAGTGTACACCTCATATTATTTTTTATTAAAAACATAGCATAGAGGGAACAGGAATTAACATATTCCCAATTATCACAATTCTTGTCTTATTTCATAATCCTTTCATTATTCTTTTCATCAAACACAATACACAGACAAGTTAAGCTACAGAGTCATTGACACTTTCATTGTTAATCGTGCTGGCCGGTTTTGGGTGTTATGTTGGGTAAAGGGTTAACTTGTTTCTGCTGATGGCGTATTTTATAGAGTCATCACATGACACATGGCACCTATGTCTTGAGCAGCTATCAAGGGGAAGATCAGACCAATCAATGAGATTATGCCAATCTTGATTCCTGCCAATCATTGTGGCAACTCTTAAGTTTGTTGCTGCTTGTATGAGATTGTTAGTCAAATGTAAATATACAAACAATTTTGATCCAGTGGTGTTTCATGTAACCATCAGCATGGAGCAATGTTCAAACACCTCTATCGATGGTCAACCGATGGCTTAAAATCGGCTGATGTCAGATGTGATTGCCGAACATCGGTTAATCACTAGTAAAAAATACTTGTGCCTTCACTTTGTGATGGCAAAAATATGTTGCCGTTAGTTACTCGGCAGCAGCATTTTTGGCAAATATTTAATGAAAATACTACTGTTTAAAAGCTGAAAACAAATACCATTTAGGCCACACAAAGATCTGTTTCTCAGGCATTTTTATTATTTTATTATTTATTTTTGTAATCATTATTTTGTTACCCTCAGAGGTTCATGTATTGTTTTATGTTTTTGGCACACTGATGTCAAAATGTTAAACAACAATTTTTCCAATTATGCAACTAGACATTTAACCAATTCTGTCTTGTTTGACGGAGCTCATTGATCTCTGTCAAACAAGACAGAATTAGTTTGATTCCTAGTTGCAATATCAAAAGATTTGTTGCTTAAAATTTTGATTTCATGGAATGAATGTGGTACTCTGGCTTCCTCCACCCATACAACTGTCTGACACACGGTGACCCTGGCTGTCAAAAGTATCATTAAACCCCAATAAATAAATATATTAATAAATGAATGTGAAGTGGGATAATACACATAATGGCATGGGCAGTGGTGTATTTTATTACCTTGAGAAATTTATTTGACATAAAGGGTGCCCAGTGGCTCAGTATGGAGAGATGCAGGTTGCAAGCCTAGAGGTCCTCTGTTCGAATCCCACCTGCGGCAACTGCATCGTGTCCTTGGGCAAGACACTTAATCCCAATTGCCCATGTGGGGGCATGTTGGCATTGTGTACTAATTTGTACTGCATGTTGATGGTGCACTTGTCTTCAATCAGTGCTAACCCTGCTTGTGTGGAGTTAGTACAGTGGGGAGACTGACAGCAGTTGCTTGCCATTGGTTGTTGGTTCTCTCCAAGTACTCTGGCTTCCCCTGTAAAACTGTCTGACACGAGGTGTCCCTGGCTGCTGAAAATGTTGTTAAATCCTAATAAATAAATAATGCAAGTGAGACATCATGTGCAACTCCAGGATTCTTCTGCTTCTGCCCTTATTAGGAAAGAATTTAGGGTCCTTGTCATTGGGAATGGGGGGGGGGGGGGGGGTTCAGTTCTGACTTGTGTGTTTCAAACCAGAAGACTAAATCACAAGACCCAACAAAAAAACAACCAAATCATGCAGAGAATAAAATCTCGAATTTTGAGATAACCTTATTACCCTTTAATCTAGACATACAGTACGTGGAGAGTGTATTATCACTAAATCACCCGCAGAGTGGAGATTCCACCCGAGCAATAATTGCAACTTTGTTGCAAAGCATAACCAGCACCAGCAAAGTGGCTGAAACATTGCTTGTGTTTTTTGTCGATATACCTTGGCTGTTGAAAGTGTTATTAAACCCCAATAAATAAATTTGACCTAAAAAATTTAATTTTCAACTCAACTTAATGTCAAGTATGAGCTATCGATTTGGGTTGCAATCTTTCTTCATCCATCTGTCCATTCATCCATCCGTACGTATGTACATATGTACATAAATACGTACGTGTACGTTTGTACATATGTTCCTCTTTCTGTACACAACACAATTCCCTTAGTACACCCTACAGGCGCAGCTCTCACCTGATCAGTTCCAAATTTAACAATTGGATTTTGGGCAATGTCTAGATAGGAGTTATTGAATTTTTTCAAATTTTGTTGAACAACATGTTGCCAGTGGCCATCTTAGATTTGGCATATAAATTGTCAACAATTCCATTGGCACACCATACAGGCCACATCTCTCACTCAATCTTTTTCACATTTCATATGTAGCTTTGGTGTAATGTCTGGATGGGAGCTATCGAATTATTCTGGATTTCGTTGAAAAACATGGCCGCAAGCAGCCATCCTGGATTTGACACATAAATTATCAACAATTCTATTAGCACACCCCACAGGTCACATTTCTCACCCGATCTTTTTCACATTTCATATGTAGCTTTGCTGTCATATCTAGATGGGACCTATTGAATATTTCTTAATTTCATTGAAAAACATAGCCCCAGTGGCTATTTTATATTTGGGATATAAATTGTCAACAATTCCATTGGCACACCCTACAGGCTGCATCTCTCACCCAATCTATTTCAAATATCATATGTAGCTTTGGTGTGATGTCTAGATGGGAACTCATCGAAATGAAGCAGACATTATTAATTTGCTCAAAAGTGGATATACATTTTGAGACTCTCAGCAAGGTATTGGGCATTCATGCTCCAATCCAAACAAAAACTGTTATGGTTCGCTCAAACATTGGATGGTACAGTGATGAGACATGAGAAATAAAACAAATGCGCAAGAAAGCAGAGCACCGTTGTGTAAAGACTTGCCTTCAATGTCCAGAAGGATATGTATAAAGCACTTCGAAACAAGTCATATTTGTCTGTTAGGTCAGCTAAAATAGACTGGGTAAAGAATAGCATTGCCTCATGTGGAAACAATTCTAAACAGATCTTCAAAATTGTCAGTAATCTTCTTAATGTAAGCGGTAAGGGGGAGCTTCCCGAGCACACTCATCTTTCCGAGCTTGCATGTAGATTTTCAAGATAAAATTTCGAAAATCCGAAGTAAACTGGAAAATCCAGGCATAAACACAATGACCAGTGATGAAGGTAAATCATCACATTCTGAAATCACCCTAAATAGCTTCCAACCACCAAACAAAAGAAGTTAAGTCAATTATTTTAAAAGCCCCACCAACGTCGTGTTTTCTCGACCCACTACCAACATGGTTGTTGAAAAACCACGCTGTTTTAGACCAGCTCCTTCCCATCATGACTAATATTTTCAGCTCACCTCTAGCTCTTGGAATTGTACCAACTGCGTTTAAGCAGGCCATGTTATTCCACTCCTAAAGAAACCTAGTCTGAATGTTAACACTCTAAAAAACCATAGACCTGTCTCTTATCTTCCTTTTTTGTCCAAATGCATCGAAAAGCTTGTCTCCTCCAGAATCTTTAAGCATATTTCGGCTAATAACAAACTTGAAACATTCCAATCAGCATATTTACCGAAGCACAGTAATGAAACAGCTCTAATTCGTTTTAGCAGTGACATTCTGAATTTGATGGATGATAGCAAGTTACAGTGCAGCCGCTGTGGACTGGTCACTTTCCACGGGTGGGTAATATTTCCACGGACGCAATAATATTAAATTCCAAACACTAATTACAGGAATAATCATCAAAAATTAAATTAATGAAGCACCGGGTACAACCCAGTGCTTCATTAATTCATTTTTTCCTGATGATGATTGTTATTACCTTGTGAACGCATGCTTGGACATCACTGCCCACACGTGGATTATGACCAATCCATGGCGACTGATTGTAACATCATTTGTGCTGCTTGACCTGTCTGCAGCATTTGATACAATCAACCACCAGATTCTTTTGTCACATTTCAAAAAACGACTCGACATACACGGTTCTGCTCTCAATTGGAGAAGGTCTTATTTAAGCGATCGCATGCAATCTGAAAATTTGCGATACCTTCTCTGAGCCCATTGAGCTAAAATATGGTGTTCCCCAAGGCTCAGTACTCGGATCCCTACTGTTCACAGTCTATACATTACCACACGGTGATATCAAAAGGAAGCACTCTGTAAATTTTCATCTGTATGCTGATGATACCCAGTTGTATTTGTCCTCTGACCTCTCTAAAATAAATGACTCATTAACAACACTGGAGGCATGCATCGAGGATATTCAACAATGAATGGGCAGACATTTTCTCAAATTAAATGATGACAAGACAGGATTTTTACAATTGGGAGACCAACATCAGTTAGTTGTCTGAAAATAGGCGATGTCACTGTTAACACAAGCAAAAATGCTCTGAACCTTGGTTTTACTTTTAATAATAGCTTCGATCTGAGTCAGCAAATCACTTTAGTGAGAAAAAGCTGCTTCTTCCAGATCAGAAACATCAGAAAACTACTTTATCAAGACACACTAAAAACTGTTATAGTGTCTATGGTCCTGTCTCGACTGGACTATTACAACTCTCTTTATTTTGGACTTCACTGAAATCTATTAACCTGCTTCAGTGCATTCAAAATACAGCAGCCAAGATGATTACTGATGCCAAAACATTTGACCACATTACACCAATCCTCAAATCCTTGCATTGGCTACCAGTTGCGTCTCGCATCAAATATAAAGTATTGGTGATGACACACATCATCCACGGAGATAATGCCCCTACCTACATAAAACAGATTGTCACTTTACACAAACCAGTACAGAATCTTAGATCATCTACAGAGAATCTTCTTGTCATGCCCCGAATAAGATCCACTGTGGGAAAAAGATCATTCACTTTTGCATCTCAATATTGAATGCACTCCCTCGGAATTTAAGGAAATCCACCAATACTGAAAATTTTTTTTAAAAAATCAACCCTTTTCCCAACGTAATGGCCCAAACCGGCCAGCGCTATTCTAAAAAATTAATTTTCGAAATATTTTCATTTTTTGTCTCGTTCCAATGAGGGGTCATAACCTATGTTTTTGAGACAAAAAATGAAAAAAATTAGTTATTCAAGAATTTTTTTTGCAAGTGTCGTCTGCTTTTCATGTTAGGTAAAGGGTTAAAGACCCACATCTTTCGGATAGCCTTTGACTGCTGAGTTCTTTCTTTGGAATGTCAGTTTATTTTGTGAGTGCTTTTGAGCAGTGTTTAGCTGGTATAAGCGCGATATAAGTAAATTATTATTAGTATTACCAAATTTTTAGCTCACCTGACTGAAAGTCAGGGTGAGCTTTTCTGATCACTTTTCGTCCGGCGTCCGTCGTGAAGGTGGTGTTTGGGCCTTTTTCTCCCAAACCACTGGCCGCATATTAATGAAATTTCATGTGAGCAGGGGCTATATAAGGGCATTTTGATTTTTTGTCAAATTAGGTTTCAGCTCATATTGAGCAGAGGGATGGGGCAAAAATGCTCCATTTCTTAAAAAATCTTCTTCTCAAGAACCAGCAATAGCAGAAACTTGATATTTGGTATGCAGCTTCCTTTTGAGGTGTAGACTCAAGTTTGTTCAAGAGAAGTTTGTCGGGCATTATTTGCCTTCGTTATGGGAGGGGCAAAAATTTTGGCCACGCCTAAAATTTCTATTTTCAGAACCGTCAGGTCGATTTGAACCAAATTTGATATGAGGTGATAATGGGTCATAAGTAGTTGATTGATGCAAAAAAAAATTTTTCTCATTGCCCCATGGGAACCTTGGGAGCTAAAAATAGGAAAAACCTTAAAACTGCCATATCTCCAAAACTACACAGCACAGGGAATTCTTATTAGCTCACCTGACTGAAAGTCAGGGTGAGCTATTCTGATCACTTTTCGTCCGTCGTCCATCGTCCGGCGTCCGTCGTGAAGGTGGTGTTTGGGCTTTTTCTCCCAAACCACTGGCTGCATATTAATGAAATTTCATGTGAGAAGGGGTTGTGTCTGCGAACACCGATTTTTTGTCAAATTAGGTTTCGGCTCACATTGAGCAGAGGGATGGGGCAAAATTGCTGCAATTCTTAAAAAATCTTCTTCTCAAGAACCAGCAATAGCAGAGACTTGATATTTTGTATGCAGCTTCCTTTTGAGGTGTAGACTCAAGTTTGTTCAAGAGAAGTTGGAGGGGCTATATTTGACGATGTTAAAGGAGGGGCAAAAATTTTGGCCCCGCCCCAAATTTCTATTTTCCAAACCGCGAGGCCGATTTGAACCAAATTTTACATGAGTGCTTATTGGGTCATAAGTACCTAATTTATGCCGAAATTTTTTTCCCCATAGCCCCGTGGGAACCACAGGAGCTAAAAATAGAAAAAAATGAAAACGCTCATATCTCCAAAACTACACGGCACTGAGAATTCTTATTTGTTGTGAAGCTTCCTTAGGACCAACAGAATGGAATGATCCAAAAAAATTGCCATCGGTTTTATCATGGGGTACTTTTTGGGGAGTTTGAAAAAGTGCTGAGTCAGCATTTTTTAACACTGTGGGTAATGGGAAAAACATAAGACTACTTTTCTCCGAAAGCACTGCTCGAAAAGCTTTAAAATTTCACATATAACATCTTTGGAAGATTGTTTCACATGTTTATTGAAATGAATTGCCTGGGTGGATATTTGGGCTCTCTATGGGAGCCCAAATGTTTAAATTAGTGCAGTATGAGGAGTATTTTTGAAAAATCTTCTTCTTCAGATCTAGCAATAAGAATGTTTTGATATTTGGTATGCAGCATCCTTAGGGGGGTGAGATCCAAGTTTGTTGAAGCCAAATCCCTGGGTTCATATTTAGGCTGAAAATTTGGGGTCCCGTTGTGGACTTCGAAATTTTGGACCAAAATCCGAAAAAAAAATTTTTTTGTTTTTTATGCGTTTCAGTCAATTTTAAGACAAAAAAAAATTTTTTTTTTTTCCCCTGAAAATTTGGTGTGCGGGTGGGACTTAGAAAATTTTGGACCAAAATCCGAAAAAAATTTTCTGTTGTTTTTTATGCATTTCTGTCAATTTTAAGACAAAAAAATTTTTTTTTTTTTTTTCCCAAAAAAAATTGGGGGAGTGGGTGGGGGGGGGGTGGTTTACTTAGAAAATTTTGGACCAAAATCTGAAAAAAATTTTTTTTGTTTTTTATGCATTTCTGTCAGTTTTAAGACAAAAATTTTTTTTTTTTTCCCCCTTATAATTTGGGGTGCGTGTGGGACTTAAAAAATTTTGGACCAAAATCCGAAAAAACTTTTTTTTGCTTTTTATGCATTTCTGTCAATTTTAAGACAAAAATTTTTTTTTTTTTTCCCCTGAAAATTTGGGGTGCGGGTGGGACTTAGAAAATTTTGGACCAAAATCCGAAAAATAATTTTTTTTGTTTTTTATGCATTTCTGTCAATTTTAAGACCAAAAAAAAAAGAAAAGTTTTTTCCCCTGAAAATTTTGGGTCTGGGTGGGACTTAGAAAATTTTGGACCAAAATCCGAAAAAAAATGTTTTTTGTTTTTTCTGCGTTTTGGTCAATTTTAAGACAAAAAAAAATTTTTTTTTTCCCCTGAAAATTTTGGGTTCGGGTGGGACTTGGAAAATTTTGGACCAAAATCCGGAAATTTTTTTTTTGTTTGTTTTTTATGCATTTCTCTCAATTTTAAGACAAAAAAAAAAAAAAAAAAAAAAAAATTTCCCCTGAAAATTTGGGGTCCGGGTGGGACTTTGGCTCAAAATCCGAAAATTTTTTTTTTTTTTTTTCTGCGTTTTGGTCAATTTTAAGACAAAATTTTTATTTTTTTTTCACCCTGCTTTTCTTGGGAGGGGGCGTATGCAGCTTATTCAAGTCAAGTCCCTGGTTTGATATTTAGACTACCGTGTCAGGTGAGCGCCCTCAGGCCCCCTGGGGCCTCTTGTTTTGTATAAAGCTTACTTTTATCTAGTAGAATAGAGTGGTTAAAAAAAATCCCTATCGGTTTGATCACAAGGTACTTTTTCAGGACTTTGAAAAAGTGCTGAGTCAGCACTTTTTAACACTGTAGGCAATGGGAAAAAGATTAAAAAATCTTCTCCAGATCCAGCAGGCAGAATCTTTTGATATTTGGTATGCAACATTGTAGGGTGGATCTGATTCAAGTTTGTTCAAATCGGCCCCCTGGGTTCATATTTGGGCTCAGTACAGGAGCCCGATTTCGAACTAAGTGCATTTCAGGCAAATTTCTTAAAAAATCTTCTTCTCCAGATCCAGCAGGCAGAATCGTTTGATATTTGGTATGCAACATTGTGGGGTGGATCTGATTCAAGTTTGTTCAAATCGGCCACCTGGGTTTATATTTGGGCTCAGTATAGAAGCTCGAATTCGAACTTAGTGCATTTCAGACAAATTTCTTAAAAAATCTTCTCCAGATCCAGCAGGCAGAATCTTTTGATATTTGGTATGCAACATTGTGGGGTGGATCTGATTCAAGTTTGTTCAAATCGGCCCCCTGGATTCATATTTGGGCTCACTATAGAAGCCCAAATTCGAACTTAGTGCATTTCAGGCAAATTTCTTAAAAAATCTTCTTCTCCAGATCCAGCAGGCAGAATCTTTTGTTATTTGTTATGCAACATTCTGGGGTGGATCTGATTCAAGTTTGTTCAAATAGGCCCTCTGGGTTTATATTTGGGCTCAGTATAGAAGCTTGAGTTCGATCTTAGAGCATTTCAGGCAAATTTCTTAAAAAATCTTCTTCTCCAGATCCAGCAGGCAGAATCTTTTGATATTTGGTATGCAACATTGAGGGATGGATCTGATTCAAGTTTGTTCAAATCGGCCCCTTGGATTCTTATTTGGGCTCACTATAGATGCTCGAATTCGAACTTAGTGCATTTCAGGCAAATTTCTTCAAAAATCTTCTTCTCCAGATCCAGCAGGCAGAATCTTTTGATATTTGGTATGCAACATTGAGGGGTGAATCTGATTCAAGTTTGTTCAAATCGGCCCCCTGGATTCATATTTGGGCTCACTATAGAAGCTCGAATTTGAACTTAGTGCATTTCAGGCAAATTTCTTAAAAAATCTTCTTCTCCAGATCCAGCAGGCAGAATGTTTTGATATTTGGTATGCAACATTGTGGGGTGGATCTGATTCAAGTTTGTTCAAATTGGTCCCCTGGATTCATATTTGGGCTCACTATAGAAGCCTGAATTCGAACTTAATGCATTTGAGGCAAATTTCTTTGAAAATCTTCTTCTCAACATCCAGCAGGCAGAATCTTTTGATATTTGGTATGCACCATGCTTAGTGGGTGAGATTCAAGTTTGTTCAAGCCAAGTCCCTAGGTCCATATTTGGACTCACTGTGGGAGCTTGAATTGTAACTTAGTTCAAAATGAGGAATTTTCTTTAAAAATCTTCTCAAGATCTGGCAGGCAGAATCTTTTGATATTTGGTGTGCACCATGCTTAGGGAGTGAGATTCAACTTTGTTCAAGCCAAGTCCCTAGGTCCATTTTTGGACTCACTGTGGGAGCCCGAATTATAACTTAGTTCAATATGAGGAATATTCTTTAAAAATCTTTTTTTTTTTAGATCCACTGGTCAGAATCTTTGGATATTTGGTATAAGCTTTTCTTAGGAGGAGCAGATGCAACTTGTTGAAATCAATTCTCTGGGTTGATATTTAGGCTACCATGTCAGGTGAGCGCCCTCAGGCCCCTTGAGGCCTCTTGTTCTTAATTTTGTTGAAAAACATGGCCGCCAGCAGTCATCTGGATTTGGTACATAAATTGTCAACTGTTCCATTAGCACACCCTACAGGCCACATTTCCCCACCTGATCTATTTCCAATGTCATATGTGGCTTTGGTGTGATGTCTAGTTATTGTTTTCAAGTTAACTTGGGTTATAAAGAGGCCATGCAGCCACCAAAATGATATTGCAGGAGATCATGAGAACAGATCTTCAACTTTTTTTTGGCCTTGTGAAGTACATTTTCTCTTATTTTGTTTTTTTCAGAGATAGAACTTAATGAACCAGATAGATGTGAGATAGATTTTGATGATATTTACAAGGTGATGTATGAGACATCTCTCCAGGCAAAGACAAGTACATATTCAGCAACCGAATCTTTATCAAGCTTCCTTGAAGAAGAACTTGGGTTTGAAAAGTTCTTTCGTTGTAGTAAGAAAATTAAGGATGCTCTGGAGAAGGGCATACTCTTTTCAGACCTAGGTTTTTCTTTGACTGGTTTTGAAAAAACGTATGCACCGTTGATTATGCATCTAATGACACTGGAACAAATGGATGGAAATAAGAAGCAGTAATGTTGGCTGTTACATTCATTGATTCTTTTGGTGTTAAAACAAGTTCTTTCTCTATCACTGTTGATTGTTTTTCATTCGTACTTTCTGACAAACTACGTTATGGTGTTTACAATAGTTGTATTTGGTAAAGGTTAACCCTTTACCCAACGTAATGGCCAAAACCAGTCAGCACTATTCACAAAAGTCCCCAATTTTCATTATTGTTTTCATTTTTTTGTCTCAAAAACATAGGTTATGACCCCTCTGTGGAACGAGCTCATCGAGCTCGTTCCAAAGAGAGGTCATAACCTATATATTTTTATACTGTACCAATGACCCAGACATAGCTGGTGCTAACTCTTAAAATATAGGGCCAAACACAAATTTTGCCCCCCAATCCCCAAAATTTGCATCTAAAACCAATGAATGGCCCTCCACACTTCACCTCTACTGCGCATGCGCAGTGTCAAGGACGTTCCGAAATTGGCGCCATTAATCATTCTTAGTTTGGCCCTTCATCAGTTAACATCTGACTGATCTTTGTGCTTGTAAATCTCAGTTTAAATGATGCCAGACACATAAATATTAGTGAAATGGTGATTCTAAGGAGGATAGAGAAGGAGGAGAGGAAAAATGTGTGACAGAATATTATCAGGGCTGTAACTTAAAATTTTTTAATGAAATTATGTTAAGTTACCTATTTTCGAGGCAGCAGCCATTTTGTTGTCATTCTGATTATTTAGTTACACTGATTTTTCAGTGATTTCCTCTCTCCCTGTCCTTTAAGTCCCCCCTTGCTATTCTCCCATGCTTTTGGCATAGTTTTTGTAATTATTATTACTAAATTTTCTTGGGAGTTTTAGCTGAATAACAGAATGAATTCTGTTCTTTTCCCCATGTTTACGTCTTCACCTACGGGTGGTTAGGCGTTGTGTTCTGCATCTACCATCTGATGTTCTGCAGTTTCTTCCCTGGAAGTCTCTGTTTTGCATCAGATAGTGTATTTTTGGTAACTGATTCCGGGCCTGGGTGTCTGGAGTCTTATTTTAGTGTTTTTACATTCATTTACAACAGCCCTCTGTGTGAGGGGGGGATTTCTGGAAAATAATATCTTGATGTTATTTTAATCATAACTAGATACATTATTATTGTTCGTAAGTGTTGAATAAATTGTTTAAAATATTTTTAAAATTTTTGTCCACACTTAGGCTTGGGATCCATTGGGGCTCAACGTTACTTTTCAGAAACTTGGGCTGTTCTGAAAAAATATTTTTTCAAAATATTTTGATTTCAATTATTTTTTCTATATTAATGGATCATATTATTATTATGTATTTTGATTGCCAGGGGTTAGTGCGAGTACCAGGACTTGTTTTCTTTTCACATTGAAAGGATATTGATCAATTGTAATAAGAGGAAGTCTTCCTCTGACTTTTGTAATCATTCTATATGTGGTCAGTGTACTCGCATTAACTCCTGTTCTGTATCGTATGATTTCGATGACAATATGGGAAGCGTATGTCACGGTATGTTAGGGGGGAATTGGACACTCAGGTCCTTTCCCCGCAGGGTCACTCTACTTTATCAATTTCTATTTCAGACGATCAAGATTAGGGTGATGTATCTGTGATGTCTTCCAACAGTGTGCCTCCGTCGTCACAATTAATGAAGGGCTAGCGGAAAAGTGCTCATGTAAATACGCCAATTGCCTAAGAGGACCCTAGTAGGTTCGACGGCCTTTGACGTCCGCTAGCTCGCCCGGTGTAGCGTCCATTCACCGAATGGTTCGGCAGCCGGGTTCGTCCATTGCGGTCTAGAAGGAATTTTGGGGTGATGCGAGCACTATAAATCAACCAAATGCACACCCAGTGACGGCGGATCAGAGGGAGAACGGAGGAAGCCTTTTAGTCCAGTCCATAGCTCGTTCTGGTCCATCCGGACGGCGAGCGAGAGAGGCCCCTCTCTCGTACAACAACATCTGGCCCCAGATGTTGTGGTACAAAATGTTTCGCATTCGGAGCATACGTCTGTCGCTCGGGACGCTCCGACATATAGTCAGTCCGGAGTAGACTGTCAATAAGGCTTCCTCATTCTCATGGTAGCGCACACGACCGCTCTTGGCTATGTGACCTCCGATATCCAGTCAGCTTCGCCAGTCAGAGAATCATCGGCGACCAGGTCACACCATCCGGTAGCCAGGGATACGAGGCCTGCAGACTACGGACGTTCGCATAGGAAGTGTGCGGGAGTCAACGTACACGGAGCTTCCGCCGGCAATGCATCGTAAGACCGCTACTGCACAGGCCTCGGGAACGGACGTGCTTTCCTAAATAGCACAGTTTATCGCAGCATCCCAGCATCAACTGAATCTGTCGCATATTTTTTATCCGACGATGCTGGGTCGGGACGCTCCGCGGAAGCGGGTACGGACGTCCGAAAATTTCATCCGGTCCGACGGGATACCGAAAGGGATTTGGAGGATTTCGAGCTTTCCCTTTCGGAACAACATATGCTGTTGTGTGTGTCATCTGACTTGGTCTTCTACAGCTTCTTTCGTCGGACCAGAATGCTGCGATGCCGGATAAGAAACTGATAGCGTCGGTGGACTTAGTAATTTTTGGTTCGGTTCAGGGACATCGTCCCTCAGTTCCGACATGGTCCAATAATGTCACACAAACTTTCGAATTATTGAACGACGCTATATATATTATTATTATATGCTTGCTATAACCAAGCATTTCTGGTTTCTTGTTCGCAAAGTTACGGAGATGTCTTTCAAAAGTGTGCCTCTGTCGTCATAGTTAATGAAGAGCTAGCGGAAATAAGTGCTCATGGAATATGTCTATCGCCTAAGAGATCCCTTGTTGTAGGATCGACGGAGTGACATTCACTAGCTCACCCGGTGTAGCGTGCATTCATCGAATGGTTCGGCTGCCGGGTTCGTCCGTTGCGGTCTAGGAAGGAGATTTGGGTGATGCGAGCACTTTAATTACTTTAGTACTCACCCAGTGACGGCAGATTGAGGACAGATCGGAGGAAGCCTGTTAGTCCGGTTCCTGGCTTGTCCAGGTCCATCCGGGCTGTGAGCGAGAGAGGTCCCTCTCTCGTCCAACAACATAGGGGACCGCATGTTGTGGTTCAGATATTTTACATTTGGAGCATACGTCTGTCGGTCGGGACGCTCCGTTATATTGACAGCCCGAGAGACTGTCCATAATGCTTCCTCATCCTCACAGCAGGGCACACGACCGCACATTGGCTACATGACCTCGAGTATCCGATCAGTTTCGTCATTCAGTGATTCCACGGCGAATAGGTCACGCCATCTGGTAGCCAAGGGACACGAGGCCTATACACTCCATTCGCTCGCATATTGGTAGTACGCACGGGGTAACGATCACGGAGCTTCCAGCGGCAATGCATTGTAGGTCCGCTTCTCCTTAGGCCTCAGTGACGGACGTGCTATCCGAGTTAGCACAGTTGTTTCGCAGCATCCCAGCATTCGACAGTTTCTTGGTCGAATCAGGAATTATCCGACGGCGCTGGGTCGGTGCGGTCCGCGGTTGCATCAGGTACGGACGACCGAATGCTTTATAGGGTCCGACAGGATGGCGAAAGGGATTCGAAAGATTTCGAGTTTTCCCTTTCGTAGTATCGGAAGCTGCCATTTATATCTTCTGGCATTTTCTTCCAGTGATTGTTATTTCGGACTACATTGCTGCGATGTTGGATAAGAGACTTATAGCGTCATTGGACTCAGAATTTTGGATCGGTTCAGGGACATTGTCCCTGACTTACCGACGCAGTCCAATAATTTCATTACAACATGAGTTTTATTTTTCGACGCTATATATGCATACAAGCCTGCTACCAAGCATGATATTTTAGTTTCTTGTCCGCGTTGCTCATTTCTGCCGTTTTATCATTTATACGAATAGTTTATTTTGACAGAGCAGGGCATACTGAGAGTTCATATGCGTCTAGACGGTGTGGTTAAAGACTGGAAATATTCTTTTTCGCCGTCTATGTCTTTTCCAACCTCAATGTTGGAAACGACAATGATGTCTAGTAGACTTAACTTAGACGCTTTATCATACGTAATCCACCTTACTGAGGCGTTATCATTACGTCTTCAAGAAAAGATTTACGGGATATTATTCTCAATGTAATTTCTTTTGAGGGCAGTAGTTTGTTCACGTATAACTCCGCCCTTCAGTGGCTGATTGGAGTTGGTTAGACGTGACGCAGCCCTAGCTACATCCACGCGCGTGGATAGTAAGGTTAAGAACTCTCTCAGAGTCGCTTCGTTCTCGGAGAAGCTTCTCTTCGACGGCAACTTTTCAGCAATCCATGAATTGCTCGATTTACTCGTTCTCTTGTCTATCTAGTGTTACAAGAGATTCAGACTGGGGCAAACATTAGGTGGTTGACTCAGAGAGTGCCACTGCAGTTGCCGGACCCGAGTGTTGCAGTTATGACGGTTGCCAGTCAAACAGATTGGGATATATTATTGATCCCAACGGATTCGAAGTGCCAGGGTCTTTGGGTTCCGCAGTCTCTTAGCAACCAATTATCTTCCGCGGAATGTTTTTTAGGCTTGCTTTATTTCATTGCATGAACATTATTCAGAAACGCATGCCCAAATCCTGTCCGTTAATTCGACAGTAGTGGCGTATCTCCGGAACCAGGGAGACACCTATTCGTTTCCGTTATTCAATTTAATGGAAAGAATCCGTCTGTTGGTTGTAGTACACCAAGTTCTGTTTCGGTCCGTCATATTCCGGGTCGTCTGATTGTTTTACCGGACTCCCGTTCACTTAGGGGTCGCTTGTTGCTGTCAGAATGGACTCTCAACAAACAAGTATTCAATCAGATTTGCTATCTATGGGAGCGCCCAATGATGATTATTTATGACACAGCTTGCTAATCAATTGCAGACGTATGTGTTGGCTTGTCCGGATCTCTGAGCTAATGTTGTTAACGCTCTATTGATCTATAGGACGGAATGATAGGATACGCGTATCCTCCGGCGCTGTTGTTTCAGCAGGTATTGCTAAGATAAACAACCACAATACATTTCTGTTGATAGCATCTCTATCTTCACAGAGACCATGGGTAATTTACTCTGTTGTCTACTGTGGGACTTAACGTGAAATCTACCTCAATGAGAGGATCTTTTTTCGCTGGGTAAATCGTGTCATCTTTATCACAACCCGCAAGGTCGCAACCTTCACGTATTCCGTTGTGTGGTCCGTATTGCATTGTAAGCATTGTACTGGACGAGCTTTGGACGCGATTTCTTACTATAGGAGATCCTCTTCTTCGCTATTCTATGCGGCTAAAGTGGAGGCTCTTCCGTCGTTGGTGTAGGGATCATTATGTTCATATTGTTGATCCCTCCATACTACTCATTGCAACTTTTTAGTATACTTGTTTGACAAGATCTACTGCAGCCTGTTATTATTAATGTTATAGGTTTATGTTACCTCATACCTATGCACTCTAGGATAGTTTACAATTGAGTCTTATGTCTCTTTATCTAAGTCAGTTAGTAACTTTTTGATAAATAGACTTAGAATCTTTAGATTAAATTCCTATATGGAATTTAACTTCGGTTCTTATTTAGCTAAGTAATCATTTGAGCCTCTGGAAACAGTAGTTTTCAAATTCTGACCTTTTAGACAGTAATTCTGTTGGTTTCTCTTTTACTGAAGAGTCAGTGAGTTTCATGCACTATGGATGGATGATTTTCACTTTCGTAGTTTCGGAATCACTACTTCCTTTACTATTTAGGTTGGATTTTTGCATAAGAGTTAGGCTCCTAATATCCGGAACCTATTGTTATCAAGGTCCTTCCGTCTTCGTACGGGCATAGGCCTTTACTCTCTCCGGTTAGAGTTTATGTATTTATAAACAGATATCTGTTTATTACTACGGGCGTAAGCTTCTTCTGTCTTTGATGCCTAATAGAAGGATGTTACGCTCCATTCTATTGCTAATGGATTCTATTAACTATCGGTACTGCTTATGGTATATCATTGACTCAGCAGTTGTGCTTAAGATTTCGGCTCATGAAGTAAGAGTTCTTCTACATCTTGGGCTTACATTAATAGTGTCGCTATTATAGATTTTTGAAGGCTGCTCATTGCGCTCAGCCATCCACATTCATGAATTTTTATCTCAGAAATATCGAGTCCATTTCTGGAGGCCTCTATTGTTAGGTCTATTATCTACTGCTCAGAATGTCATTCACTTAACAGTTGCTACTATAGCTAGGTAGGCTGTCTGTTTCGGCAGTGACTCCGTTCTGCTGCCCTCTTCGCTCTGGGCTATTTGACCCAGGGCAAGAAAAAGGGGGGGGGGGGAGGGTGTTCCCTTGGGTCACCTGTTTTACTATGAAAACAAGGGGATACCTCCTCCGGAGTTTGTAATTCTGAGCTGTTATTGGGATGGTTGTTTAGTGTGAAGTTTATGTTTTAAAAATTCATTCAAGTCTTAGTTTTCAAAGTATAGCTTTTGAATATTGCATGTGTCAACGGACATGATTATGCAATCCTCAGACACTTTTAAGGAGTATAAGAGTCTCTATTCTCTAGACTTACTTTATTTATTGGCTTACTTTAAAAATTATTAGTATAAGGATTATATTGGATATTAATAGAGTACATGGATGTATGATGCTCAATTTTGGAAGGTGTTGTATCTTTCTAATTTATCATAAATAAGAAAGATACATGTAAGGCCTATTACTTCTTTTTCCCTAGAGGGGATAACTCTATTTTATATTATTGAGCGTATTCCATCTTGCTCTATGTCCTTGGCCCTCCAGCCTTTTTACTATTCAGCTATGTCTGGGTCATTGGTACAGTATAAAAATGTTAAAAAATTTATAGTAATTTCTATATTTTTTATACTTACCAATGACCCAGACGGGGATGGCCCTCCCAGGAGTTGGGAACTCTTGCCTCCCCGCTGAGTACATAGCGCTTACCAGGCACTGGTTATTAGAATGATTAATGGCGCCAATTTCGGAACGTCCTTGACACTGCGCATGCGCAGTAGAGGTGAAGTGTGGAGGGCCATTCAGGACATGTTTTCTTTGGTTTTAGATGCAAATTTTGGGGATTGGGGGGCAAAATTTGTGTTTGGCCCTATATTTTAAGAGTTAGCACCAGCTATGTCTGGGTCATTGGTAAGTATAAAAAAATATAGAAATTACTATAAATTTTTTAACTTTTGAGACAGAAATTGAAAAAAATTAGTTATTCAAGAATTTTGTTACCAAGTGTCATCTGCTTTTCATGTTAGGTAAAGGGTTAAGGCAGGAAAAAGCAATCTCTCATTTGCAGATTGAGGTTCACAGAGGGTGAATTTGGTGATGGTATGGGATGGGTCAGTTTATCCCCTGGGTACCTCTTTCTGTTTAGACTTGAGACCTTAATCCAGATTGAGTTTCACTGGGGGTAAACTTAGTGATGGTACCCTGCTGTTCAAGGTATCAAAACCAAATTCACTCTCTGGGGACCTTATTCTGCAGATGAGATTCTGCTCATTTCCAGGCCAGGTTAAGTTAAATGAGAAGTTTGTTAGGGAATAAAATGGAGATAGAAAATTTGTTATTTTGACATCATTGTGCTGAGGGTTAATTAACCATTTATTTAAAGAAATTGCCAAACCCAGTAGGTGCTCTTCACATATATTGCTATTGAAATTTTATATTGTTTCAAGTTTCCTCTCCCCAAAACAGCTTATGACATCTCATAAAAACAAGCTCATTCCAATAAAGGGTAATATGTTACATTTTTCAGATAAAAAAATGAAAATTCACTGATTCAAGAAATTTGTCAGAGGGGTAATTCATATGGCTGTTTGAAAATTCAATTCTAATTCATGAATCAGGCTTTCAGTTCAATTACAATTTGTTTTTGAATCAGCAATTTTGAATAATTTCAGTCTGTATCCATGACCAGTACACACAATTTTTGAAATGAAAAATATTTGCACCCAATATCAAAAAGCTGTTATTAGTCGAGTTCTGACGAAGTCAAACTCGTCTTATAGTTTGATGAAGTGGCGGATGGGCAGCGGGCATAAACAATTGGTTTCCGGGCAATAACTTTAGTTCTATTTGATGCACTTTTACCAAAATTATACCAGAGGTTACCCTATAGGAAAGAAAGACACCTATCGATTTCAGAATCTCGCACCCCATGGTCAAGGTCACTGTTACTATAAATAGAATATTTAGTGACAAATTGGTTTCCGGGCAAAAACTTTAGTTATATTTGACGCACCTTTACCAAACATATACCAGAGGTTACCCTATAGGAAGGGAAGACACCTATTGATTTCGGAGTCTGGGGCTCCAAGGTCAAGGTCACTGTTACTATAAATAGAATATTTTATGACAAATTGGTTTCCGGGCAATAACTGTAGTTCTATTTGATGCACATTTACCAAACTTATACCAGAGGTTACCTTATAGGAAGGGAAGACACCTATTGATTTTGGAGTCTGGGACTCCAAGGTCAAGGTCACTGTTACTATAAATAGAATATTTTGTGACAAATTGGTTTCCATCCAATAACTTTAGTTTTATTCTGTGCATCTTCACCAAACTTATACCACAGGCTACCCTATAGGAAGGGAAGACACCTATCGATTTCGGAGTCTGGGGCCCCAAGGTCAAGATCACTGTTACTATCAATAGAATATTTTGTGACAAATTGGTTTCCAGGCAATAACTTTAGTTCTATTTGAGGCACCTTTACCAACCTTATACCAGAGGTTACCTTATAGGAAGGGAAGAAACCTATTGATTTTGGAGTCTGGGACTCCAAGGTCAAGGTCACTGTTACTATAAATAGAATTTTTTGTGACAAATTGGTTTCCGGGCAATAACTTTAGTTCTATTCCGTTTATCTTCACCAAACTTATAACAGAGGTTACCCTATATGAAGGGAAGACACCTATCGATTTCGGAGACTGGGGCCCCAAGGTCAAGGTCACTGTTACTATAAATAGAATATTTTGTGACAAATTGGTTTCCAGGCAATAACTTTAGTTCTATTTGACGCACATTTACCAAACTTATACCAGAGGTTACCTTATAGGAAGGGAAGACACCTATTGATTTCGGAATCTGGGACTCCAAAGTCAAGGTCAATGTTACTATAAATAGCTTATTTCTTAGAATTTAATGTCAAAACTCGACTTCTGGATCTGTGATCCTCTTGCTTGATTTTTTTAACTATTTGTTTTCATATTTTTAAAAAAATTTCAACCAAACCATATCGTGTGACCCCTCATTGGAATGAGCTCAATGAGCTCATTCCAACGAGGGGTCACATGATATGGTTTGGTTGAAATTTTTTGAATATTTTTTTTTAAACTCCGCAAAGATCAGCATATACCATGTTGGGACACGTGAGGGTTCGCACGCATCCCATTTGTTTCCAAAAGAATAAATGTGGAGCGAAATATGGAGCCAGCGATGGTGGTTTTCAACAAACACTTCATATGTCACTCATTTATTCCAATTGACACTACTTTATTATTCTCTCTCATGAACGAAGTTCAGGGGGATATATAGGAATCACAGTGTCTATCTGTCTGTCAGTCCATCTGTCTGTGTGTCTGTCCATCTGTGAAAGTTATGTCCAGCTCAGAACTTTTGATGCCTTGAAGGATATTAATGATAGTTGGTATTAATGTTGCCCACCACCAAAGGGTGTGTCATGAATAAGGTTGGAATGCCTGTCTCCAAGGTCATGGTCACAGACTTAGTTCAAGTTCACATACCTCCCATATCCAAATCCAACTATAACAAGTCATGTCTGATTCCGAACATTTTGATGGCCTTGAAGGATATTAATGATACTTGATATTATTGTTGCCCACTATCAGAGAGTATATCACAGGGGGGGGGGGGGGGGGGGGGGTATTCTTGGTCCCAAGTTGGCCCAGGCCACATCTAGTTTATATCAATGCATTTTGAATGTTTAAAGTGTCAAAATGATAGCTCAGTTTGTTTTACAAAGCAACAAAGATATGCAACTCACTTCAGACTGTATGCAGTCACATTTCAATGTGTTGTTAATATAAAATTTTGTTTTCAACTTGGATTTACCAAAATTAATAATATTACAATTTATACTAACTTTAAAACTTTATTTTGACATGCATGATCAAATGCATAATATTCCAATATCTATTTATTTGACGTTGATTCAAGTTAATGTCATTTTCTTTTTCCAGGATTGTGTCTGTTAAAACATTCATGTGTCTTTTTTGGGAATGAATGGTGATGTAACCCCCTTCCCCCTCCCAATATAACACAGTATGGGGAATGCTGATTTCTTCTATTTTTAAATTATGCAGGTACTTTCAGGAGAGCGATTTATTCACTCAAAACTAGCCCTCCTGACCTTAAAAAATAATGATTACCATAACAGCCTATTCCTAAAACCCACATCTTTTCAGATCTCTGCTATGTTTGTGGTATCTGTAAGATGGCCACACTGCCCCTCCCATGCCTCTGTGCCTGGCTGAGGCCCAGATAGGGCCTCTATTTAACTGGATTCGCATAGCAGTTTTTGAATCAATGTTCAACTAGAGGTAATCAATGTCAAATGAAACATCATGTAAATGATAGGAAATGCTAATCCAAATTTATCCAAGATAGAAAACTGCTATTGAATTTTTAAAAATTAAATTGACCCCTGCCAGAGGTGTGAGAGGGTCAGTGTAGCTTCTGACAGAGACTACCTTATTAGCAGCACCAAATGTAATGTACAAAGCCCACTACGCAGAATTCATTAATAGTAAAACTTCATTTTGCCACTTTAAGCTTTTGTAAGCTTGAGGAGAGCTAATTGCTCCCCAAGGCCATGTGAACCAGCCATGTTCAAGTATTTCTTAAAGAGTTATTGCCCTTGTAGGGCTTAGAATTGATTGTTGTCACATAACCATTTCTTGTCATCACATTTCAAAGAAATGTTCAAGATTTCATTTTTATAGACCCGTTTAAAAAACGGGCGTATTATGTTATCAGTCTGTCCGTCCGTCTGTCTGTCCGTAAACAATTTGGTTTCCGTTCATTTAATGTCGAACACCTTGACGGATCGGCATCAAACTTTCAGAAGTTGTTTTAGCATTAAAATATAGGTCAAGTTCGATATTGGTGTTTCTCAGTCCATCTGCTGCAGAGATGTGGCCCTTTGAAAACACAAGTTTTTCTAAAAAAATTGGTTTCCGTTCATTTAAAGCTGAACGCCTTGACAGATTGACACCAAATTTTTCAGATGTTGTTTTTAGCAATGAAATACAGGTCAAGTTCGATATTGGTGTTTCTCATTCCATCCACTGCAGAGTTATGGCTCTTTGAAAACACAATCTTTCGAAAAAAAATTGGTTTCCCTTCATTTAAAGTTGAATGCCTTAATGGATCGACATCAAACTTTCAGATGTTGTTTGCAGCAATAAAATACAGGTCAAGTTCGATATTGGTGTTTCTCAGTCCATCTGCTGCAGAGTTATGGCCCTTTGAAAACACAATTTTTGAAAAAAAAATTGGTTTCCATTCATTTAAAGCCAAACGCCTTGACGGATTGGCACCAATTTTTTTGGATGTTGATTTTATACACCCGTTTGAAAACCGGGACATATTATGTGAATGGTCTCTCCACCCATCTGTCTGTCTGTCCGTCCATGGACACATTTCGTTTCCAGACAATAACTTTAGTTGTAATGGATTGAGCTGAGTTAAATTTGGCATGTGGTTTTAGTATGACAAAATACAGGATGGGTTCGATTTCCGTTTCTAGCGGCTTATTTGCAGTAGAGTTATGGCCCTTTTTTTATGGGAATTTAGCCCAACTTTTCGTTTCCGGACGACAACTTTAGTTTACCTTGACCGATTTATTTCAAATTTTCAGTTTTTTGTTTTTGAACACAAAATACAGCTCAAGTTCACTTTTGACCATAATCGCATATACCTTTCGAGAGTTATTCCCATTGAATGATTGCAAATTTGTGGATTTTGTGGTTTCTGGATGATAACTTTAGTTTGCCTTGACCAATTTTTTTTCAAATTCTCAGATTTTGTTTTTGACCACAAGGCACAGCTCAAGTTCACCTTTGGCCATAATCGCATGTACCGTTCTTAGTTATTCCCCTTGAATGATTGCAGATTTGTGAATTATGTGATTTCCGGATGATAACTTTAGTTTGCCTTGACTAATTTGTTTCAAATTCTCAGATTTTGTTTATGACCACAAAGCACAGCTCAAGTTCACTTTTGGCCAAAATCGCATGTACCTTTCCAGATTTATTCCTCTTGAATTTGTGCATTTTGTGTTTTCCAGATTATAACTTTAGTATCGCCTAACTGATTTTTATACACCTGTTGAAAAACCATCAAATTATGGAATCAGTCTGTCTGTCTGTCCATTTGTCCATCCATTTGTCCATCCATCGGTCTGTCCGTTCGTCAACATTTGGTTTCCAGATGATAACTTTAGTATTTTTTTTTCGATTGACTCCTAAACTTGGTATGTGGTTTTATCAAAACAAAAGACAGGTCAAGTTCGAATATGGGGTCAGTTCAAACTTCGAAGTTTCCCTGAATTATGGACCTTGTTGGACATAGAATGCATCAAATATTTGGTTTCCGGATGATAACTTTTATTATTTGTTTTCCGATTGGTTCCAAACTTGGTATGTTGTTTAATCATAACAAAATACAGGTCAAGTTCGAATATGGAGTTGGTCCAAACAATTTTCATCCTCACCCCCATCCTTACCCCAACCCTTCAAAAATACAAAATGGGCGTATATTGTCCCGCTACGTGGTGCTCTTGTTTAAATTTAACTTAAAGCTTTTTTGTGATAATTTATCCATGAGTTATTGCCCTTGTTGGACAAAGAATTTCTTGTAATCACATACTGTGACAACACTTTCTATTCAAGTAAGACGAGTGAATAGAGAGATGCGACTGTGAACTGTCAATCTCTATCATCCAGCCAATCAATGATGGAGCCATCGAAATGTGAGCAACCCTGTTTTACCTGTCGACTGAAACACCTAATTCTCACACAGTCTCACGCATCCGTGATTTCCACATTGTAAACGCCCAAAAATTGTTAGATTACCAGAAAACAGGTTTCGAAAATGACAAAGTTGGAGAAAATAGGGGGTTGCCATGAGGGTGGGAGATTGGATGCCAAATTCAGAGGGTTAACATGTCTGATCACATTACCAATTGTTGGCATCACATTCAAAGAGATCCATTCATGTATTTTTTCCTGATTTAATATAGAGCTTTTTGGTGATATGATGAAGGGGATTGTGAACCAGCTGTGCCCAAATATTTCTCAGCAAGTTATTGCCCTTGTGGGACGTTGGTGGTAGGGGATTGGCCATCTCATGGCATTGAACTTGTTAGTCCCCTACGGGAACTGTAAGGGGACTATAGGATTGCACTCCGTCTGTCTGTCTGCCAGTCTGTCTGTCTGTCTGTCTTTTTTTTATGTTACCACCTCTCCCTCCAACATGCTTTAAGCTACACCTTTCATATTTGGTACATGGATAAATGGTTCTGAGGGGATGATGCACGCTCAACATTTTTTTTTTCAAAATCCAAGATGGCGGAATGGCGGCTATTTTTGTTGTGTTTTTTAAGCTTTTTTTTCTTTATTTTCATGTTACCACCCCTCCCACCAACATGGTTCAAGCTACACTTTGCATATTTGGCACATGGATAGAGGGTTGGGAGAGAATGATGCACGTTCAATATTTTTTTTTCAAACTCCAAGATGGCGGCATGGCGGCCATTTTTGTTGTTTTTTAAGCTTTTTTCTCTATTTTATGTTACCACTCCTCACTCCAACATGATTCAAGCTACACTTTTTATATCTGGCACATGGATAGAGGGTTGTAATGGAATGTTGCATGTTCAATATTTTTTTTCCAAAATTCAAGATGGCGCCATGGCAACCATTTCTGTTGTGTTTTTTAAGCCTTTTTCTCTATTTTATGTTACCACTGCTCCCTCCAGTATGGTTCAAGCTGCACTTTTCATATATGGTACATGGATAAAGGGGTTGTGAGGGGATTATGCACGCTCAATATTTTTTTTCAAAATCTAACATCTGTCTGTCTGTCCGTCCGTCTGTCTGTCTGTTTTTATGTTACCACATCTCCCTCTAATATGCTTCAAGCTACACCTTTCATATTTGGTACATGGATAAACGGTTTTGAGAGGATGATGCACAGTCAATATTTATTTTTCAAAATCCAAGATGGCAGAATGGCGGCCATTTTTGTTGTGTTTTTTAAGCTTTTTTCTCTATTTTATGTTACCACCCCTCCCTCCAACATGGTTCAAGCTACGCCTTTCATATATGGTACATGGATAAAGGGTTGTGAGGGAAATATGCACGCTCAATATTTTTTTTTCAAAATCCAAGATGCTTATATACTCTAGTGTCTTCTGTGACAAAAACACCTTATGTCACAAAAGTGCCGTACGGGACTAATACCACCTCAGTGGTCAAACACATGTTATACTTTGTGACTGGCAATTTCTATGCCTTATTTATGTGATTGTAAGTCAAGTAAAAAATGTGATGAATCTAGAATGGTTAATTAGTGCAATCATTACATGTGCCTTCCATTTAAAACTATCACCAGTGTGTGCTATTATGTTATTATTATTATGCTTTGTGAAATACAGAATAATTAACATGACTGACATTGCCAGAACTTTTTTCTAGTTACTATATTGATCAATCAAACCAGTCATGTAAATCCGAAAATTTTCTGGGGTGCATAATATACAGTATGGCTGCTGTGGACTGGCCACTTTCCACGTGTGGACAATATTTCCACTGATGCAAAAATATTACATTCCAAACAATAATTATAGGAATAATCATCAAAAATTTAATGAAGCACTGGGTCCATTAATTAAAATTTTGCCGATTATGATTTTTATTACCTGATAAATGCATGCATGGACATCACTAGTCCATGACAAATGTACTAAAGTAAATGCTTCTTTTGTTTATGAGTCACTTCATCTATTCTAACTTTTTCCATTCCATCAAAAATTATTCAATGGACAGATCTTGTTCATTCTTCACACATTGCTTGCCCATTACTCAAGGGTGTGTCATGACTTTGATCGAAGGTCATAATTCCAAGGTCAAGGTCACATATTATTTGTCCATTCCAACTTTAACTAGTCCTTAAGAAAATGATCCATTTGACAGATCTTGTTCATACTTCACTCACTGCTTGCACATTACTCAAGGGTGTATCATGACCTAGTTTCTGTCGTCATGCCAGACAACAATGCCAAAATTATTTGTACAACACAATCTGGTTTGACCTGTTTTGTGATGCTTCTTTCTTCATTGTAGTCTTGATTTGTTTCTCATTTTTCTTACATTTTCAGCTCACTTGAGTGAAGCTTACTAACCACTTTCCTTCCATTAGTCTGTCATCCATCTATTGTGAAGTTTACATACTTTCCATTAATCTGTCATCCATCTATTGTGAAGTTTACATACTTTCCATTAATCTGTCATCCATCTATTGTGAAGTTTACATACTTTCCATTAATCTGTCATCCATCTATTGTGAAGTTTACATACTTTCCATTAATCTGTCATCCATCTATTGTGAAGTTTTCATACTGATTACTTTCCATTAAATCTGTCATCCATCTATTGTGAAGTTTACATACTTTCCATTAATCTGTCATCCATCTATTGTGAAGTTTACATACTGATCGCTTTCCATTAATCTGTCATCCATCTATTGTGAAGTTTACATACTTTCCATTAATCTGTCATCCATCTATTGTGAAGTTTACATACTTTCCATTAATCTGTCATCCATCTATTGTGAAGTTTACATACTTTCTGTTAATCTGTCATCCATCTATTGTGAAGTTTACATACTTTCCATTAATCTGTCATCCATCTATTGTGAAGTTTACATACTTTCCATTAATCTGTCATCCATCTATTGTGAAGTTTACATACTTTCCATTAATCTGTCATCCATCTATTGTGAAATTTACATACTTTCCATTAATCTGTCATCCATCTATTGTGAAGTTTACATACTGATCACCTTCCATTAATCTGTCATCCATCTATTGTGAAGTTTACATACTTTCCATTAATCTGTCATCCATCTATTGTGAAGTTTACATACTGATCACCTTCCATTAATCTGTCATCCATCTATTGTGAAGTTTACATACTTTCCATTAATCTGTCATCCATCTATTGTTAAGTTTACATACTTTCCATTAATCTGTCATCCATCTATTGTGAAGTTTACATACTTTCCATTAATCTGTCATCCATCTATTGTGAAGTTTACATACTTTCCATTAATCTGTCATCCATCTATTGTGAAGTTTACATACTTTCCATTAATCTGTCATCCATCTATTGTGAAGTTTACATACTTTCCATTAATCTGTCATCCATCTATTGTGAAGTTTACATACTGATCGCTTTCCATTAATCTGTCATCCATCTATTGTGAAGTTTACATACTTTCCATTAATCTGTCATCCATCTATTGTGAAGTTTACATACTGATCGCTTTCCATTAATCTGTCATCCATCTATTGTGAAGTTTACATACTTTCCATTAATCTGTCATCCATCTATTGTGAAATTTACATACTGATCGCTTTCCATTAATCTGTCATCCATCTATTGTGAAGTTTACATAATTTCCATTAACCTGTCATCCATCTATTGTGAAATTTACATACTTTCCATTAATCTGTCATCCATCTATTGTGAAAGTTACATACTTTCCATTAATCTGTCATCCATCTATTGTGAAATTTACATACTTTCCATTAATCTGTCATCCATCTATTGTGAAGTTTACATACTGATCGTTTTCCATTAATCTGTCATCCATCTATTGTGAAGTTTACATACTTTCCATTAATCTGTCATCCATCTATTGTGAAGTTTACATACTTTCCATTAATCTGTCATCCATCTATTGTGAAATTTACATACTTTCCATTAATCTGTCATCCATCTATTGTGAAGTTTACATACTTTCCATTAATCTGTCATCCATCTATTGTGAAGTTTACATACTTTCCATTAATCTGTCATCCATCTATTGTGAAGTTTACATACTTTCCATTAATCTGTCATCCATCTATTGAGGAAGTTTACATACTGATCACCTTCCATTAATCTGTCATCCATCTATTGTGAAGTTTACATACTTTCCATTAATCTGTCATCCATCTATTGTGAAGTTTACATACTTTCCATTAATCTGTCATCCATCTATTGTGAAGTTTACATACTTTCCATTAATCTGTCATCCATCTATTGTGAAGTTTACATACTTTCCATTAATCTGTCATCCATCTATTGTGAAGTTTACATACTTTCCATTAATCTGGCATCCATCTATTGTGAAGTTTACATACTTTCCATTAATCTGTCATCCATCTATTGTGAAGTTTACATACTTTCCATTAATCTGTCATCCATCTATTGTGAAGTTTACATACTGATCACCTTCCGTTAATCTGTCATCCATCTATTGTGAAGTTTACATACTTTCCATTAATCTGTCATCCATCTATTGTGAAGTTTACGTACTTTCCATTAATCTGTCACCCATCTATTGTGAAATTTACATACTTTCCATTAGTCTGTCATCCATCTATTGTGAAGTTTACATACTTTCCATTAATCTGTCATCCATCTATTGTGAAGTTTACATACAGATCGCTTTCCATTAATCTGTCATCCATCTATTGTGAAGTTTACATACTTTCCATTAATCTGTCATCCATCTATTGTGAAGTTTACATACTTTCCATTAATCTGTCATCCATCTATTGTGAAGTTTACATACTTTCCATTAATCTGTCATCCATCTATTGTGAAATTTACTTACTTTCCATTAATCTGTCATCCATCTATTGTGAAGTTTACATACTTTCCATTAATCTGTCATCCATCTATTTTGAAGTTTATATACTTTCCATTAATCTGTCATCCATCTATTGTGAAGTTTACATACTTTCCATTAATCTGTCATCCATCTGTTGTGAAGTTTACATACTTTCCATTAATCTGTCATCCATCTATTGTGAAGTTTACATACTTTCCATTAATCTGTCATCCATCTGTTGTGAAGTTTACATACTGATCGCTTTCCATTAATCTGTCATCCATCTATTGTGAAGTTTACATACTTTCCATTAATCTGTCATCCATCTGTTGTGAAGTTTACATACTTTCCATTAATCTGTCATCCATCTATTGTGAAGTTTACATACTTTCCATTAATCTGTCATCCATCTATTGTGAAGTTTACATACTGATCGCTTTCCATTAATCTGTCATCCATCTATTGTGAAGTTTACATACTTTCCATTAATCTGTCATCCATCTATTGTGAAGTTTACATACTGATCGCTTTCCATTAATCTGTCATCCATCTATTGTGAAGTTTACATACTTTCCATTAATCTGTCATCCATCTATTGTGAAGTTTACATACTTTCCATTAATCTGTCATCCATCTGTTGTGAAGTTTACATACTGATCGCTTTCCATTAATCTGTCATCCATCTATTGTGAAGTTTACATACTTTCCATTAATCTGTCATCCATCTATTGTGAAATTTACATACTTTCCATTAATCTGTCATCCATCTATTGTGAAGTTTACATACTGATCGCTTTCCATTAATCTGTCATCCATCTATTGTGAAGTTTACATACTTTCCATTAATCTGTCATCCATCTATTGTGAAGTTTACATACTGATCGCTTTCCATTAATCTGTCATCCATCTATTGTGAAGTTTACATTATTGACTTCTTCCAGAGAGTAATTTAAGTGATGCATTTTTTTTTATGTTTAGTGATGCCCTAGATCAGGAACCAGGCCTGAAAATATGCAATCTGACATTTGCAGAATGAGGTCCCCAGAGGGTGAATTTGATGGTGCTATCCCATACAGTGGGCGCATTTATCCTCTGGGTACCTCCTTTTGTTTAGTTTTGAGACCGTGATTTGAGGTTCACAGACGGTGCTGTGCAGTGTAGCATCTCTAAATTCACCCTCTGGGGACCTCATTTTGCAGACGACAGCCTGCTTATTTTCTAGATTATCAGAAACACAATCAAAAAACAAAACCAGTAAATTGACAGTTATAGTCTACTGTCAGTGACATTTAATTAGTTTCCAAGACTTTCTGATTATCATAATTATGGTGGAAGAGACTCATCCTAGTTATAACCAGTATTTTGTTGACATGTCGTCCCCTGAGTTCCAATGTGTTCTATGTGCCTTCTGGCACATAGAACACATTAGTACACAGGGGATGAATTATTTGCTCTTATTTTATTTTTCTCAAGTTGTTTCATTTTAATTATTCGACTATTTAATTTATAACAACAAAAAATGATTGAATTGTCAGAAATTGGATGATATTTGTGACTGTTTTCAGATTTTTGGGTTTAATTTTTATATCGAGGTGAGCAAATGTAGAAAGCTTTCGTTTAAACCATATACAGTTAAAACTAGAAGTCCTGTCATGAAATGCGCACAAATAGCACGTTGATATGCACGTTAATATACGCGTTATGGCCATAGTAAAGCTATCAAATTCTGTACATATGGCCTGTGCACAAGCAATGTTTCAGCCAATGAAACATTGCATGTGTTTGCTATGAGTAATCAGGAGAGCCTGCCGTGATTTGGATGCCATTAGATATGACAATTGCGCACAATTCCAACGTGTAATTAAGTCTAGATAAGCGCACTATTCGTGACAGGACTTCTGGTTTTAACTGTACCCCTGATGTTTCACGTGCGCTTATACCCAGTATGTTGCACGCTCTCATATTCCTGAGATGTTGGGTGCACCCTTTGCCATGGCAATTGGCCAAGGCATGCTGACCAATCAAACGACAGAATTTATTGGGTTGTAGGGACAATGTGTTTTTTTATAACCAGAAAGTGTTACTAACTGTGTGCAATGTACTGTTTAGAAAAAAAAAGGTAACTGCCATATTACTCACTACATGAAAATATACACTGACTGAGGCTGTTGAAGTGTGCAGGGTTAGTTAGTTACATGTTACATAGAGTGCAGGAACTATTGAAAATACTTATACTGGGTTGAGAAAATTCTTTTATATTGAATTCCAAAAATGAAAACATTCTGTTTTCAGTTAATAACTTGTTATCATCCTGTTAGTGCGGCAATGCATCATCTGCAATGCTGAGAGCTTTTGCGTACCCAATAACACATTTTTATTTCTTTAAATTTACATGGAAATGGTCTTTGAGATCATTTTCAAGTAAATGAAGAGAACAAAGTTGACACCTTAAGCATTAAATCTACAAACTAAAACTTCAAACTAAATTTAGACGTAAAAAAACATAGAAACCTTTTAGGTGTTGGAAAACTTCAAAAAATACTTGAAAGTTTTATGTATCTGAATGCTCTGGTTTTGTTATATTTCATAATACAAATCACGCTAGAGGAATAATGTTTAAAGCTTCACACAAAATTAGGTAAACAGAAATACATTAGTTGCCAAGACAAAGGAAATGTAAAAAATAATTCATCCGTCTATCACCCAGACTATATCACTCGTTAGTTTTGTAAATATCAATTTGTTTCATGACTATATAGAGTAACTAAGGCTTAAAAAAAAGTTGTCATTCTCAGACAATCTTTCGTTGAATTTGAACCCCCTCATTGGACATTTTTATTTCCTTTCAGTGTCTTCCAATATTAGTATTGACTCAGGGAGACCCGAAGTATTTTACAATTGGTTTTGATACATATTTATTTAGCTGCGTCTCCAATATGTTTGCCTTGTTAGAATTTATTGGCGGGTATCTGAAGGCACTCTCCCATAAATTGTAACAAGGCAAATCCCCATAGATTAAATACTTTTACTTCAAAGATAAAATGAAGAGCATCGAAAGAATAAGAAGCCTTTGAATTGCAGTACCTACAGTTTGTTTTTAGAGGAATGTTCTATTGTTCAAATTAAAAATGAATTTATGTGTATAAATGTGCATTTTCTATATTTCTGTGTGTAAAAAGACAGCCGAAATCCTCTCCATGTTTGCTCAGTTTTTGCAAAAGAAAAATAAAACCCTCTCTACTTCCCTCTCTGATTAGAAAAAAATATTGCCTGAGAATCAATTCATCTATTTTGTGTGGCCTAAGAAAGCTGTTCTGCATAATTATAGTAGATGGATAACTAAATATGTTCTTCAATATAATTATTTATTGATTGTAATTTATTTGATAAATTATATTATGTCTGTTATTTATATTATATGTTTATGTCTGTTAATTTTGTGTAAATTTAGGATTTTCAATTGTTATTGATCAAGTTTTCTGTGAATAAATTCGAAACATAACAGTTAACAAGTAAACGTTTTTGTTGTTAGTGGACACCCCTACCTTTTTAGCTCACCAACTTTAGTTGTGTGAGCTTATGGAATGGCTCGATCGGTCGGCGTAGGCGTCAGCGTCGGCGTCAGCATACGTGTCCAATAATGTTAAAGTTTCTGTTTAGGTCACTTATTCGCCCTATTTCCATATCATGGCTTTTATAATGCTGCTATATGATGATTATTATCATTTTACCATGATTTAACCCCTCATAACCTACATTTTAGACATTTTTCTTGACATTTTTAGTTGCGTTTAGTTTTCTGTTTAGCTCAGAATTTCATGTTTAACTAAGTGTTTAGGTCAGCTGCTGTGCTCCTTTTCTTCCCATGGCACTTATATTCATCATACATGTTCCTCAGTATCATTGTTCCATGATTAACCCCTCATACCCTGCATTTTAATCATTTTTCTTGACATTTTTAGTTGCGTTTAGTTTTCTGTTTAGCTCGGAATTTCATGTTTAACTTAATGTTTAGGTCAGCTGCTGTGCTCCTTCTATTCCAATGGCACTTATATTCATCATACATGTTCCTCAGTATCATTGTTCCATGATTAACCCCTCATACCCTGCATTTTAATCATTTTTCTTGACATTTTTAGTTGCGTTTAGTTTTAAGTTTAGCTTGGAATTTCATGTTTAACTTAGTGTTTAGGTCAGCTGCTGTGCTCCTTCTCTTCCCATGGCACTTATATTCATCATACATGTTCCTCAGTATCATTGTTCCATGATTAACCCCTCATACCCTGCATTTTAATCATTTTTCTTGACATTTTTAGTTGCGTTTAGTTTTCTGTTCAGCTCGGAATTTCATGTTTAACTTAGTGTTTAGGTCAGCTGCTGTGCTCCTTCTCTTCCCATGGCAATTATTTTCATCATACATGTTCCTCAGTATCATTGTTCCATGATTAACCCCTCATACCCTGCATTTTAATCATTTTTCTTGACATTTTTAGTTGCGTTTAGTTTTCTGTTCAGCTCGGAATTTCATGTTTAACTTAGTGTTTAGGTCAGCTGCTGTGCTCCTTCTCTTCCCATGGCAATTATTTTCATCATACATGTTCCTCAGTATCATTGTTCCATGATTAACCCCTCATACCCTGCATTTTAATCATTTTTCTTGACATTTTTAGTTGCGTTTAGTTTTAAGTTTAGCTTGGAATTTCATGTTTAACTTAGTGTTTAGGTCAGCTGCTGTGCTCCTTCTCTTCCCATGGCACTTATATTCATCATACATGTTCCTCAGTATCATTGTTCCATGATTAACCCCTCATACCCTGCATTTTAATCATTTTTCTTGACATTTTTAGTTGCGTTTAGTTTTCTGTTCAGCTCGGAATTTCATGTTTAACTTAGTGTTTAGGTCAGCTGCTGTGCTCCTTCTCTTCCCATGGCAATTATTTTCATCATACATGTTCCTCAGTATCATTGTTCCATGATTAACCCCTCATACCCTGCATTTTAAACATTTTTCTTGACATTTTTAGTTGCGTTTAGTTTTCTGTTTAGCTCGGATTTTCATGTTTAACTTGATGTTAAGGTCAGCTGCTGTGCTCCTTCTCTTCCCATGGCACTTATATTCATCATACATGTTCCTCAGTATCATTGTTCCATGATTAACCCCTCATACCCTGCATTTTAAACATTTTTCTTGACATTTTTAGTTGCGTTTAGTTTTCTGTTTAGCTCAGAATTTCATGTTTAACTAAGTGTTTAGGTCAGCTGCTGTGCTCCTTCTCTTTCCATGGCACTATATTCATCATACATGTTTCTCAGTATCATTGTTCCATGATTAACCCCTTATACCCTGCATTTTAAACGTTTTTCATCCCATTTTTAGTTGCGTTTAGTTTTCTGTTTAGCTCGGAATTTCATGTTTAACTTAAGTGTTTAGGTCAGCTGCTGTGCTCCTTCTCTTCCAATGGCACTTATATTCATCATACATGTTCCTCAGTATCATTGTTCCATGATTAACCCCTCATACCCTGCATTTTAATCATTTTTCTTGACATTTTTAGTTGCGTTTAGTTTTCTGTTTAGCTCAGTATTTCATGCTTAACTTAGTGTTTATGTCAGTTTCTGTGTTTTACTTTTAAGAGGTTGTGTTTAGGTAAGCTTTGTCGCATGTTATGAGCCTGTTTGATACAGTTCTTGTGTTTGCCAAAGTTACTATCAAAGAGGAATGTTGGTGAGCTATAGGGCGTTGGCGTCCTTCTTGTTACGGTGAAGTGTAATATGAAAGGGGATCAGACAGATGCTTATCTTTCAGATTCTAGACGGCACACAGTGGAGGGAGAATCAGGTTTTTAGTCGAGTTGTGACGAAGTCAAACTCGACTTATAGTTTGGTGAATGGCGGGCGGGCGTAAACAATTGGTTTCCGGATGATAACTTGATAGTGGTTCAACTCACATTCAGTAAACTCCATACGTAGGTTGGTCTTGGTGGGGGGAAGAACCCTATTGATTTTGGACATGCTACGTCGAAGGTCAAGGTCACAGTGACCTTGAACGTAGTAAATCTTAAACAATTGGTTTCCGGATGATAACTTGATAATGGTTCAACCCACATTCATGAAACTTCATAGGTAGATTGGCCTTGGTGAGGGGAAGAACCCTATTGATTTTGGACTCGCTACGTCAAAGGTCAAGGTCAACGTGACCTTGAACATAGTAAATCACAACAATTCCTTTCCGGATGATAACTTGATAGTAGTTCAACCTACATTCATGAAACTTCATAGGTGGGTTGGCCTTGGTGCGAGGAAGAACTCTATTGATCTTGGACTCACCAGATCAAAGGTCAAGGTCACAGTGACCTTTAACATAGTATATCGCAACAATTGGTTTCCGGATGATAACTTGATAGTGGTTCAACCTAGAGTCATGAAACTTCATAGGTATGTTGGCCTTGGTGCAAGGAAGAACCCTATTGATCTTGGACTCACCAGGTCAAAGGTCAAGGTCACAGTGACCTTGAACATAATATATCGCAACAATTGGTTTCCGGATGATAACTTGATAGTGGTTCAACCTAGAGTCATGAAACTTTACAGGCGTGTTGGCCTTGGTGCGAGGAAGAACCCTATTGATGTTGGACTCACCAGGTCAAAGGTCAAGGTCACAGTGACCTTGAACATAGTATATCGCAACAATTGGTTTCCGGATGAGAACTTGATAGTGGTTCAACCTAGAGTCATGAAACTTCATAGGTGTGTTGGCCTTGGTGCGAGGAACTGTTGTCACAACTCGACATTGGATCGGTGATCCTGAGCGGCATTTTTATGATTTTTGTAGGGAGAAATCAAATAGAATTCCGGGAGCGTTTCTGCCTTTGTAAAGTAGCATTCCCCCTACAGCTACACCTACCCCTTCCTTAATATTCTAGCTCTATTCAGTGTCCTCACATACACATGTAGGTCTGTGCAATGATACACATGTCGACCTATCTAAAGAATAACTTAAGTGCTTGAAGCCACTATCGTTAAAGTGGTGAAAACCTCTTCAGTTGCTTTACTCTTGATGAAATAGCTTCTTGTTTACTTAGAAGTAGCTCGAAAATATTAAAAAATTGTTTTGTTACAATTCATTGGAGAGTGTCTACTAGCACTCGCCAATAAATTGTAACAAACAATTATGAACAAAATCGACGAAAACTAGGCGTGCCAATGCTGGTGGAACGGGAAAACTAGGCGTCTCAATGCTGGTGGCATGGTATCTTTAAAAAAATAATACAAACAATTATTTATGAACAAAATCGACGAAAACTAGGCGCCTCAATGCTGGTGGCACGGGAAAACTAGGCGTCTCAATGCTGGTGGCACGGGAAAACTAGGCGCCTCAATGCTGGTGGCACGGGAAAACTAGGCGCCTCAATGCTGGTGGCACGGGAAAACTAGGCGCCTCAATGCTGGTGGCACGGGAAAACTAGGCGTCTCAATGCTGGTGGCACGGGAAAACTAGGCGTCTCAATGCTGGTGGCACGGGAAAATTAGGCACCTCAATGCTGGTGGCACGGGAAAACTAGGCGCCTCAATGCTGGTGGCACGGGAAAACTAGGCGCCTCAATGCTGGTGGCACGGGAAAACTAGGCGCCTCAATGCTGGTGGCATGGGAAAACTAGGCGTCTCAATGCTGGTGGCACGGGAAAACTAGGCGTCTCAATGCTGGTGGCACGGGAAAACTAGACGTCTCAATGCTGGTGGCACGGGCGTCTCAATGCTTGTGGCACGGGAAATCTAGGCGTCTCAATGCTGGTGGCACGGGAAAACTAGACATCTCAATGCTGGTGGCACGGGAAAACTAGGCGTCTCAATGCTGGAGGCACGGGAAAACTAGGCGCCTCAATGCTGATGGCACGGGAAAACTAGGCGCCTCAATGCTGGTGGCATGGTATCTTTAAAAAAATAATACTCATGATACGCATCACCTTTGAAATATAATTTAGATCTCTATCAGTCAACACAAATGTTTATTAAATGTTTTTTAGTGATGGCATACACTTATAGGCCTATGGAATGCAGGCCTCGAAATTCTTCCCAACTAACAATGGTAAACGCTTTGCCCAAATAAGATAATTGCGCCCAAATTATGCGGAGTTAGAAACTTTTTCTAAAGTTTTGCAGTGTTTCGGCAATATATAGTTTGGCCAGGTTTCCCTGATGCTTGTAATATAGCTTTGCGATTACCTTCGAATCAAACAATGCAACAGATTTTGAGATAAATAACTTTTTAAAAAACCTACAGAGTTCGCCACAGAAAAGCAATCGGCGTCGCCAGTGTCGTATGCGGACAACGATTGTTTTTTTCTGGCGAATTCTATATGATCATGTACTTAAAGCTTGGGATCCATTATATTCATGTTTGTGGCATTTCTCAGCAAACGGCATACGTAATTTAGCTTACATTCAAATAGGCCTTTGGCTTGACACTGAGGAACTAAGAAGCCTTCTCGAGTTCGTCACGTCAACTTACATCAAAGGGTGGTGGGAGGGAACCAGTGATAATGGCAAAGACCTATAACAAGGGGTTGTAAACTATCATTTCAAGAGGGGACCTGAACAGACTCCAAGAAGAAGGAAATACCAGTGCTTTTTCTCCACCCATGCAGACCACATCCATATTTGCTGTTGTGCCCAAATTAGACTGATCTGAAGGTCTGATGCAATGACATACATGTAGGTTTATGGGGAAGATATGCCCACAGGACTATGGTATGAAATACACCTGAGCCTATGGAATGATTATGCATTTACAAATTTACCATGCCATTGGCTAGTGTGGGGATCTAACTTGTGATGGGGAGTAATTCGGGGCCTTTTTGTTGACCTTAGAAGTGACTTATTTGTGACAAAACCAGTTATGTTTGGTTGAAGTGGTAGCAGCATGAATGATAATGGTGAGATGTCATTGTCATGGCGATGTGTTGCTTCAGGCACACACAACAAAAGAGTGATTCTATAGGCATATATATGTGAGAAATGGTTGAATGTGTTAATTCGGACTTCATACCGGTGAAATCATATAATGTCGAGATGTGAAATGATTTACAGGGAAGAGGGCAACATAAAATGATATCGCCAACAGCATGATGTAATGTGTTTACTCACCAATGTTGTATACAACTGGAAATAGGAAGTGGAAAAGATACATGTACGCAAAAGGACCTATGGGACAAGATTCATGTATGTTTGCCTATGAATTGACGACACAGCACTTTATTACATGCCCCTCCCTCCTCCTCCCCCCCCCCCCAGTTGTAGGCCTGTAGAATGATATAAATATTGGTCTGGGGATGATATAAATGTGATTATATGGAATGATATGTGGGTCTGAAATTGATATGTGATTCTATGGAATGATATAATACAATCGTAGATACCTGGAGTGATTTTCAATTTGGTCTTTGGAATGACATTCAAATATTGAAATGATATTCCCTTGGATGCGTGGAATGATATACACGTATGATTGGACTATATGATAACACAAATGTAGATTCCTGGGATGATATTCACACAGGTTATGGAATGATAATCAGATTAGCATACAGAATGATATTCACTGGACTTTAGTATAATACAAACGTAGATCCCTGGAATGATATTTACTTAGGTTTATCGAGTGATATACACGTATGGTAGGAATATAGGGTAATACAAACAGATATGTGGAATGATATTCACATAGAGCGATAGGATAATACAAACGTAGATTCCTGGAATGATATTCTCATATTCCTGTGGAATGTTATTCACATAGCACTATAGGAGTGGGGGAGGGGCAGGAAAAACCTTTAGGACATGAGCGCCAAAGTTTTTTTTCTGATCCTTGAGCACCCACCCACCCTTTTTTTAAGGAAAAAAATCCATTTTGGGGGGGAGGGGCAGGAAAAACCTTTAGGACATAGGCGCAAAAGTTTTTTTTCTGACCCTTGAGCACCCACCCACTCCTTTTTTTGAAGGAAAAAAAAATCCATTTTGAAATTTGGTACCGCCCTCCCCTCCCTCCCCCCCCCCCCCAAAAAAAAAATGAGTAAATAGCATATACTCTGCTTTGATTGGCAATTTCAACGGGTATGTTTGCTGGAACATGGTTTGTAGTGTCCAGTAACCATTCCCGATGTTTAATCTACCCACAATCGGCTAAAACAGGTTTCTCTGTAGAGTTTGCAACTGGAATTTGATCCCATTTTTGGAAAGGTTATGAATTTATTCAAACTTTCTCACAGACACTGGCAGTCAGTGTATACATGGGCAATCAGAAGAGTATACAGCATATTCTCGCATTCTAACTCAACAGTGCTATGACAGATGTAGCTGGAACAGGAGTGAAATATGATATGAGTAATGTTTCATTTGAAAAGAAAAGCAGATGTATCACTTCCACATTACACACCACTGACATTTACCCGTATCATCTAATATTACACGGCACTCAAATATATTATCTCAATACTACACGCCACGCAGATGCACCCGTTAGGAATCCACACCCCTCGGTTGTATCCCCCTTGAGCATTACACGCCACTCGGATTATCCGGGTCAAGGCCCTTCAGACGTATATACTCAGCCGCTCAGATGTACATGTATCCTCTAATAATTCACGCAACTCAGCCTTACCCTATCACTTTACACGCCACACGGGATGTATCCTCTCAACATTATACAGTACTCAGATGCATTCTGTAAGTCATACGCGCCACCCAAGTGTATCAGTTTACATTACACGCCACACGGGATGTATCCTCTCAACATTACACAGTACTCAGATGCATTCTGAAGTCATACGCGCCACCCAAGTGTATCAGTTTACATTACACGCCACACGGGATGTATCCTCTCAACATTACACAGTACTCAGATGCATTCTGAAGTCATACGCGCCACCCAAGTGTATCAGTTTACATTACACGCCACACGGGATGTATCCTCTCAACATTACACAGTACTCTGATGCATTCTGTAAGTCATACGAACCACCCAAGTGTATCAGTTTACATTACACGCCACACGGGATGTATCCTCTCAACATTACACAGTACTCTGATGCATTCTGTAAGTCATACGCGTCACCCAAGTGTATCAGTTTACATTACACGCCACACAGGATGTATCCTCTCAACATTACACAGTACTCTGATGCATTCTGTAAGTCATATGCCCCACCCAAGTGTATCAGTTTACATTACACGCCACACGGGATGTATCCTCTCAACATTACACAGTACTCTGATGCATTCTGTAAGTCATACGCACCACCCAAGTGTATCAGTTTATATTACACGCCACTCAGGATGTATTCTCTCAACATTACACAGTACTCTGATGCATTCTGTAAGTCATACGCGCCACCCAAGTGTATCAGTTTACATTACACGCCACTCAGGATGTATCCTCTCAACATTACACAGTACTCTGATGCATTCTGTAAGTCATACGCACCACCCAAGTGTATCAGTTTACATTACACGCCACACGGGATGTATCCTCTCAACATTACACAGTACTCTGATGCATTCTGTAAGTCATACGCGCCACCCAAGTGTATCAGTTTACATTACACGCCACACGGGATGTATCCTCTCAACATTACACAGTATTCTGATGCATTCTGTAAGTCATACGCACCACCCAAGTGTATCAGTTTACATTACACGCCACACGGGATGTATCCTCTCAACATTACACAGTACTCTGATGCATTCTGTAAGTCATACGCGCCACCCAAGTGTATCAGTTTACATTACACGCCACACGGGATGTATCCTCTCAACATTACACAGTACTCTGATGCATTCTGTAAGTCATACGCGCCACCCAAGTGTATCAGTTTACATTACCCGCCACACGGGATGTATCCTCTCAACATTACACAGTACTCTGATGCATTCTGTAAGTCATACGCGTCTCCCAAGTGTATCAGTTTACATTACACGCCACGCACACGTATTCTATAAACCAAAAATGCAACCCAGGTGTATCCTCCCACATTACACGCCACTCTGATATGGACCAATGGGAATTGAGTATTTGGACCCAAAACCCTTATCTTGAAACTGTTTGAAATCGAATTGGGCTGAACATTGCGCAGTAAAATGTCACGTAACATATAATAAAAAGAAAATCTACACTATTTTAGAGAATATCGGGAATTATCTCATTCGTGTGGACCTGAAAATATTTTTCACTCGCGTAAGGGCTCGTGAAAAATAAAATTTCAGTCATGAGATATTTCCCGATATTCACTAAACTAGTAGTTCAGCGTGAGAAACGTTTAGTGAAATCACGTATTCGTTAAATTGGGCCTTCCACATAACCATACTTGAAATGTAGACGGAAATTAAGCAAACAAGCAGAACAAAGCTATTGATCGTTTCTTTTTTGAGGTTAAACATCGCTTCAACAGTCGGGGTCATGTCGTGTCGTACAGTATTACGGGTGGCGGAAGGCGGGGTACCGGGAGAAAACTTTCTAACACGGTATAAACAGAGTTATCAGCGACTGAAGGTAAGCGCACCATCGACGTGCAGTCCGCCTCAGTAAACTTCGTAACCATGTTCCACGTTGGTAATCGGGATTAAATATCTTGCCCGAGGAACCACCGCAGATTTACGGCGGGTTAGGATCAAACCGTCGGCGGTTCGGTTTTAATTCCAAAACATTTCCAGTTTAACAATTACACTGTCGAAAGCGACTTATATCACATATTTTATGATGATTATCTGTACGTTCTGGCATGCGCAGATCAAACCTACCATCTGATTAATTGTTGGAAAGGGCTCAGAGAGCCCTTTCCAACAATTAATCAGATGATAGAGTTTCAAGTATGTCATAAACTTTTATTAAACTTCCTCGCATACAGGCGTACATAGAGGTCCTCCATTTATGGATAAAGTGGGCGTGGCAGCAAAAGGGTTAACCCTTTACCTTTTTATTTATTTATTGGTGTTTAAGGTCACATATTTCTGCACAATGGCTAATCATGACCACGACAGTTTTACGGGTAGAGGAAGCCGGAGTACCCGGAGAGAACCACCGAGCAACGGCGAGCAACTGTCAGCTCCCCGACATACTAACTCCACACAAGCAGGGTTAGCATTGGTTGAAGACAGGTGCACCATCGACGTGCAGTACGCCTTAGTACACAGCGTCACCGTGCCCCCACAACCCTTTACCTAACATGAAAAGCTGACGACACTTGCAAAAAATCTTGAATAATTAATTTTTTTCATTTTATGTCTCAAAAACAAAGGTTATGACGAGGGGTCATAACTTATGTTTTTGAGACAAAAAAATGAAAATTAATTGGCTATTTTTGAGAATAGCGCTGTCCGATTTTGGCCGTTACATTGAGTAAAGGTTAATAAAACTCCAACCAATGAGCCACCAAGCTCCAACCAAGCAGCCACCAAGCTCCAACCAATCAGCCACCAAGCTCCAACCAAGCAGCCACCAAGCTCCAACCAATCAGCCACCAAGCTCCAATAAACTAATAATCTGGAAAACTAAAGCTATGTGGATAGAGGAGATTACTTTAATAAAGTCTTTATTTTATGGTCATCTGTTTGTTAGAATATTTTCTACTTCAACAATATCAATTTCCGTTCATCATTCTACTTCTGAAATACCGACAATAGGTTTCTTGAGTGATTGTTTGTCTGCTGTGCTGGGTTCTTCAGTATCCATTTGAATGTTCAACTCAACAATCGGTTGACCTTCTTGTGTCTGAAATTACAAAAAGAAGCCTTGAGGTTTGAAAAACATAGGCGCGCAGTTACTGGCGCATCTAATTTGGCATGATCGATTTTTATCAAGTGGATAGGGTCGTTTCGTTCCTTCATCGTTTATTCCCGAATAGTTCCGTGCTGTGTCGTTTGACACCCCTGCTGGACACGAAATGACCTTGGTATAATATAATCGTAAATTCCTAAATGGATTTGGTCGGAAAATAATTTCTGACTACATACTTTTCGTTCTATGGGATTACTATAACAAATGTTTCCTTTGCTGCACATTATTTGCTATTATTAAAAACAATCAACAACTTGACATACTTCATAAAACACAGTTACAATACTCATGTTTAATAGTCCTTCAGAACTTGAATATTAAGTATTCAAACCATAGATGGCATTTATTCTCTAATTATAAAAACTCATCAGTCAAAGTTATTACTCAAATTGCACTGTAAAAGAAATATAGCATCGAATCGGTTTGAAATAAATGGACTCACTCCGGCTTCCCCCACCAGTAAAGCTCTCCGACACGAGGTGACACTGACAGTTGAAATTGTCGATAGATCCCAATGAATAAATAAATAAATAAATGGCTCCAGGGGTAGATGCTGTTTAAATAACAAAATTGAATTATATTTCAATATACCCAGGCTTTGTTTTTTACGAACTGTTACATCCTACTGAGACTGTATATAAACTGCTATAGAAATGGGTATGGCTCGGCGATCAATTTTTCGCTCAAATCGAATTTCGAATAGAAAAATAATCTCTTTTACCCTTATAAATAGAATTCGTAGATTATTAAGTACTATGTGTACCTAACGACTCAGTTCGGGGCAACACAGCACTCATGACGCAATACACAGTGGCTCATGACGAAACAATTCAGTACCAAGCAATTCAGTACAAAGCGACACAGTACCAAAATAATTCAGTCTGAAACGACTTCGTACCAAACAATTCAGTACGATGCGACCCAGTACCAAAACAATTCAGTAGGAAGCAACTCAATACCAAAGACTTCAGCACGAAGTAACTGTGTACCACACAATTCAGTACGCAGCAACTCGGTACCAAACTATTCAGTATGAAGCGACCTCGTACCAAACAATTCAGTACGATGCTATTCAGTACCAAACAATTCAGTATAAGGCAACTCCGTACCAAAACAATTTACTACGTAGCGACTCACTACCAAACAATTCAGTAGGAAGCGACTCCGTACCAAAGACTTCAGCACGAAGTATGGTCTACCACACAATTCAGTACCAAGCGACTTCGCACCAAACAATTCAACACGAGGCGACTTCGTACCAAAACAATTTAGTACGAAGCGATTCCGTACCAAATAGCTCAACACGAAGCAAATCTGCACCATACAATTCAGTATGAAGCGATCCTGTGCCAAACAATTCAGTACAGAGTGACTCGGTACTGAACAATTCAGAATGATGCGACTCAGTACCAAACAATTCAGTATGGAGTTACTAAGTATCAATGGATTCGGTATGACGTCAGTCAAAACCAAATAATTCAGCACGAAGCAAAAATGTACCATACAATTCAGTATTAAGCGACCCAGTTCCAAACAATTCAGTATGAGGCGACACAGTACCAAACAATTCAGAATGACGTGACCCAGTACAGAAAAATTCAGACTAATGCGACTCTGTACCAAAGAATTCAGGATGAAGTTACGTAGTATCAATTAATTCAGCATGACGTGAGTCAGTACCAAAGAATGCAGTACTTTGCAACGCAGTACCAAACATTCATTACGAACTGACATGCCTCGGTACGAAGTGACTCGGTACCAAACAATTCAATACGATGCAACTCAGCACCAAACAGTTCGGAACAAAGCGACTCAGTACCAAACACGTCAGTACGTCGTGATTCAATATCAAACAATTCGATACGTTACTACTCAGTATCAAACCTTTCTGTATGATGTGCCTCAGTATCAAAGAATTCAGTACGATGCGACTCAGGACCAAACAATTCAGTACCATGCAACTCAGTAACAAACAATTCAGTATTATGCGACTCAGTACCACAAAATCAATACGATGCCACTCAATATCAAACAACTGAGTACGAAGTCTCCCCATACCAAACGATTCAGTACGTTACTTGTCAGTACCAAAAAAAGTAAGTACGAAGTGACCCAGTACTAACAATTCTGTACGAAGTGTATCAGTACCACAAAATTCAGTACGACCCGCCTCTGTACCAGTGCAAGGCGAGTCAGAACCAATAAGTCAGTATGAATAGACTCTGTACTATATTCAGTACTCAATTCAGTAGAAAACGACTCACTATCAAACAATCTATACGAAGCGTCTCGATGCAAAATAATTCAGTATAAAGTGACAAGAGTCTACATGTCTCAGTACGAACAACTCAGTATGACGCGCCTCAGTACCAAACTATTCAGTGCAAAGCGAGTCAGTTCCAACAATTCAGTTTGAGGCGACCCTGTACCATTCAGTACTGAATTCAGTACAAAATTACTCACTAACAATCAATCCATACGAAGCGACTCAAATTAAAACAGCACAGTGCGAAGCGACCCAGTACCATACAATTCCGTACAGAGTGACTCCACTCCAAACATTTCAATAGGAAAGGACCCAGTACCAAACAACTCAGTGTAAAGTGACAAAGTACCAAACAATTCAGTACGAAGTGACTTCATTACCAAATAATTCAGTACCAAGTGTCTCGTTACCAAAGAATTAGGTATGAAGAGCCTCAATGCCAAACTATTCAGTGCAAGGCGCGTCAGAACCAACAATTCAGTATGAAGTAACTCTGTGCTATTCAGTACTGGATTCAGGACAAAATGACGCACTATCAAACAATCCATACGAAGCGACTCAGTACCAAACAATACAGTACAGAGCGACCCCATTAATATGAAAGGACTCGGTACCAAACAATTCATTACGAAGCGACTTCAGTATCAAACAATCAGTACGAAGCAACAGTGTCGCACAATTCAGTACGAAGAGTCTGAGTACCAAAGAATTCAGTACGAAACAATTCAGTATACAATGACTCATTACCAAACAATCCACATGAAGCGACTCAGTTCAAAACAATTTAGTACGAAGCCACCCACTACCAAACAATTCAATACAAAGCGACTCCGTTCCAAACAATTCAATATGAAAGGACTCGGTACCAAATAATTCATTACGAAGCGACTTCTGCACCAAACAATTCAGTACGAAGCGACTTCAGTATCAAACAATTCAGTGTTTCAGTACCAAACAATTCAGTACGAAACAATTAAGTATACAATGACTCACTACCAGACAATCAGACCCAAACAAGTCAGTACGAAGCGACTCAGTAACGAACCATTCAGTGCATAGCTACTCCGTCCCAAACAATTCACTACGAAGCGACTCAGTAACGAACCATTCAGTACATTGCTACTTCGTTCCAAACAATTCACAACGAAGTGACTCAATACCAAGCAATTCAGTACATAGCTACTCCATCCCAAACAATTCAATACGAAGTGACTCAATACCAAGCCATTCAGTACACAGCTACTCCGTCCCAAGCTATGTACTGAATTGCTTGGTACGGAGTAGCTATGTACTGAATGGCTTCGTATTGAGTCACTTCGTATTGAATTGTTTGGGACGGAGTAGCTATGTACTGAATTGCTTGGTACGGAGTTGCTATGTACTGAATTGTTTGGGACGGAGTAGCCATGTACTGAATTGTTGGAACAAAGTAGCTATGTACTGAATTGCTTGGGACGGAGTAGCTATGTACTGAATTGCTTCGGACGGAGTAGCTATGTACTGAATTGCTTGGTACGTAGTAGCTATGCACTGAATTGCTTGGTACGGAGTAGCTATGTACTGAATTGCTTGGGACGGGACGGAGTAGCTATGTACTGAATTACTTGGTACGGGGTAGCATGTACTGAACTGCGGGGTATGGAGTAGCTGAGTACCTATGTACTGAATTGCTTGGTACGGAGTATCTATGTACTGAATTGCTTGGGACGGAGTAGCTATGTACTGAATTGCTTGGGACGGAGTAGCTATGTACTGAATTGCTTGGTATTGAGTTACTTATGGTTCTCACGCGACGACTTGTAGTACATGGTGACATACTTGAAAACCTGTGATGTTCTTATACGTTTGGTCACAATGTGCTCCAGAAACATATAGCACATGGTTACATGCGGGTATGGTGGTGAGTGGACATGTGTTTGGGTAATAGGCGGGGACTAGTACAGACTGATGAGAACGTACCACAGCTAATCCTTTCAAACCCTATTATTCTATATCCGATGACAATTACAGCTCCTATGGCTACCCCAGTCTGCCATGTTCCAGAATCTTCCACCATTACCACTGCCTTGTAGCTCAATAGCAAGCTTGATAGCTATATCTGAAATTGTCACGACCCATGCCTTATTCCAAATCTTAGTAGGCTCCATTAGATTGCGCCGATCATCTAAACCCAGATCAGTTTATACAGTTTCTTGACCGAGTGTATGCTGGTGTTCGTTACGTGTGAGAGTCTGTTTGTTGATCGCATCAAGATGTCCGTATGTGATAGTTAACAATGTTAGCACAGCACATCACGACATGGACATATCCTAGAAATATCGAGTTGTGCATGTGTGATAGGTCGTAATGTGTATACAAAACATACAAAACACATTGCATGTGGGCACGGGTACTTGAGGATACTTGTAACACGGTGATGTACTTTCTGGTCAGACTTCTCAGAACACATTATTCAGGGGTGTGGCGAGAGGGTTTCAGCTGGGGGGGGGGGGGGCACCGGTGTAAATTCCAACTGTGAGTGGTTTTGATAGGTGGTTGCACTGCAGCACTGGGTGATATCTTTTAACCCTTTACCCAACGAATCGCCTGCATCCGCCCACGTAATATGCAAATACAGCTGCTGAAAAAATATTATTTTTTGAAAAATTTCAACAAAAACATATCATGTGACCCCTCTTTGGAACGAGTTCGTCGAGCTCGTTCCAAAGAGGGGTCACATGATATGGTTTTGTTGAAATTTTTTTTTAAAATTTTAAAAAATGATATTTAAAATAATGAATTTTGAAATCGTCTGCGTTGGGTAAAGGGTTATGAACCCTTCTGAAAATTTTCAGTAGTCCTGAAACGGAAAACGCATCATTTATAATGTGTCTGGGTCAGAAAATTTACCGGACTGATGTCAGAGTCGAAATTTTGAGGCCATGTCAATTTTAGAGTAGGATATTTGAAACTCAAGTTTCCAGTTGGAAATAAAAGATCAAAATTTCTCATCATCAGTTGGAATTTTATTTTTCATGAACAATGTTAATTTATTGAAGTTCCAACTATTTGATTTTTGACCTCTGAATTTCCAGCTATTGAAAAAAAATACTCCTAGCTGGGGGGGGGGGGGGGGGGTGGAAACACCCCCCCCCCCCTCCTGTCGCCACATCCCTGACATTATTATCTGAGATTTGTTTTATTACACGCCTGTTCTATGAAATACTAATCCACGCGGAAAGTGAAAATGAACGGAAATCGTTGACGGACTATTTTTAAATAGAAGCGAAATTTCACTGGAATTTTCTACAAATCGAACAACGCAATTACAGTTTGAATTACTATTGATAGCTGAAAATTGTCCCCTGAGTTCCAATGTGTTGTATGTGTCAGCGGGCACATAGAACACATTGGAACTCAGGGGACGAAATAGTAACATGGGTTCCCTTTGCAAATTTAGTTGGCGATAAAATGTGCTCTTTTATAGAGATTAACCAATAAGGATTTGCGACCGCCATCTGCTTGACGATTAGTTGAGCACATAATCTGCTGATTGTGAGTGCCGATATCAGATAGTAACAACCAAAACGAGCAGTATGTATAAGAATGCATAGAACACGGTTAATTTTACAGCACAGTCAGATTGATTTGTTTGTTGACCTCAAGAGTATGTCAGTGTGTGAATCAAACTAAAAATACGATATCAGTGGAAACAAATTAACAGCGCAGGTAATTTTACAAACCCATCGGAAAACAATTTTATTACACGCCTGTTCTATGTAATCCCCATCTACAACAACACTAAACCATGCAGACAATGAAAACATATCTGCGGAACAGAAATCGTTGACGGACTATTTTTAAATAGAAGCGAAATTTCACTGGAATTCCCCTCGCAAATTTGGTTGGCTATAAAATGTTCTTTGTGCTGATAGTTGTCAACTGAATTGCTGAGTGTCCTTCTAGTAACTGTTTTTATGGACATGTGGCGCAGGCGCTATGACGTAACGTATCGCCATGGTAATGACGTCACAATATGGCCATACACGTGTGCTGTCGTGATAAAACACGCGCCACCCACAAAACTCAACATGACACCATAGACGATCCCCCAAAAGAGCACCCAACATTGGACTGAAGCGTGCAAGCTATGCTAGTGACATCACACCACCCATGTGCAAAGCGCTGAAAAACATTTTCCCAAAACGGATAATACAGGATTGTGAATATGTTATGAGCCAGGCACTTCTCCCAATGGTACCAAAATTAGCCTGTTATTTTTTTTTTTCTTGGAGGCCATATTTTTCAGTTCCACAACTAGATTAATGTTATTTTCATGAAAATACTCTCAATGGAGTTCCATACATTCGCTTAGCGCAATAGTGTAAATTTTAACACATTGGAGGTATATTCTATGTCATCCATGTCAATTCAGTGGCTTCGATGGGATGCGTCCACATTCGTAATTTGGGGGTAGACCAAATAATATTTTTGGCGAGCAGCCTTGTTGTCAAAGTGTTAAATTGTTCAATCTTCTTTTGGTAAGAGATACGACCAAACAAACCTTCATTTCAACTGGACTCAGAGTTTGGGTATCAGGCGGGGACTAGTACAGACTGATGAGAACGTACCACAGCTAATCCTTTCAAACCCTACTATACTATATCCGATGACAATTACAGCTCGTATGGCTACCCCAGTCTGCCATGTGCCAGAATCTTCCACCATTACCACTGCCTTGTAGCTTCAATAGCAAGCTTGATAGCTATATCTGAAATTGTCACGACGCATGCCTTATTCCAAATCTTAGTAGGCTCCATTAGATTGCGCCGATCATCTAAACCCAGATCAGTTTATACAGTTTCTTGACCGAGTGTATGCTGGTGTTCGTAACGTGTGAGAGTCTGTTTGTTGATCGCATCAAGATGTCCGTATGTGATAGTTAACAATGTTAGCACAGCACATCACGACATGGACATATCCTAGAAATATCGAGTTGTGCATGTGTGATAGGTCGTAATGTGTATACAAAACATACAAAACACATTGCATGTGGACACGGGTACTTGAGGATACTTGTAACACAGTGATGTACTTTCTGGTCAGACTTCTCAGAACACATTATTCAGGGCTGCGGCTAGAGGGTTTCAGCTGGGGGGGGGGGGGGGGGCACCGGTGTAAATGCCAACTTTGAGTGGTTTTGATAGGTGGTTGCACTGCAGCGCTGGGTGATATCTTTTAACCCTTTACCCAACGAATCGCCTGCATCCGCCCACGTAATATGCAAATACAGCTGCTGAAAAAATATTATTTTTCGAAAAATTTCAACAAAAACATATCATGTGACCCCTCTTTGGAACGAGTTCGTCGAGCTCGTTCCAAAGAGGGGTCACATGATATGGTTTTGTTGACATTTTTTTTTTAAATTTAAAAAAATGATATTTAAAATAATGAATTTTGAAATCGTCTGGGTTGGGTAAAGGGTTATGAACCCTTCTGAAAATTTTCAGTAGTCCTGAAACGGAAAAAGCATCATTTATAATGTGTCTGGGTCAGAAAATGTACCGGACTGATGTCAGAGTCGAAATTTTGAGGCCATGTCAATTTTAGAGTAGGATATTTGAAACTCAAGTTTCCAGTTGGAAATAAAAGATCAAAATTTCTCATCAGCAGTTGGAATTTTATTTTTCATGAACAATGTTAATTTATTGAAGTTCCAACTATTTGATTTTTGACCTCTGAATTTCCAGCAATTGAAAAAAAAATACTCCTAGCTGGGGGGGGGGGGGGGGGGGGAAACACCCCCCCCCCCCCCTCCTGTCGCCACATCCCTGACATTATTATCTGAGATTTGTTTTATTACACGCCTGTTCTATGAAATACTAATCCACGCGGAATGTGAAAATGAACGGAAATCGTTGACGGACTATTTTTAAATAGAAGCGAAATTTCACTGGAATTTTCTACAAATCGAACAACGCAATTACAGTTTGAATTACTATTGATAGCTGAAAATTGTCCCCTGAGTTCCAATGTGTTGTATGTGTCAGCGGGCACATAGAACACATTGGAACTCAGGGGACGAAATAGTAACATTGGTTCCCTTTGCAAATTTAGTTGGCGATAAAATGTGCTCTTTTATAGAGATTAACCAATAAGGATTTGCGACCGCCATCTGCTTGACGATTAGTTGAGCACATAATCTGCTGATTGTGAGTGCCGATATCAGATAGTAACAACCAAAACGAGCAGTATGTATAAGAATGCATAGAACACGGTTAATTTTACAGCACAGTCAGATTGATTTGTTTGTTGACCTCAAGAGTATGTCAGTGTGTGAATCAAACTAAAAATACGACATCAGTGGAAACAAATTAACAGCGCAGGTAATTCTACAAACCCATCGGAAAACAATTTTATTACACGCCTGTTCTATGTAATCCCCATCTACAACAACACTAAACCATGCAGACAATGAAAACATATCTGCGGAACAGAAATCGTTGACGGACTATTTTTAAATAGAAGCGAAATTTCACTGGAATTCCCCTCGCAAATTTGGTTGGCTATAAAATGTTCTTTGTGCTGATAGTTGTCAACTGAATTGCTGAGTGTCCTTCTAGTAACTGTTTTTATGGACATGTGGCGCAGGCGCTATGACGTAACGTATCGCCATGGTAATGACGTCACAATATGGCCATACACGTGTGCTGTCGTGATAAAACACGCGCCACCCACAAAACTCAACATGACACCATAGACGATCCCCCAAAAGAGCACCCAACATTGGACTGAAGCGTGCAAGCTATGCTAGTGACATCACACCACCCATGTGCAAAGCGCTGAAAAACATTTTCCCAAAACGGATAATACAGGATTGTGAATATGTTATGAGCCAGGCACTTCTCCCAATGGTACCAAAATTAGCCTGTTATTTTTTTTTTCTTGGAGGCCATATTTTTCAGTTCCACAACTAGATTAATGTTGTTTTCATGAAAATACTCTCAATGGAGTTCCATACATTTGCTTAGCGCAATAGTGTAAATTTTAACACATTGGAGGTATATTCCATGTCATCCATGTCAATTCAGTGGCTTCGATGGGATGCGTCCACATTCGTAATTTGGGGGTAGACCAAATAATATTTTTGGCGAGCAGCCTTGTTGTCAAAGTGGTAAATTGTTCAATCTTCTTTTGGTAAGAGATACGACCAAACAAACCTTCATCTCAACTGGACTCAATTGCAACAAGAGCACCACGTAGCATTGCACATGCCGTGAGGCTTTTCGAATTGCACATAACTACTGTTTTGATCCATGCACCAACCAGTAACATCGAACAGAACCCCAGTTGGAAAAGAAACTTGTATTGTAGTATGACTGACACACACAAACCAAGTTCGGTGCTGATCAACAAATCCAAACTCAAGATATTTTTGGTACTTAAATTATCTTATTTTGTTTAATTAAAATTTTGAGAATTCGAAGTGAGTCGAAATGCACCACTTTTATCAAAATAGTAAAGGCTTCTACTCACTTGATATCGAATAATATCAGGTGAGTTACCTGATACCTCAGAACCCTTAAATGGTATTCCAGCGATCTGATTGGACAAACTATCTTTGAGCCACAATAAAGAAAAGTATCGCCATCTTAGTGGGGGGTGTGGTTAGGGATAGAATATTTCTGTAATTAAACAATGCTAAAAAATAACAAAATTTCTCGAAGGCGTTAAATTTCAAGACACCTCGTTTTGAAAAGAATATACAGTACGTGGAGAGTGGATTGTAACAAAATCACCCACGGAGTGGAGTTATCACCCAAGGTATAACTTTCAAATTTTGTACATTTGGAAAGAAAACACAAGCAATGTTTCAGCCAATGGACCCCGGGTTTAACCCGGAGGTCCATTGGTTGAAACTTTGCACGTGCTTGTTATAATTTGCAACAAATTTGCAATTATTGCTTGGGTGGAATCTGTATTCTGCGGGTGATTTAGTGATAATACACACTCCTCGTACTGAACTTCAATGTTTGTGGAAAATAAATATGTTGATTTTCAAGGCAAAGGATTTGCAACCGAGTTTAGTAATTATTGAGAGACTGAACGTTATGCCATGCTCACCTATGTCATTACCTGTTAACTCTTTACCCAATGCAGACGATATCAAAATTTATTATTTTAAATATCATTTTTTCAAATTTTAAAAAAAAAATTCAACAAAACCGTATCATGTGACCCCTCGTTGGAACGAGCTCGTTCCAACGAGGGGGTCACATGATATGGTTTTGTAGAAATTTTTTTTAAAAATAATATTTTTTCAACTGCTGAATTTGCATATTACGCGGGGCGGATGCGGATTCGTTGGGTAAAGGGTTAAAAAGCCCTTATGTTAAATTTGGGAGGGGGAAGATTAGCGTGTTTAGTTACTTGACGACATTTTAGGGGTGGAGAGAGTGGCTACGTTCTTGACCGATGTTTCAGCAGTCAGTTGTCTGAGACTGAAGGAAAAACTAATGGCTTTATTCTGTGGGGGGGGGGGGGGGGGGGGGGGGCGATAATGACTGTATGTCGATAGTTTACACCATCACCACTAACCGCACCCTCTGAAATCAGTTGGGTTGAAAATCAACCCAAATTAACTGGGTTGAGGGAACATGATTTTAGAGTGTTTGTTATATGATACGGTACCTGCGCAGTGATTGTATTGTTTTCAGTGTGGACGATTTTCATTTCTTCGTACGGCGTGTCTTTCTTAATGTATCTTGACAGATATGAACTGCAGCACCAAATCTGTTTGATGTATGACGTCAAAAACCTCTCCTCTACTTTGTCTTCGTTTTTGGTTCCTAGCGAGATCATAACAATAGATTAATTCTTTGATTCACAGACAGATCAATAATAACGGACCAATTATTTGGTTCCTACAGAGATCAGTAATAACGGGCCAACTCTTGATTCCTAGTGAGATCAATAACAACAGATTAATTCTTTGATTCACAGACAGATCAATAATAACGGACCAATTATTTGGTTCCAAGAGAGATCAGTAATAACGGGCCAACTCTTGGTTCCAGGGACATGGCAACAGGGGGAGGGGTGGCCCCCAATCCTGGCCAACATTTCATATAGTTGGAAATTCGGAGGGCAAGTCATGAGTAGTTGGAAATTCCATCTATCCAGATTTTAGAGCTTCTTTGGTGATGCCGATGTCTCCTTTACTTCCCAAGATTCCAACTCGATTTCAAATCGGCAAAAATTCCAACTGTTACTATTACAACTACAGTGCACGCAATATAGAGCTTCATAATTATGCATGATGTCAATCGCTACGAGATTTCAATAGCACGTTTACTTATCGTAATAAAAAACAAATCCTCGAAATCCACGTCAGAAAAATCACATCATGTAAAATTGTTATCCTGAGTTAATTCCATCATTCACAGTTACAAAATGATGAAACATCGAAAACGGATCATTCTTGCATAAGTTCGGACTTAATGCTAGGATACTGTGAATTGCTAAAAGTTCTCAGCTTGAGCATTTTTTAGCACATATTTAATTCCCATAATAATACCAATTAATAATAACCTGACAATTCTATAAGAAACGTGTTGGCGTTTCAGTTACTAGAATCAATTTTATGCCCCCTTTCAGAGCTTCAATTTCAAAATGTTTCTCGGTAGTGAATTTCCAACTTGGGGGATGGACCGGGAGGGGGGTTTCCCCTCCCGGTCTCTCCCCCTAGTTGGAAATTCACTACCCTACCCCCCCCCCCCCCCCAATCGGAAACCTCTAGCCACGTCCCCGCTTAGTTCCAAGCGAGATCATTAATATCAGACCAATTTGTTGGTTCCAATCCAGATCAAAAATAATGGACCAATTTCTAGAGAAATAAAAATTAACGGATCAGTTGTTTGGTTCCTAGCAAAACAATAATAACAAAACAATTCTTTGGTTCCTAGCGAGATAGTAATAATTGGCCACTTCTTCGGTTCCAATGGAGATCAATATTAACAGACCAATCCTTTGGTTCCTGGTGAGATAAATACACAGAAAGACACACGCGTGTGAATGGGTTAATCGATATGGCACGAGTGCCAGCACGGAAGGATAAAATGAGAGGCAGCAGAAGGACATTCAGCAATTCAGTTGACACCTATCAACTTAAAAAAAAACACATATTATCGCCAACGAAATTTGCGAGGGGAACCCGTGTTACTAATTCGTCCTCTGAGTCCCAATGTGTTCTATGTGCCTACTGGCAGCCTACTGGCACATAGAGCACATTGGAACTCAATGGCCGATTTTCTGCTATCGTTAGCAATTCAAGTTGTAACTGCGTTGCACGATTTGTAGAAAATTCCAGTGAAATTTCGCTTCTATTTAAAAATAGTCGGTCAACGATTTCCGTTCCGCACATATGTGCTGGACAGACTTTCATTTTCCGCGTGGTTTTGTGTTGCTGTAGATGAAAATTTCATAGAACAGGTGTGTAATAAAACTTGATAGGCCAATTTTTGTTCCTGCGAAATCACCAATAACAGACTAATTCATTGGTTTCTAACGAGATCATTAATAACGCGTCAGTTCTTTGTTTCCTCGCGAAAGTAATAACCGACCAGTTAATTGGTTCTTAACGAGTTCAGTTAATAATGGACAAAGCCTTTCGAAACTCTGCATAAAGACAGAAGTGATAACCTACGCTCACGTGGATACAGCAACAAAAATCTCAATCCTAACAAGCGCACCTTAGCCAACCGGCGATTTATGCTTAGAGGCACGTAAGTTCAGCCCCAAGCCCTAGAAAAGCCTCCGGCTCCTATTCGACCAGCCTTGTCAGAACCGCCCAGCTCATATAGTTCTTCCGAGTCCCTGTTCAGCAACTCCGCCGCATCACCACCAGGCCTTCGCTGGACCCACTATCTACAGACATAAATACATCACCTATCCGCCGTAGAGGCACCGAGAATGCATCCGTCAGCCTAGGGTCCGCGAGGCTCGTCCAAGCTCACCGAGACAACCAGCCTGTATTTATTTATTTATTGGTTCTTAGCAACACATTCGCGACTAAGGCTATATCGTGGTGATGAAGGTTATCTAAAACGATTCATTCACAAAGTAAAATATACAAAAGATACATTTCCAGGTAACCAGCAAAACACGATAGTATATTGATCAGACTTTAGTTTACTCAACTTCTCACGAAGTTCTAAATCAGAGAGTTCTTCAACTTGGTAGTGAGTAAAGCTGTCAAAGAGTAAAGAGATTCGGAAAATATAATCGACTTCTTGTTCTGTTCAGTCTCGTTGTGTTCTAATGCAAGTCACAACTTTTTTAACTTTAAAGTTTTAACTTTTATTTGGTATTCGGATTGAGGTGGCGTGATCCTCATTAACAGCAGCTGATGATACTTTGTCACCTTCTTTAGATACATGTGAGTAGATCCTTTTACACAGAGCTTTATTTCAGCATATTTTTGCTTGAACTGCGAAACCCTTTTCTCCCCCCACTGCATGTGTAACATACGTCTGTCCACGGTGAAATAGCAGGGAGAGACAGATGTATCCCACCCCACCCATGTGACGTTATACATAACGTTATTATGACGTTATGCGTATCGTATCAGTTTCTTGCTACCAACTTATTCATATTGACGTCATCAGAATGCCGTGTGATCAAAGTTTGATGATCTAAAACTCTTTAGACCCCCAGATGCCACCGTTCCTAATTGATTTCGTGGTATATACCTTTGGTATATACATAACTTTTGCATGCTCTTTCCGATGGTGTCATTAGTTTTTCAAAACAACGAATACCAAATGAGTTGATTATATCAGCACGTGGCCGCCGATTACCTCTGCTAACGTAACCGCTGTATGGTGGGAGGAGAAAAATAATCCCTGATGGGTACGGGGTGTGGGATGGGAAAATCTCACCCTCGGGACAAGATATTATAATAGTCTCAAACTTTTCGAAAGAAGCAGGGTCAAAATAACAGTAGATTTTCAAAGTTGCGAAGGAGAAATATGTGGTTCACGACTCCGTTTTATGGAATATGATTCAGTGTGGGATTGAATTTTATGGAATATGATTCAGTGTGGGATTTAATTTTAACTCT